>CM040244.1:40166250-40666250 GCA_022545495.1 Chrysanthemum lavandulifolium | reverse complement strand
CAATACCAGGTCATCTAGTGACAACTAGTAGCGTATGAATTGAACCGTTTCTCGCCTAAGGTTGAATTATGGAGGGCTATTTCTTTTCACCCTTTTTCATTACATTTCTTTTAATTCTTCAACCTTCTTTCTCCTTTCTCACATTGCTCCTTTTTTCAATCATACCTAAGGACTTCTAGTTCTAAACTATTGGTGATGTCTTTGGTAGATCCTCCTGCTCGCGGATCATAGGACTCGATTTCCTATCCTTAGTCACCTTATAACCCATGATCGTCCTATTGTTGCCATAAAACCATTTTCTTTGAAAATCTCTCGGAGTGTTTATGATAGAAAACATGTTTGAAACACTCCGTGAGTTTTATATTTTCATAAACACTCCCCTTCATATGTGCTTATATGTTTTGATGTAATCTGCATAGAGGGTAGAGTTCGCACTATTTGAATTGATCGATTTAAATGAACAAGACCGATTCGAGACACGTTTACATCACTAGAGAACTAGCTTGAAATTATTACCCGTCCTGGTCAAGTCCATAGAAAGTTTCTCGAGATGGTACATGATTCCTCGTCAATTCATTGGTTTCAACTGAGTCGAGCTCTTTTGAGATTCAAACAACGATCATTAAACCTTTTGATCACATTTTAATCATGTTTTCTCCCCCTCAAAAATAGCATATCTATGATGTTTTTGAAACAAAATGATTAAAAGATATGTTTTTCGAAAAGCATTTGGAGAGAAACTGATTTAGCATGAATTTTGGAACAATTTGGTTTTTGGAACAATTTGGTTTTATATGTAAAATTTAGAATCAATTAAGGGTTTAGAGGAGTTATCTTGGTACCAAATGTGAGAGATTTTGAAAATCTTTTTGAAAAATTTCGTATCAATGGTACACAAGATGAAAAGAAGATTTTGAAAATCTTTTGAAGATATTCGAGAAGAATAATCTTCATTTGTTTTAGGATAAGTGCTCGATATTTATGAAAATCGATTTTATGTAGCACTTTCCTTTCTTTAAAGATCGGGTTGCAATCAAGTAATCGCAAGCCATGGTGTTTTAGGAAAAGTGCTTGAAAAATATTTAAAACCTTTGATTGGTTAAGCACTTTCCTTTCTTTGAATCATGGGTCCCTGAACTGATGTGTCCAAGCCATTATGTTGAAGTCCGGGTTTCGCATCAAGTATACTGAAAGCCATTATTATGAAGAAATTTTTGAGAAACGACATGTTTTGGAAAACATTTAAAGAACTCTCGCCAAGCATCTCGTGACATGCCCGTATCATTGTTGAATGACATTTCTAGAAACGCATGTAATATCGATTATACGAGAGACATGTCGTGAGAAGAATATTTTGGATTTTTGATTTTATATTGTTTTGTATTTTTGAAAGATTTTTATTTTGTATTTTTCTTTTGTTGGTTTTATAAAAGAAATGGAAAATCAAAGATAGAAGATAGAGAAAATGAAGAAGAAGATTTTAAAGAAGTGGAACCACCGCAACCAAAGAAGAAGAGTTTTCACACAACAATAGTGTTAGAAGTACAAGATTCCTCACGGTGAGGGTGATCACTATCATCGGTTGTAGTGGTTTCTACTTCCTTAACATGATGAGTTTCACTATTATCCGTGTTGGAGCAAGTATCAAAATCTTTCCCTGTGGAATCCATCTAAGACCAACTTGGTTGAAAACTTTGCCTGTGGGAATCCACCTAAGGTAAGATCTAGGAGTTGTTTTCTTATCGATTCAAATAAAGACTCATTTTTGAAAAACTACGTCTCAAGAGATCCACCTATTAGGTTTCCTTTTGATGTTCATCTTGTCAACGGGTTGTTTCTATTTGGTGTCTTAGAGGATTGTGCCTTGGCACTAGAATTATCTTTCTTGAGATATTGTAAGGCACATGCATCATGATTAATGAAAAGATACATTTTTACATGTAGTATGCATAAATTCAATATTCTTGTTTAAAACAGCAGACTTTAACTTTGTCACTACAGTCTTTTGGAAATTGATTCTTGTTCGAAAAGACTTAGAATTCCTAGTGTTGTTTTCTAAGGGCATAGCATTTTCTTTTGCATAACTACTCTTAGATGTAAGCCAATCCCTAGTCTTTTTTAGAGTGTTCCTAGGTAATGGTTTACTACTACTAGCGGTGCCTTGAAATCTTGTAGAATTCATCACCCTAGATGTTGCACCTAAGATTCCGCCTTTTTCTAGTCTCGTGCCTTTTTCCTAGCTTCTTCTAGATATTGATTGTTGACCATGTCGTTAGAACCGGCAGATTCTTTAATCGGATTTTGGTCACATTCGTGTACTATTCCTAGAAATGCCGGTGTAATCACATTTTCTTTATCAAAACAGTTTTTCAAAACCTTTGATAATTCTCTTTTAATAGGCAAAGTCCGTGGATGACTTTTTGACAAATCATTTTCTCATTGACTTTTTGAGGAAACCGAGAATAGACATTTTGGTTTGAAAACCGGTTTGGGAACATTTGTTTTCTCCTCATCAATGGTTTTGCAAACTTAGTATCCACAAACCTTTCCTTTTAGACATCCCACCGAGCTCTCAAAAGATCATTTTGCTTTTGCATGTCCTTGTAGGTACGCTCATACGACAATTTGTCATACTTGCATTCCTCGATTTTCGATCAAGTTGTTTAAAATAGGACACGTTTTCTTTTCAAGTTTTGCAAGAGCATTTTCATATTTTGAAACAATTATGAGGTCTCGTGATCGAGTCTTTCATGATCTTCAACAGAATATGTTTGGAGAATAATGGACATGATATCGGTAGTCATAACATCTTCAAGAGAGAATCATTTAGATTTTCCAAAACTTTGATGTGTTCAAAACTTTCATTAGCTTGCTTTATGTGGATTTATGGTCCTTGACAAAGTCGCTTGTTTCTTTCAAAAGTGCTTGTTCAATATGAATTACCCTTGCACCGATGGCATTCAATTGAGGGCAATTAGAGTTTCAAAAACTTTTTCTGCTCATTATCAAAACTATTAAACCGGATGTTTGTTGTAATATTGGTTTTAGTTTTAATCTCTTAAGATACCCAATTCTAGTTTTAACGTCATCTAAAATGCTTCTAGTATCACTTGTGTTAAAAGGATTGTTTGAAGACATTTGTTCGATTTTCGAAAGAGACTTGGAAACTACAACTCGGTTTTGAACTCGATTTTGAAACAAGTGTTGACACTTTGTTTGAAACACTTGGTGTTATGGAAAACTTTGACGCTTTCTTTTGATTAACAAAAGTAATCCCATTAATTTTGTTCCATTTGTTATAATCAATCGGTTTAAGATCCGGATTCTTTTGTTTCATTTTTGATCTACTCTCCTCCTAGTTCCAACGTTTCAAGAGAATCGCGAACAATTATGGGTTCATGCAAAGGTTGTCCATTGTTCAACACATTCCGCTCTTTTTCCGAGCTTTCTTGAGGAACTAAGGAGGTGAGTTATCCAAGTGTGAAAATCGGATTTGCTTGATTAGAAAGCATCTTGTTTGTTTTAGCGGAATGACCCGTTGTAAGAAGCAAATTATCCAATTTTTGATAGTTTCATTTTTATCCGAATTTCATCAAGAAGAGAATCTTCTCGTTTTATAAAATCAAGAATCAACTGCTTTTTTTCTTTTCAAGATCGAAAATGTGTTTTTTGTTTAGAAAGTTGGTTGTTTAGATCGTAAATTTCCTTGTTTAAAGATTTTATTTTCAAATTCGATTCACATCAAGTGTGTCATACTTGAGTTGCAATTGTTGTTCTCTTAAAACAGTAATCTCGATAACCAATTTCTAATTCAAAGTTTGTTTGTATGAAATTCAAAGGCTTTGGCGTGCTCCTTGTAACTCTCAAGCTCGCCGGTCAATTTTGCATTCGCGCCTTAACTTCGCGATTGACCCATCGACTTTCTCAATTTCAATACCACAAGTATTAAGTAATGATTCAAAATAAGCACGGGTTTCCTCATCGATCAGCAGATTTTGTGCACACCTCCATTAGATTCACATCCGAGTTTCGTAGTTCGTATTGCTACAACTCGGATTGTCCGGTATGTATCATAAGAGGTGCCGATGTCACGAATGGTGTTCATCATGAGTAAACCGATTAGCAACATTACTATAATTTGGTACCTCATTGAGTGAATCTTTGTCATAGACCTGAGGTGTATCAAAAGTACCGCTTGATGTTGACTCCGCCGATTGATTGTAAGACAAGAGCTTGCATTGTCATTTGCTTTCTCTCGCCCGTCCCGATACGTAAATTGTATTCCTCGCTGATCAACTCTATTCCCAATTTTTCTTTCTTTGCTAACAACACCTCGTACTTGAGGTTCGGAGGTAGCATGTCGAACCGACGATACCCCGAATCATGGCTTTGAGGTTCGGAGGTAGCATTCGAATCAAGTCATAAAATGCTTATTCCCATTTTGATATCCCATATTCGATTCACAATCGACCCCTTGATGTCCAACATATCGCCTCGCATATTGCATCGATTCCCAATAACATCAACCATGTGTCCTTCTTGACTCATATGCATAGATGGTTGAGCAACCGCATATTAAACTCGAAAACCATGTATTGGCGAATCCAAGAATAGCATTTGTGAAGGCGCTTTTGAGACGATCTTTGTCATTGCCATTGATGAAGGTATGTGATGATAAAGTTGATGTAGGATCGATTCAACGATAAAGGAGTCGGGTTGATGAAGATTAAGCTCGGTTGAGGTGTTTCGAAAGTCGCATCAGAACCTTGGTTCTTAAAACTTTTCGCCCAAAATTTGAAATTCACTATAAAATCAATTCTAAGGTCGTATGAAAAATTTGAGTTATGACAATTTTGACCGAAAATTTTGAATTTAGGCCCAAAATTTGAATTTTTGTCCAAAATTTTCACAGCTTAAACCAATTTTTTTTTTTTAAACTTTAGGCGTAGAAAGAGCTTAGGCGAGACCAAAGAAAAGAAGTTACAGTAGGATATGGTTACGAGTAGGATATGGTTACAGTAGATGTAGTTACGAGTAGGATGTAGTTACGTAGGATGGCTTAGGCGAGATCTTATGCGTGGGAAGATTAGGCGAGGATTCCTTAGGCGAGGATCTTATGTGTACAAAGTATCTTACGCAGAACCTTAAGCTTATGCGAGACAAAAGTTACCGTAAACCTTACGCTGCATTGTGAAGTTATGCGTAGAGTTACTCGTGAAGCTTTTAGCTTATGCGTAAACTATGGTTAAGAACCAAAATGCTTTACATCACACAACAGTAAGAGATATCCACAAGTCAAAGTGTTCCACACACTTATCCAAGTGAGGAAGCATCGAGTACGCTTATAGCACGAAGATTCTTCACCAAAAGTTACGAGTAGAAAACTATGAGTAGTTGACTTTCACGAGTAGAACTAGGGTTTTGACCTACCGTAAAAATTTCCATGATTCAACCAATTTCTCTTGCATGATAGCCTTAAAAACACTCAAATAACACAAAAATGTTAACCTTTTTCACCCAAAGTGCTTAGAAAAGTTACGTAGTAAAAAACTAGGTTTTGACTTTTGACTTCTACCGTAAGAAATTTCCAACGATTCAAATGATTTCGCTTGCACGTATATCCTTAAAACACTCCAATAACACAAAATGTTGACTTTTTTCACCCAAAGTGCTTAGAAAAGTTACTAGTAGAAATGACCAATAAACCAAATACGAGCTTAAAATGAAGAAAACACGTAAAGCTTTGAACTTTTGCAAAAACTAAAACTTTAGCACCAAATAAACATTAAACCATTAAGAATCTTGAATTTTGAGTGCAAAAATTAAATCTTTAAGCGTGACAAATATGTAAACGTGAGCTTTATGCGTAACCCTTCAAAACAAACACAAACACTCCTAAACTGTTGTTAGGCAATTGATACCAATTGTAAAGACCTAAGATATATCAACCTTATCACAAACCCAACACTTATAACACAAGAATACCATGTTAAACCCAAATCATATGCGTGAATAAAGAGAAAGATTAAGATAAGATATGGTGACTTGATGTATGAATTGTGTATGTATGTAGAGATATAGAGAAGAAAGATGAAAACAATAAGATATTATATTGCTTCAAAGGAAAAACACACACACACACTCAAGCACACCCTCAAATGACATACTTGAGGGTATTTATAGTACAAGAGAGAGGATGCCCTAAGGCTTGGCCATGGGCAGATATGGGCTTCGTGGGATTGGATTGGACTGGATTTGATATAAGGCTAGCTTATCTTAACTTATAGCCATTTAGCTTAACCCAATCCACGAGCCCGTTGACTATTCTATCACGATATCTAACACACGCTACAAAGTTCCTAAACGTGAATGACCATCACTTCTAATAAAAATAATCAAGGCCAATGCACCCCTTGCTTGGATGACTTGTAGAATGCTCGTGATCTCGCCTTGAGAAGGACCTATATGAGGATCACAATAGAAAGAAAGAAGAACAACTCTCTAGATCTAGTGATCTATATGTTAGAAGAGAATGAGAGTGTTTGAGAGATTTAGTAAGAAGAGGGTCGCATAGAATGAAGAAATGGCTCTTTATTTATAGGCAAAATCTTCCACTGCTCCCGGATCCCACGGATCCCTCCTACTGGGATCCGTCTAGTGTAATCCTAGGGATCCGTGGACGCCCTCTTGCCCATGGGTTTTTGGTTATGGGTCATGGGTTATGGGTTGGTCTATGGGTTTTCTTTAGATTCAATGTATCTAAGTATACATTATATCTAGCCAACTGGGTATGGGTTATGATCCATGGGTTATGGTCCATGGGTTGTGGTTTTACCCATCCTAATAAACTATTACAACAAATGCTTAATTACTACATTTTTGTATTTAAATGGCTATATGTAAACGCTTTACAAAAGTAACATGTATCCTTATAATTATACTTAAGATAACATTATATTTGTTATCAACAAAACACAAAGAGATCGCAAAATATTAGTGCATGTCTTTGGTATTTCCAAGTTATATTTTCTATGCGCACATGTTCTCCTCGGGTCTTTGAGTGTGCTCTGGGTTTCATTTGATGAGCGACACTTGAGTTCTTCTTTGGGCGTATTGTCACCGCTATACAGTCTCCTGCTTTTGGTGATTGGCGGTGGAGGCTTGCTACCTTACCCTTTGCTTTTGGGGGCTTGGTGTATATTGCAGTGATGTCTTGAACTATGCATTCCTTGCTTCTAGACTTCAATCTGCTAGCCTACAGACTAAGCTCCTCCAACATTATGGTATTGTGACCTCTGGGCCTTGCTTTGATTATGCCTTGTGTACTTTTAATGCGAATATGGAGATTTATCTTTTTAGTAACCCAAGTGATAACGCTCAAATTATGCATGTTTTTAGTAGCGTTATCCGTGATTTTATGTGTGTTATTTGGCTATAATCATATGCTTTTGTTGCTTAGTCGTATCAAAGTCGTTTGCTAGTTCATTTGTAGCCAATCTTTGGAAAGTGGAGAAAAGACGGAAAAGAAGTAAAACACGAAGATTTCTCCATGTACGAAGAGTTCCGTCAAAATCATGACTTGCGGAGTATATTCGAGAAGATAAAGTCATCAAGTTAGTGGTCCAAAGACTCGAGAATAAAGTTCAAGAAGGAAAACGAGAAAGAAATGAAGAAAGAAGCTTAAACCGAAGACATATTGGAAGACTCGTTGTTCGACACACCTTCACCATTTTGGCCATACCTTTTGCATACGGACTCCGCTTGACCCCGGTCATGATAATGTAAAGCTAAGAGAAAGATCTACAACTTTGGTGGTTATGATTTTCTGTCAAATATCCCAACCGCTCGGTCGAGCCTCGCAACCGGATCCGGTTGGAGAATAGTCATGAACACCAACCGAAACGGTTGGAGCTTAACCGAATCGGTTGGAAGCCCTGGACGCCATTTCTTCATTACTAAAACTCCAAACTTGTCCCAAACGATTCTAGGTCCTTCTTACATGTATTCTAGTCCTTTATAAGCTCCTTGGAGGCCAAGTTGAGCATGAATACCCATAGCCTTGGAAGTAGTATAAATAGAAGCCTTTGCAACCTCATTTCATCATCCCTTCTCCATTCCTCTCATCCCTTTCATCCACCACTCCATCTCTAGGTGTGAAATTCGATCCTCCACCCTTAAGGATGATTTTCCACCTAAAACAACATCCCTCTCTCAACTTACCTTCACCAAAGGTGTGAAATTCGATCCTCCACCCTTAAGGACGAATTTCCACCAACTATCCACCAAACTTATCTTCCCCAAAAGACCACAAACCTCTACCATTTCCAGAAGTATGCTTGGTTAGAAGTTGTAGTTGATTGGAGGCTTGAAGGAGTGCTATAATCCTTCGTCCTTGCCTAATGTAATCTTACTTTGGGTAAACTCTTGTTACTTTTATGATGTTGAATGCTATTGTTCATGTTTGGTTCTTTGATTGTGTTGATTATGTGATTTTTGTGAATGTTGTCTTGATACTTGTTTATTTCATATGAGAACTTGTGATAAAAGGATGTTTGGATAATTGTAGTGTTTGTTTGGAATATGTTGATAACATCATATTTGGTTGAATTGGAACTTGTTCTAGTTTATTGTTTTGGTTGATCATTGTGAGTCTAATGTCGAAATATTCTTAACAATGGTTAGTTCCAATTCATTAATCGACAAATGATTTTGGTCTTGTACTTTGTGACGATTGTGCATGAGAATTAATAAACATAACAAGTAAAGGTTTAATTTAGATTAAGGCGAAAGGAATCTTTTGAATATGTGTTCTCATTATCTTTCAAGTAAATGGAACTTCACAAATTAATAACATCAAAGTCTAAGGCCGAAAGGATTCTTTGTTGTTGTTGGTATAAGGCTCATGACATGACCACTTGATTGAGGCTTATGCACATTTGATTTATAAAACACTAAACTATTATTATAGGTTCTATCTTTGATAATATGTTTTCCAAACTAAACATCCTAATATCCTTGTGATCATTTGTCTAAACATGTATGTTCTTTGTGTGCTTTTTCTTAGTGGTTTGATCCATGACAATCATAACTACGACTTTGATACGTGCTTGTTCTTATATTGCTTTTCTTGTTGGTTTGATATGTGACAATCATAACCATCAACTTGTTACTTGCTTAAACAAACAAACGACACTTGTAGTGCAACAAAGTCTCTTGGGATGACCTTGATTTACCATATACTATACTACAACTCGACTAGGGTATACTTGCCCGAATGTGTTCCTAGTTAACCGGTCGTGCGGTTATTGAAGCCGCGCAACGTAAACGCGTCAAGTACAAGGCTAAATGCGCGGATATTGGATATGGGTTTCTCCCATTTTCATTCTCTTCTTTTGGAGAACCGGAGAAGAATCCAGTGACCTTACTAAAGCGTATCCAAAGATTCTCGGTGACTCAAGACATTGGTGCACGTGCTGCTGCTCACATTTTTAGTAGGATTTTGCTATAGCTAAAGGAGTGGGGGCCCAGTTAGTATCTCGGCTCCCTACTAATTTCTTGTAAATCCTAGGTTATTCTAATAAAGTGATGTTTGTAAAATAAATAAAAAAAATAATAATAATAATAATAATAATAATAATAATAATAATAATAATAATAATAATAATAATAATAATAATAATAATAATAATAAATTAGTAGGGTCTTGGATTGGGTCGTTGTTTTTAGGGTGCCGGGTAGTTTCATCCGAGCAGTTGGGGTTTCTTAATGAAACCTTGTTGTCGTTTGTTTGGATTCGTGGGTTTTACGCTGTGTATCTTGGGCTCGTCTGGTTTTCTTTTTTTTAGAGGCCATTGTAGCTAGTCGTTTCTTCATACTCCGTTTTGTGTCATTAGGTGTGGGTTGCTGTGGGTTCCCAGCTCTGGTTTCCTTTTTCTGGTGTTGTGTGGTAATCATATCCGGATACTTGAAACTGAAGCTAGTTGTTGGAAACAGGCAACAGGAAAGCGAGTTTTGACACAGAAACTGGGTGGCGATTTGTTGACTGGATTCTTGGATAGCGACTTGCCTTTTTCTAGATAGCGAGTTGGTGCCCTTTCCTGGATAGCGAGTTGTTATGCCTTTCTGTGTTTTGAAACAGAAACTGAGTAGTGAGTTATTGTGGTTAGCGACTTGGCCTGCTGTTTTTGTTGGCTTTGGTGGGACCCACAATGATTTGGTTACTTGTTCCTTTTAGGTGGTAGGATCACCTTTTCAGGTGGACCATGCATATATGCGTGTGCTAGTTACCTTTTTTTTTTTTATCTTAGTTTAAGTTTTGTTTTCATACGGTTTGTATATAAAAGAAAAAAAATTCTCTATGGCTATTATTCGTTTTCATTGTCCCTTTGCGGGTTTGAGTGGTTGTCAAGACGGTAGTGGGAATGAGCTTACCAAAACCTCGTTAATTTCTCATCTTCGTGATCGTCATTTCAATGAAGATGCGCTTAGCCAAGACCAAACTTTCTTTGGCCACTAATCTGGTTGTTTTTAGGTTCTTGAGGTTACGTTGAAACGCATGGGTCTTTGGTTGTGGGGTTTGCTTTAAGTCGCATACTCTTCGCTCTAAATGTCGGCATGGATCGATTTTGTACCACCCCGATCATGTGATGGTGTTCTTAGATTTGTGTTATTTGACCTCGCTAAGCCCCAAGTTCCCTCTTCTGTTCAGCTCGCTTGCGTTGAAGATTTTGTTTTGGAAGAGCACTCTAGTTTTGAATTACACTTACTTGATACTTTTCTCGCTAAAGGGTTGCACACTGTCAAATCCATCCTTCCAAAGTGCCGTTTGGGATTCTCTCGTGTTTTGAAAGGAGCTCTTGATAAGGTGATCTGCACACCTGAAGACATTTCTTGTTGGGTTAGCCTGTTAGCCTTGCCTCTTTGTCTCTTTAAAACCTTTTGCCCGAGGAGTAACATGGAGTGTAGGTCTGCTACTAAGCGCCAGCGTCAAGAAGAATATATCGCTAATGCCATTCGGTCTTGGAGTACGCCTGGTGGTAGTCTGCAGCTTGTTAGAGAGGTTTTAGCTGAACCTCCCCTACTTGGTCTAATATTGAGGAGGAAAACCTGGAATTGGGTGAGCGCAATGTCAAGCAATGTAGGAGGAAGATTTGTGATGGTCATTATACTACCGCTGTCAAAGTTCTTTCTTCTTCGGGTGTTGCTCCTTACAATGATACTACCCTTGAGGACCTAAAGGCTAAGCATCCCTTCAAGTCTGCTCCTTCACTGCTTGATATACCTATTGATCATCGTAACCTCGTTGCATCTCCTGTTGTGGTTCTTGACATGATTAAGAGTTTCCCCCGTGGTACATCTTGTGGTCGAGATGGTTTACGCGCCCAACACCTATTAGATTGTTTTAGCGGTGCTGTTGTGGCTATATCTGATGAGTTTATCAACTCCATCACCCAGGTGGTTAATCTTTTTCTTGATGGTAAGTGTCCTAAGGGTTCGGGCGAGTATATTATCAGTGCTCCTCTCACGCCGTTGATCAAACTAGGTGGTGGTATCCGTCCTATTGCGGTGGGGACTATATGGAGGCGGTTAGTCTTTAAGGTGGGAGCTTCTACGATTGGACACTCTTTAGATGAATACTTGAATGATCTACAGTTCGGAGTTGGTGTTTCTGGAGGAGGGAGGCCATTCTTCATGCCGTGAATCGGTTTGTTGAAGACCGTGGAGATGATGTGGGTCTTTCGATGTTGTTGGTGGATTTCAAAAACGCCTTCAACCTCGGTGGAGCGGGAGGTTATGTTACAAGAGGTTCGCCCATTGTCCCGCCATATCACGTTGGATTGAATTTTGCTACTCCAGCCCAGCCAGATTATATTATGGGGAACACACTTTATGGTCCCACCACGGCGTGCAGCAAGGTGACCTTCTTGGACCTCTCCTTTTTGCGTTGGTGCTACATCCTTTGGCTCGCAAGATCAAAGACTCATTTTCTCTCCCCTTTCAAGCTTGGTACCTAGATGATGATACGATCATTGGAGATACTCTGTTTGTTGGGAAGGCCCTGGAGCTCATTATGATTGATGGACCTCGGTATGGTTTGCACCTCAACGCCGATAAACCGAGGTTTTTGGCCAAGGAAGATCCTAGAAGCGCACTCGCGGTGTTTTCCTCCTAATATTGCCCGCCAATGCATGGTGTAAAATTGTCAAGGGCCTGGTGTTGACCTTGAGTTTAGCAAGAAGCTCGCTTTGAAACGAGTTTCTAAAACTATTGAACTTATGGACGCTGTTGCTAAGCTTAATGATCCCCAATGTGAGTTGCTACTTCTCCGTGCATGTGCTGGCATTTCCAAGCTATATTTCTCTATGCGCACATGTTCCCCCTTTGTCTTTGAATGTGCTCAGATTTCATTCGATGAAGCGCTTCGCTCCTCTTTGGAGCGAATTGTCACTGCCTCTGGGCCTTGGTTTAGAAATTGGCAATGGAGACTGGCCACTCTTCCCTTTGAATTTGGGGGGCTTGGTATATACGCTGCTGGTGATGTTTTGAATTATGCCTTCCTTGCTTCTAGACTCCAATCACCACCTCTGATCGAACTTCTCCGCGGTCCGGTGTTGGTGCTTCCGATCTTCCTTTGATGATGCCCCCGTGTTTTAACGAGAAAACGGAGACCGACCTTTTGGGTAGCTCTTGTGAGATTGTCGCCCCAAACTCATGAAGAAATTGGCGATTTATATTTCACACGTGTCACAAAAGAGGTGAATCCACCTTCGCTTATCTCGCTAGACAGATGGCCCTATGGAGATCGCAAATGGAAGACCATACTCGGACCGGCTCGAGTAGTCCCGATAGTTGGGTCAGGCGGACTATGAATGCTAAAACCTCACCGGTGTGTTTTATGCTATCGCTCTAGGTGTTCCCTTTATCCACCCGATGTCGTGCTCTTCTTGTTCCAAGGTTTTACGGTGATATCTATGGGATCATGCCGTATCATGCATGTGTATTATTGGTATTAAACATCGACATAATGTGGTGCGTGATACTCTCCGATATCCGCTCCGGGTAGGGTTTCACCGTAAAGAAGTTGATGCCGGGCTCTGGAGAGGGACAAACACATACGCCCATCCGACTTGTTACTTTACTCGTGGAGAGAGGCCTTGGTGTATGTGTTGATCTTACGGGCCATCGCCTTGACGCAAACCGGTATGTCTAACTTTGTGGCGGGCGTGCCATTGAAGTCGCACAACAATAAACGTGTCAATCACGAAACCAAATGCTACCGATATTGGATATGGGTTCATCCCCTTCTCTTTCTCTTCCTTTGGTGAACTCGAGAAGGAGGCGGTGACCTTGCTGAAGCGAATCCGAAAGTTCTCGATCACTCAAGATATTGGCGCGCGTGGTGCTAACTATATTTTTAGTAGGGTTTGTTTTGCTATTGCTAAAGGAGTGGGAGCCCAGTTAGTTTCTCGGCTCCCCACCAATTTCTTGTAATTCCCTATGATTTTCTAATGAAGTGATGGTTTTATAATAAAAAATAAATAAAATAATAATAATAATAATAATAATAATAATAATAACAGGTTAACCAAGAATATAAACAAACCATAACAGGTTAACCAAGAATCAACAACTTATCATTACTCAAATAAAAAGGTGTGTGTGCGTTTGTATGGGCGATTATGGCGACTATGGAATATGATCATGTCCCTTCCTCGTCCTTGAATCATTGATTCAATTCTCAGTTGGATCTATGATTGTTCTTATGTGTAGGTGCTTCCATTTCGAACAGGTTTCATTCGATCGGGCTTTCTAGGGTCGTAATGTTTCGGTTTCATTTTTGAAACCCGTTTTGGCTCGTTGGCTGCTGTATGTTATCCAATTCTCTGGTACATGTGCCATTTCGAATTGGTTTCATTCGATCGGGCCGTTTTTTTCTCCCTTAGGTTTTGCCGTTTTCTTTTTCGTACAGTTTCGGTTTTGTTCGGATAACCCGATTCAGCACGTTGGTTGTTTTGTGTTATCTGCTCCTTCCTTACATTTTTGGGGTTTGCTTGTCTTTGTAGTAGTCCTTCTCGAACAGTTTATGGTTTTGGTTTCGATACCCGATCGGTTCGGCCTGCTGTGGGTTCTTCCAAACTGTTGTACTTCACAATCACAAATGAGGATGAGTTCGTTTATGCTACTCATTTGTGTTCTAAGCTGCTTGTGAAAGGTGTGACGTCCAATACATTTTCGTGATTCCAAGGCAATTTGTGTTGGGGTTTCTAAACTGGTGGTGTTACTTCTGTGGCTTTTAATACAGTGGCTTTGGTACATTTTCCTTATACAGTTGCTTCTGTTTCGAGAATATAATTTTTTGTTGGTACTGCTATTAGTTTTGTGGCTGCTATTGCTGGTTCTGCTTTTACTTTTGTGCTTCGTTGCTTGAGGTTTGGTTGCAAGGGGCCTTTTGTTGTTTTGTTTCTATGCCTGCTGTAAGATTTCACTGTCCCTTCGTGGGTCTTAGTGGATGTCGGGATGGTGGTGGAAATGGACTCACTAAAACCTCTTTGATCACACATCTTCGTGATCGGCACTTTAGTGGTGAGGCTCAAGCTATCACTAGGCAGTCTCTTTTGTCGGATTTGGTTATTTTCGAAAGGGTTGAGGTTACTCTTAAGCGTATGGGTTTGTGGTTGTGTGGTGGTCGTTTCAAACGCATACCTTCCGGACTAAGTGTCGCCATGGTGCGGGTTTCGATTTTGTGTCTACTCCTGATTGTGGCGATGGTGTTATTCGGTTCGTGTTATATGATCTCACCAAACCACAGGCTCTTTCTCATGTAGCCCTTGTTGAGGATTCTGTTTTGGACGTGCTTGGTGGCTTTGATTTATCTCTTCTTGATACCTTATTCTCCAAGGGGTTGCGGACTGTCAAATCTATCCCTCCCAAATGTCGGTTGGAGTTCTCTCGTACTTTGAAAAGAGCTCTTGATAAGGTGATCTGCACACCTGGTGACATTTCTTGTTGGGTTAGTTTATTTGTCCCGCCGCTTTGTCTACTTAAAACCTTTTGCCCGAGGAGTAGTCAAGAGAGTAGGTCGGTCACTAAGCGCCAACGCCGTGAAGAGTATATTGTTAATGCTATTCATGCATGGGGTTCTCTGGTGGTAGTTTGCGGGTTGTGCGTGAGGTTTTAGTGAGCCCTTCCATCATGGTCTACCGTTGATGATGATAGTTTGGATTTGGGTGATCGTAATGTCAAGAAATGTAAGAGGAAGATTTGTGATGGTCATTATACTCGCTGCGTCGAGTTCTTCGTCTTACCGTGTTGCACCTTATGATGCTTCTACTTGAAGACTTAAAAGCTAAGCACCCTTTTCACCGCCTCCTCTTTTGCTCGATATACCTATTGATCATCATCACCTTATCGCATCCTCTTCCGTCGTTCTTGACATGATCAAGAGTTTCCCTCGTGGTACTTCTTGTGGGCGAGATGGGTTGCGTGCCCAACACCTTTTGGATTGTTTGAGTGGTGCAGCTGTGGCTATTTCTGACGAGTTGATCGCTTTTATTACCCAAGTGGTGAACCTCTTTCTTGCTGGTAACTGTCCGAGGGCATTAGGGGAGTATATTGCTAGTGCTCCTCTCACACCCTTAGTCAAACCAGAGGGGTATCCGCCCTATTGTCGTTGGGACTGTTTGAGGCGGTTAGTTTCAAGGTTTGTGCTTCCATGCTTAGCCACTCTTCGTGCGATTATTTCGATGATTTACAACTTGGTGTTGGGGTGTCAGGGGTGGGAAGCTATTCTTCATCGTGAATCGTTTGGTTGAGGACCGGGGTGAGGTTGGTCCATCCATGTTGTTGGTTGATTTTAAAACGCTTTCAACATGGTGGACCGGTCGTTATGTTACGTGAGGTTCGTTTGCATTTCCGGCTATTTCACAATGGGTGGAGTTTTGCTACTCTAGTCCTGCTAGATTATATTATGGTGAGCATACTTTGGTCTCATCAAGGTGTGCAACAAGGTGATCCGCTTGGGCCTCTTCTTTTGCTTTAGTCTTACATCCCTTAGCTTGTAAGATTAGAGATTCTTTTGACCTTTCCTTTCAAGCTTGGTATTTGGATGATGGTACTATTATTGGTGATACCTTGGTTGTGGGTAAGGTTTTAGAGTTGATTATGGCAGACGGACCTTGTCGTGGTTTACACCTCAATGTTGATAAAACTCAAGTCTTTTGGCCACAAGAGGACCCCGTAAGGTGTATGATGGTGTTTTTCCCTAATATTTCTCGCCTCACATGGTGTTAAATTATTGGGTGGACTGTTAGTGTGGATTTTGAGTTTGGTAGTAAGTTGGTCCCGAAAAGGGTTGCTAAAACTATTGAACTTATGGAGGCGGTTGCCAAACTTAATGACCCTCAATGCGAGTTGTTGTTAATCCGCATGTGCCGGTATTTCTAAGCTCTATTTTCTATGCGCACATGTTCTCCCGGGTCTTTGAGTGTGCTCAAGTTTCTTTTGATGCGGCACTCGTTCTTCTTTGGAGCGTATTGTCACCGCTCGACTGGTTTTGGTGACCGGCGGTGGAGACTCGCCACCTTAACTTTTGCTTTTGGGGACTTGGTTTATATTCTCGCAGTGATGTCTTGTACTATGCCTTCATTGCTTCTAGACTTCAATCACCGCCTTCGACTAAGCTTCTTCATGGTTCGGGTATTATAACCGCCTGGTCCTCTTTGATGATGCTCTATGTACTTTCAACGTGAATATGGATATTGACCTTTTGAGTAACCCTAGCGAGGTCGCGCCCCAAACTTATGAAGAAATTGGCGATATATATTTCGGTCGGGTTTCCCAAACTGTTGAATCTACTTTCCATCTTTCCCCGACGGATGGCGTTATGGAGCTCTTTAAAGGAGGATCACACGGATTGGCTTAGGGTGGCTCCGGTATCCGGATTGGGACAAACTATGAGTGCCGTGGCTTATCGGTGTGTATTGTGTTATCGTTTGGGTGTTCCTCTTTTACCGCTCGTGCACCGTGTTCGCACCGCTCTAAGGTTTTTCCGGAGATATTTACGGGATCACGCTGTTTCGTAAAGCGGTATTGTTGGCATTAAACATCGCCACAACCTTGTGCGTGATGTTCTTGTTGACATATGCTCGATCCGGGATTTCCGCCGCAAGGAGGTGGATATTGGGCTTTTGGAGATGGGGATGATCTTTGCGACCACCGACATATTACTCTACTCTTGGGATAGTGGACGCGATGTATGTGTTGATCTTACGGGTTCGTCGCCTTTGACGCAATCCGGTTGATTGATTTTATACCGTATGAGTGATCGTGATCTTTTCAACAAACGGGTCAAGCACGATGCCAAATGTGCGGATATTGGGTATGGGTTTCTCCCTTCTCTTTTCCTCTTTTGGAGAACTTGAGAAAGATGCGCCACCTTACTCAAGCGTATTCGACGCTTCTCGATGACTCGGGACATTGGAGCGCGTGCAGCAGCTTTTATATCTTTAATAGGATTGGTTTTACCATTGCTAGAGGTGTGGGGCTCATTGGTTTCGAGGCTCCCACTAATCTTTGTAATCCTATGAGTTTTTAATAAAAGTGTGATTTATAATAATAATAATAATAATAATAATAATAATAATAACAACGATTTATAAAAATAATAATAAAAATAATAATAATAATAATAATAATAATAATAATAATAATAATAATAATAATAATAATAATAATAATAATAATAATAATAATAATAATAATAATAATAATAATAATATAAGGGAAATTAGTCAAATATATCAGCGCCTGAGGCTTATCGGTTCGGACCGCGCCTTTTTATAATTTAAAATAGACCGTTGCCCACCGATTTTCTTGGACCCAACCAGGGGCTGCCGTGTCCGACAACTTATGGCACAAGTACGTATTTTGAAGGTATATGTCATGTATTGAAACGTATTATTTTTTGGGCAACTTGTATTATTATTTGGGCATCTTTATGTTTATTAGGCAACTTGTATTTATACACGAGGATAGTTTTGTCATTTTACATTTAAAAAAAAAGGCCCACACAAAATACAGATTCACACAGTCAAACACCTCATGTCCTCCACATAAACCATCACAACTAACACCACCACAACCACCCAACAACCCGACGCCACCACCATCCAAACAAGACCTCCACACACGCCACCACCATCCGGCGACACCACCACACAACTCGAACCTTCTTCTCGCAGTGGCATGTTCTTGTTATAGGTAATTCAAATCACCAAGAAAATTTTTGTTTTTATCTACTTAAGTGTCAAAAAGGAATCCTCTCAAAATTGCTTGTATCTAAACACAATCTTTTATTATTATCGACTTAATATGTTTTATCTTTGATTTAATCTGTAATTTTAGTTAAATTTGAATTTGTGGTTGTTCCCTTGATGAAAGTCAAAATTAGGGTTATCACCCCTAAACCGAAAATCAGGTTTTGTAAATTTCTTAATTTGATGCAATTATGTTCTACTAAAAAACATGTGAATCAGGTTCGGTATTGATTATTGTATCTAAATTATTATATCTTCTTTTATACTCTAGATTCAGGCTCGGTATTGATTATTTTATCTAAATTATTATATCTTCTTTTATACTCTAGATATATTTAGGAGGAATGGTGTTCTGAATGTGTGACATT
This sequence comes from Chrysanthemum lavandulifolium, assembly GCA_022545495.1. NCBI lineage: Eukaryota > Viridiplantae > Streptophyta > Magnoliopsida > Asterales > Asteraceae > Chrysanthemum > Chrysanthemum lavandulifolium. The sequence goes on along the minus strand of CM040244.1, from coordinate 40,647,568 downwards.
GATTTGCAAATGGAGCAACTATAGCTTGTTAGGACTTATTTTCTATGATATTTAAGGTATTGTTTAAATTGATTTTCTCTAGCATACAAGTAGCTTTTGAAGTTTATATCTACTATTTTCAGTCTAAAAGGGCCGTTTGGACGTATTTTTATATGTCCGCAAAGACTTGGATGTATGGGTTGATTTGATGTGGTCGCTTAGACCAAACCGATGCGATTGGCTTTAACTTACCGTGAACGGATGCTTGAATACTCGGAACCACAAGGTTGAATACACAAATTGATAGCCGCCTTTCAAGGTACGATCCTTAATGTCCGTTTGACCCATAATTATTGTCAAATGTTCACTTGTGAAGTCTTTTTCTTTCAACTTTTACTATATGTATTTTTACTTGTGTTATATATTAGTCGATTATTATAATTTTTTTTAAATCAACGGCATTTCTTTTGAAAATACCCGTGAACATATACAAAAATGGCTATGGTGTGCAAACCACTTCTATATTAGTTATGTATACTTTATTAATATTTGCTATATAGCAGAATATAATATTTGGTTGCCCAAAAGTACATCACGGTACATGTCCTTTAATGTCTTCGCTCCTATCACTTTCTTCAATATAATTTGTTTAACAAAATCTTTCTTTCTTCTTTTGGTCTATTGACTTCATATCTTCATCCCAATCTTTCTGCTTTTGTTTAAAAAATATGTCTGACAATATCCCACTTGAAGTTCAACTAAATATCATCCGTAGGCTACCTCCTAAGTCTATACTCCAGCAACATAGTGTTTGCAAGTTATGGAAGGCTAGTATAGATTGTGGAAGCTTCATCTTTAATTACGGTGTTCGTCGTAATGATGAGTGTTTATTTACGCTAACATTCGATATGGGTGACCAAGGTTTTATGTTAGCTTTAGATGAACAAACTAATCGCTATACCACTTAATCTGATTTAATGCTTTCATCTATGATTACAGATTGGAAATTTTAATGGTCTTTGGTGTTTTGTATATGGTTCTAATCTAATGACCGTTATTTGGAACCCGAAATCAAAAATCACTATGTATATGTCCCGCTTACACGCATCAAATCGAACGTCAAAAGATTTGTTTTGGTTTTGTCGTCCGTCCGGACACTCTTGACTCGACGATCGTGAAGGTCTCCTATCCTGCTTTTTGAAAGTGGTTTCTAGTATGTGTCTGTCTTTTCTTTGAACTCGTTAAGGTGGAAAATCCTTGAAAAATTCCACCCCTCGTGAAACTATCAAATTGAAACGTAAAAGTCATGCGCTTGTAGGTCGCTTTATCTATTGGACCGGGAGTGAAAAGTTAACTAATGAGGACGGTGTTATTTACAAGATTTATATGTTGATTTCTTTTGATTTGGTAACCACCAATTTAAAGTTATAGACCTACCGCAGATTTTAAAAATGAACTCCCGCCCATTCAATGTTTTCGATCTTGGAACCTCTCTAGTGATTTCGGGACGATCATTGGTGAAGATATTCCATTGATTTTGGACGATCCGGGACGATCTTGGAACCTCTCTAGTGATTTCTGCGACGATCATTTAGAAGCCTATTCGCCATTCCTACCCTATATTCGGTTCGCTTGCTTGGGTTTACAAAGGATCAAGCTCCAATAGTGGAAGCGCACAATGGCAATCATTTGGGTCATCGGTATTTGTGTACAACAAAGAACTTGAATTATTTGTCCGCATGGGAATGTTAGGAGATGCGGATCTTTCTACTTACCCCATACAAAGAATCTCTTCTTTTGTTAAATCACCTGCACTATGTCGTTTATAGTATGTTTTATTTTAACTCACCATTCTATTAATGTTTTATTTTAACTTACACCATTATATTCATGTTCAACAGTTTGTTCTGAGGTTAGGGATCATGCTTAATGGGAATGAAGCTTTGTGGTTTTAGTACGATGTCCAGTATAGGAAGGAAGCATGGAGTGGTTAGATTTTTCTGCGTGACTTGGTGAATTTTATAAACCAATTGGTTATATATTATGTAACCATTAAACTTATAATTATGTAGTAATCGTAATATGTAGTAGGTTGTCTCAGATGATACGTTGTATGTCAACGTATTTACTATTTCCTATGTTACGTAATCCCATTATACATGTTTGTTTAATATGGGCAACTAGTAGTTGTTTCCAATAAACAATGTGGCAACTAAGCTGTAATGAGGGCAACTTCTTTTCCTATTGACTACTTTTATAAACCAATGAGTCCTTCTAGTTGTTACAATTGTATTCTACAATCAACTAATAACTACCAACTAGTGACTATGCACACTTGAAAATAATAGATTTACCATTCAATACTAGTACAATTTAACTAGCGGTTGTAAGTTTAATACTAGCAAAGACTAAACCACTATGTGCCTATTCGTGCCCGTAATAGTAAGAGCAACACCTACATAAGGGCACTAAAATGGTATCAGCAGCACCTACACATGGGCAGCACAAACACGGCCATACACAACATTATTAACGACTGTGGCATCATTTCGTTGATGTCTTCTATCACAAGGAGTGATTAAAATAGCTAGCAGTAGTAACCAAATTACTGGCAGTTGTAAGTATACAACCAATTCAGTTTTACTAGCAGTAGTAAAAATAACTATAGCGGTAGTAAAATTAACTAGCAATTGTAAGTATACATACAACCAATTCAGTTTTACTAGCGGTAGTAAAAATAAGTATAGCAGTAGTAAAAATAACTAGCAGTTGTAAGTATACAACCACTTCAGTTTTACTAGCGGTAGTAAAAATAACTATAGCGGTAGTAAAATAACTAGTGGTAGTAAAATAACTAGAAGTTGTAAGTATACAACCAATTCATTTTATAATTTCGGATATTTAATTTAATTAATCGTGCATAAAAGCGAAGTAGCATTTTTTACGCTTGTAAATGTCGATATAGCTCAAAATAATCAACTCAAATGAATGTAACTCTACACATCCGATAACATGATGCCGTTATGTGCTTATGTCAAACTCAAGACGCCGACGCTTTTAGAATAAGTGATGCTCACAACACATTGATTGTGTAATAGGTCCGCCATATAACCATAGCTTACTAAAATATACCATTTCGTAATATTTTACGGACCAAATTTGAAAATCTTGTATCTTGGGAGCGAATCAATGAACCAACCCAACAACCACATTTAATGATCATAATAACACACCTCCTCGACCATCAATTGCAAATCAACAACCCTCATACAAAGCCTCCCGTCGAGAATTAAAAAAAAACCAACAAAATATCCTTGAAAACCATGTCGCTTCGAGCTAATGTTATCACCAAGATGAGAGATTATATTAGCAACATGCCGATACAATGATCGGTAACATTTTGAATCGGTTGCCAATAAAAGAAGAGGTGAGCACCTTTATTTTATCTACAACCGGAGGTTTAAGTGGACCTTGCTCACCAAGTCATAATTGATGAGGATTTCTTTTATTATTTAACATATAAGTTTGATGGGAGGCATGTTACTAGACTTTGAAATAAGCTTACGGGTCCCATAAAAAGTTTGTCTTCTCTCAGAGATCCCAAACCGTTGTCCGAATGGAAGACTTGAATTATGAAAAGATTCGTGATTGGCTTATGTTTTGGCACAAAGAAGGAATTGAGGACCGACAATTAGAAAATGGTATGGACAACCGTTACATTGCCAACCCAACTTTACGCTGTATTGAATTGAAAAATCTTGAAATTCATTTGTGTGATTTTCCTAGTTTGGTGTTTTTCACTACTTTTCCAAATTTAATGAGCTTAGAATTGTGTTTAGTCAAATTTCTAACTGTACAGCTTTGGGATTTAATTCTTTGGTTGTCCTTACTTAAGTCTCTTAGATTGGATGTTGAGAGTACAAACGGGATGAAACTATGGAATCTTGCAAGTCTTAGGAATTTGAAGAAGTTACATTTGTCATTCGGTATTTCAAATGTCACATGACAATCATAGCATCCAATATCTTTAACCCGACAAGACTTCCATCTCAAGAGACCCTTACATTGGATTTTGACTATTGCACGGTAAGACCGTTTTGAGATTTATGTTAAATATATGTGTAACTCTAACGACATTTAATATTTGATACTAACCCAAAAGTTGACATGTTGTAGTTGATACGTGATGGTAATTCCGTGATGAATGTCCTTTGCCCGCTTGTATCCCTCGTTAATCTGAATCTAAAAGGAGTTGATTTTGCCGAGATCGTTATCGTGTCACTCATCGTCCAAATGATTCGCGGATCTCCAAACTTGAAAATGCCGGAAACCATAGTAAGTGTAATACTTTATTTCATACGTATCAAGTAAACATCCAGAACCGGCATGTTTTTGTATCTCAATACTATTTGATTTTCCAGTCTGCACACACGCTTAGTGTTTTACCTTTGGAACAACGTTCATTAGATTTAGACACAACCACATTCAGCTATGGGCAGATTCAGACTGTGATTTTTCAATCCTTTCCTAGATCACATAATGAATTACACATAATAAAGTTTATACTTGCTTGTTCCACGTCGTTAAGAAAATGTATATCAGGGCCAGCGATTTGATGGACAATGGTTATGATTAGGGGTGTCAAAAATCCCGACCCAACCCGGACCCGAACCCGACTAAAGATAATCAGGTCGGGTTACTCGGGTCCAAAGTCTAACTCGGGTCAACCCGTTTAACCCGAGTACGAACTAGGGCCGGGTATCAGGTTCAAATACTTAGCTTATTCGGATTCGGGTCAACCCGACTAACCCGAGTTAGGATTTTTTTTTAACTTTTGTAAATCTTTATTTAATTTTAATTGTTGAATGTATTCTTTAAAAGTCTAATTAATGTTGTTTTAAAATATGTTTAAAGGCATTTATATGAACGTTGAATATGTATGCATTACACATATATGAATTAAAACCTTATATTTGACAGCGTGAGTGTGTTTCTTTCCATTTTATAGGGAACAAGAAAAACAGTTGTATCAAAAAAATATGTAACAAACAAAGGCAACCAAAAAAATGTGTCATTTATACATGTTTTATTTTAGAATTAAATTCTATGATTTTGTAAATGGCACAGACCCAAACCCGACCTGACCCGACCCGACTTGACCCGAACCCGACTAACCAGAGTTCAAATAGGGTCGGGTTCGGGTATATTATCTTTAGCCTCGACCCGACCAGTTTGACCCGAACCCGACCAACCCGACCCGATTAGCACCCCTAGTTATGATAATATCAAGAAGAATTGGGAGTTTACTAGGAAGCTGTTGAAACTCCCCTGATCTTCCGTCACAGCCGTTGTAAAATTGTTCTAGTAGTTGTAGTTTTATGTATGGGTTGAATACCCGTGTCAATTAAATTTGTGTACGTAAAGTTTGGTGTGTCTGCTTATCAAGGGGTTATATAATATGTAACCATTAAACTTATAATTATGTAGTAATCGTAATATGTAGTAGGTTGTCGCTCGTATGAAATGTTGTATGTCAACGATTTAGTATTTCCTCCGTTGCCATTATCCATTTTATTTCATCTCGCTAACTAGCGCTTGTTTCCAAATATCAATTTGGCAACTAATCGTTGTACGTAGGGCAACTTCTATCACTAGCGCTGTTAGAATAACTAGCGATTGTGCATATAATACTAGCGCTTGTAAGTATACAACCTATTCAGCTTTACTAGCAAGAGTCGTAATAACTAGCGTAGTAAAATTAACTAGAAGTTGTAAGTATACAACCAATTCATTTTATAATTACGGATATTTAATTTAAGTAATCAAGTATAAAAGCATTGTACCATTTTTGACGCTTAGAAATGTCGCATAAACCTCAAAATAATCAACTCACTCTACACATCTAATAACCTAAAGCGTTATGTGCTTACGTCAAAGTGAAGATGTTGATATTTTTACAATAAGTTATGGTCTATAAAACACCGGATATATTATTAGTACACGAATACTCGAATAGTATTAGCGATTACAACCTAGAAGTATATCGACTCTAAATATGACGAAAAGTTATATCAAACTCTAGCCTACGACCTCCTTTTATAGGCTAAGGAGTCCTTTACAATATACAATATGTATTCTACAGGATAATTATACTTAGCATACTAATCTAATACAAAACATCCTACCCAAGAAATTCTAGAATGTTACATATTAAACCGACACAATCATACTAGCAGTGAAAAACTACATTAGCAGTGGTACGCGACTTCACGATGTTGGTATTTTGCCTTTCTCTTGTGAGGGCGGAATCCTTCTTGTTTGCTATCATTTTCTTGAAGGATTTCCCGTGGCTTGCTTCCTCATGGGCGGCCGTATTTTTCCATGGGATTCCCGAGAAGTTCGATAGGCCTTTCAAGGGTTTCCGTGTAACCGCCCATTTGCTCAGATGGAAGAGCTTTTAGTGGGATAGCTTTTCCATCCGCGTAGCTTTTATTTTAAAGCAATGGTAGAACCACATAAAGAATTCACAAAAACATATCCCACACCGACGTGATAGGTTTGAATTGGAGTGAGAGAGAATCGTCACAAAATACACCAATCATCCCTACACATTAGCATGAGATTTTATTGTGAATTCTTTATGTGGTTTGCTCTTTATTTTATCCCGCGCCCGCAAGCTCGCTATTTTACCTTTAACCCGCCTATCCAACCCGATCCGCCAGATTGGTAGACGACACTTGCTTCGGGGCCGGTCCGCAATCAATGAGGACCGAGACCATAATTTTCACCGCGTTGTTTGCCTCTCTTTGCACATTCTATCACTCCTTCAACCCAATACCCATGATATACTTCCTTCTTCCGCTTGGGAAGAGCGAGGTTAAGGAACCGCCGAACTTTGAACATCCCAAATGGCTAATGGGAGTCTAATCGGTTTAAACTCCCACCTTGGTATGCCATATGGTTCGGGAGCTTCCACAAACCTCAAAGGACACGGGTTTTGGTTGAAGGATGTTGTGAATGGTCGCGAGATGGGTCAATTTAGTCATCCTAGAAACAACTAATTGTTATTAGTAGTCATTTAAGAACATGTTTCAGTTGTCGCAGCATCTGCTTTGCGCTTATGTTTTTGTTTTGGGGGGTAAAGGTTTAGGCTATGTATGAGCTTTTTGGAACCGACGGTGCGTGGGCAACGGGTTGTTGTTGACGGATGCATGTATTCTTTTTGTACTGTATACCATCGTGTTCTTTTTCTTATTAACATCTTCAACTTCTCTTTGGTGTTTCTAAAATTGTATGTTTCCTGATGTACAGGTCGAACTATTTTTGTTGGTGGAGGAATGGTTGTTTTTGTTTTTTTATGTGCTTTCTCTTTATTTACCTCGCGTATTTTTAGCGAGGATTTTACTGTTCTTGCACGCGGTATCATTAATTTTCATTTACTGTTTTGTGGGTAGGCACGTGCCTAGGCTCCTACCCTGGGCATCTATTTTTCCTGCTGGATTTGTCATAAAAGTTCTAGGGAAGGAACGTGAATATTTACTTGCATATTTTCTATCCTTTTTTGGTATTTGGATAAGCCTTATCCGTAATTACAAACAGTTTGAATTTATCGGTTTATTATCATTTTTGTACCGCAAGTTTGCTATGTCTCAGATATAAGCTATTTTTGGTAAAATGTAGCTTCCACATCTGTTGTTGGTTTTGGAAATGTTGATTATGCACGTTTGACAAACTGAAGTAAATCATTCATATCGGCGCTTTAAATTTCAGTTTTAAAATTTGAACTGCAACTAGTCAACCTTTTAATTCGCAAAAAACCATTTTGTACTTTAGGAACATTTTTAATATAAATGATTTGGAAAACATAAACAAAGTTGATATTTGCGTCGACACTAGCGGTGGTTTCAAATGACACTAGCGAGAGTTGGGTAAACCGTAGCGATGGTTGCGATTCACATATGCACATAATTGAGAATTTGTTCAAACCCTGTAGCCTCCTTTGGTTTTTCCAAAAATGCAACCATGTTGTGAGTTGCAGCAGAAAAGTTGGGCACCATTGTTGTTTATTTCGAAATTGATTGAAACAGATTGTTAGGTGTTGCGAATTATGATGTGTGTGGGTCTAAACTATGTTTTGTCCTAGCAGTTGTAACTCTTTATTTTTTTATCCCCAATTGAATCAAAATTAATTTGTACTTTCAAAACAACTGTTTTAACTCTTGTAGCAGTTGTTAGTATTTTTGGGCGTATTTATCCCCAATTGTGATATTCTAATCAAGAACGCAACTGCTATCGTCATCTACTATCTAGACACGAAAATTCGACAATCAAGTTTATGTTATTGGCCAATTTCGTTTGAACCTCGTGCCACCGTCCAATTTTCAACTGGGCAACTAAATGCCATAATTTGGCAATACTTGTTGTACGATCAGCAACCATAATTCTTAACCATATAATCATAAATGATAGACTTAACAACATAAACCTAACAACACTAAGTTTGCCATAGAAGCACTATCGCATGGTTGGCAGCATAAACTCATAATTAGTTTTTAAAGGCAACAAACATTCATAACAGGTGCAACCATGCATCAAAGGCATGTGTTGTGTTGTGTTGCGATATGATTGGTTATAACCTTATTGTTATTGGCTAAAAGAAATGTGCGAGTGATTTTGTTGCAACAATCTTTCATTTCCTTGTGCACTACCTCCTTTTTTATATGATCTCGAACGCTCTTTCGGGCCAGTAATAGAAACACGCTTTGTTAGCTTCCTTCTTTGAAAGGTGTTGCACTACCGCACCGCATGCCGTCCTCTTCCTACCAGACCATGTTTTTGAAATAAAATTGTGACAAAGCCTGTAGCTTGTGCACAATGTAGACGTCCATGGATCCATTCTCATCTGCAAGGTCATACATTCGTCGAACGTCATTGTCTGTGTGCAACAATGTTAAACCATCTTCGAGTGCCTTATTTGGTGCAACATAAAATAAAGCTCATTTTTTGTCACAATTCTTAATTTCCGGTCATTTTGCAAACTTTAAAAAATTTTACTATTCATCTCGGGAATTTACTATTCATCAGTTACTATTCATCATTTTACTATTCATCTTTTTTGAAGTCGAGTTGACATTTTGAGAGGTTATTTCAAAATTTTACTATTCACAAAACACTATTCATTCCCGGAGAAAATTTTATATTCGTGACTTTTATTCATCATTTTTCGTAAACTAGGTTTACAAGTATCAAATTCAGAACCGTAAGGGTTTAGTCACAGATTCATGAAACATCATTGAGAACACTTCATATAGACTAGAGTTAGTCTACATATCATCAAGAACATCAATTTCATATTAGTTCATGCATGGGTTTGCATATTTCATTAACGATATTTTCTATCAAATAAACGCTATCGCACGATCATTTATTTTGAATAATTGATCCGACACTTCCAATAATTATCCCGATATATTTTATACTTATTTTAAGACTATAAAAATTATACTATTAGTTTACCCGATGTTTTGAAATTATTTCGTATATATATATATATATATATATATATATATATATATATATATATATATATATATATATATATATATATATATATATATATATATATATATATATATATATATATATATAACAAGTTTTCATAAATTTATCCGATAATTATTTATTCACTCAATACTTATAGAAATGTATTTTTATAATTTTTATAACTTCGATATATTTTATTTTGTTCCGTTAAAATCGATTTCTAGCTAACGCTACACTTAATAATTATTTATATGTACCAAATACTTGATAAGGTTTTAAAATGTACCTTTTTGAGGGTCGTTTAAGCTCTTATTTGATCACTTTGTATCCGTTATTACTTAATATCGCTCCTTTGCACTTTTAGGTATCTTGAAGGCAAATGATGGAATGACACTTATTCGGACTAAAAGCGCGAATATCTGAAGAAAATGGCCAAAGTCAAGAATCGAGACACTCAGTCTTTGGAACGGACGGCGTCAGTGTTATTGCGACACCGTCGCATCACTTTTGTGACGCTTAGTAGCCAAATTGCTTATTTACAAGTGACGGTGTCGTTTTAAAAGAGTAGATCGTCGCAACTCGGACGGCCTAGATTTGATCCAGACGACGCCGAGATCGAAGGGACGCGTCACAAGCATAAGGTGACGCCGTCGCGAGGCTAACGTGGTCAAGACGAAACCTTAATGACGGCGACGACGGCGTCATAAATCAAAGGTGACGCCGTCGCATATGTAATCTTATATATATAATCCAAATTTTTAGTTTTTAGTGTGTAGTCTTTTGGAGTAAAACCTAAATCGAACCAAGGTCGTCTTGTACAAGATTTTAGGGTTCCAAACCCTATCTTACATCAAGATAAGTGTTTTACTTCATTAATTTAATTATGTCTTCAATTATTTGTGTGTATGCTTGCATGTTCCCCATGTCTGGCTAATTTACTTGTGTGTTTGCTTAGGGAATATGAAACTTAATTATTGAATATTGATTGGTTGTCTCTTATCTTAATTGTTAATGATCTAGTAATGCGATAGGTCATCCGTTGTGTAATTAATGCTTGATTAATCTTTGTGAACCTTAGTTTTATAATACCTAGAGTTGTTGCAGGCTAAACCATCCGAAGAGTACCTTAGAGTTAAAGTTTATAAATCCTAGAGATTTTGTAGGCGAAACCCTTTGGTAGTTTCAAAGAGTTAGGGATAAATGCATACCCTGCGACCTTAGACACACAACGCGATTAAGAATAAGGACGTGACAATTCAACCATCAATAGGAGATAATTAAGGAGTAATAAAACCTAAGTAAACACATCTTTAAATCATCATACGAGCACACAATAATTAGACATAGACTACACTCACCTTAGTTAATTAGATAGTAGAAGTAATCGGTAGAAATACCAACCCCCAAATCCAAACCCCGAGATTCGTACCTTTCCATTTCCTAAAAAACATAAAAAGATAAAAAATAATCTTCCTCAACCCCAACCTTAGCGTAGTAATTTCTCACTAGCATTCCTATTCCCTAGAGAACGATATCAATTCCGTGGCTTACCCTAATACTACACTACAACGATTAGGTTCATCGCCTAGGGTGTTGAAAAACTTGCTCGATTTAAAAGGAATTTCCTTTGACCCGAACGAGCGCGTGTAGCGTTATCAATACTCAATATACATAACATTATATACATTTAATCCACAAAATACATAAAACCCTTTACCCATTATTCCCTTGTCGACCTCCCCCCCCCCCCTAGTCACCATTTCATTTATTGAAACTTCCACCTAATTGTACACATATGCTAGTTGCTAGATATTTGTAAAATACAAATAATATACTAAACAAAAACACACTTACACATATCAAAAGGTGAAACAAAGCAAAATCCTCTCCTTTTCTTTGTTGAGAACCGGCCAAGCAAGAAACAAGGGAAGAAACCATAAGTTTTTAAGAATCAAGTGATAATTAAACTCTAGTTTACTTCTATATTAGGTTTTGAAATAAAAACCAATGAGTAATTAGGAACCTAGTTACTTAAACCTCATCATACTACTAGTAAGTGTTCTAAATATTTTTACTACTCTTTCATAATCTTACTTGAGCTATTTTATCATCCTAGTACAAAACATGCAAGTTGTCACACCCCAAATTACTGTTTTGCAGTGGAATGGAATTTCGGGATTATTTGTCGCAGCATCACAATCACGAGTTATATTGAACGACCTAAAGTGTCGTTTGGAAAATACATCGTTTGGTTTAATAAAATAATCGAGTTTACAAAGTAGGTCCCAAATGAAACCAATTTGTGCGGAAATAAGTTTGTTACAATACAAACGATGTTTTAAAGTAAGTAAAACCCAATTGAGACGCGTCGTCATCACGACTCCATGATGTGTCCCAATGCGTGCCATGAAGTGAATGCCTTAGATACCTGAGATTAAAACATGCTAAAAGTGTCAACACAAAGGTTGAGTGAGTTCATAGAGTTTGGTTTGAAATGTAAAGTCTTTCAAAATCGTTTATGCAGCAAAGGCCTTGAAAATCCACTCAGTTCCAAGTTCCGCCCATACAAAACTTGCAACCTGTGTGTTCACAACCCATTGCCAAAATGTGTATAGTTTATGTTCCAAACATATGATGTCAAATGAATTCACAATAGTACCTAACTCGACGTAGAAAGATAGCACTTAATCCATAAAACTAGACCAAATGTATCAGTAGTCAACTGATTTAGAACGTTATACGACGAAGAACCGTAGCACATAATCCATAGCACCTAACTCAATTTATCAGTAGTCAACTGATTTAGAACGTTATACGACGAAGTACCGTAGCACGCAAACAAGAACAATTCATATAGTGTAACCTTTGATTTAGAAACAATGGTAATCATGATAGAGTTTAGCCTCAAAAATCTAAAGTACTCGTGAAAAATATTTAAGCATGCATCTCCCCCAAAACAGTTATGAAAACAAGTAAAAGCAGGGGCTACGAAACTCACTTGGTAAACTGACGAGATGACAAGAGTGAGTACACTGAGGTATAATGTGATGCGTTATCCGGGACCTAGTACCAATGATATGATATGATATGTAATGAGTTGCAATGTAATGTTATGCATGCATTTCGTATGTTATTTATACCATTTACGAGTTTTTGAAAATATTACTTGTCGTCGAAAAATACTCTTTTGACGTCTTGACCAATCAAAAATCACTTTTCAAGTATTTACGTCAAAATGTCATCCTACAATGGTTTTATAATGATTTTTGGTGAAATTACCACTTTTCGTCGCAAAACAATGTCGTCGGAAAAATCATGAAATTAACAAAATGGCTCCGGAAAAGTAGTCGAAACGGTGTCGTCGATCGTTAGAGAAACGAACTCGACGGTTTTGGAAAGTTTGTATCGATATCTAAAGTTTCAGATTCAAGTTTTCGTCCAAAAGGTCTCGATCATAAAGATATTAAAGGTTAAAGTTGGTGATTTTTGCTAATTGGGTGCGAGAAAATGAGTTTCGCCAAGTTTGAACATCCGTAAATAATTTACTATGACTCCGCTTGACAAACGGCTTTTTGTTTTGAAAATATGGCCGATGAACTTGATTTTACTAGAAGACAATTTGTTCCAAAAGTTTTGCATCATAGTTAAAATCGCCGCAAACATAGCCCTTACATTAATGAAATACTTGAATCGTAGAAATAATATAATTTTTCGTAAAATAATAGTTACGGCAACTTTATAAAAGCGTGCATATATTTGTCGTTTCAAATCCGCTTTCTACGTAAAATATGTCCTTAGCTTCGTATCAAGTAAACTAATATATTTTTGAGAAGTCGAAATAATTTATGAAGCTTAAGGCTAGTTTTGACCCGAACAAGTAAAAACATCAAAGCTGAATTTTACGAAAATAATACGTTTCGTCGTCAAACTTTAAAAATTCACCACGGCTCGTTATAACTCCGCTTTTATCCGCTCAAAAGGCCACGGATTCGCTTTTAAAGTATATTTTCTAAATATCAAGGCCAAAATGTCGTACCATCAGTAGGTTTTTCCAGAAATTGAATTAAGGACAGAACCAAATATATAGTTATCGAAAATAGTTTTCTCGGACAAAACCTATTCTAATCCTTCAAATCAACTCCAAAGCTAATCTAATCCTACCATACACCTTCTTAGGGTGTCATGGGTTCCTAATCACCATCAAGACCAAAGAATACCATGGGAATAATTATAGGATGACTATAAATATATAAAACTTCTAAAATCATGAAATAAATGGTATAAATCACATATCATGCATATAAGCTCCAAAAATGATAAGATACATATGAAAATGAAAAGGAAACATGAAAATGATAAAAACAAGCTTACTAGTGATAATGAAGAGGTGAAAGTAACAAGGATTAAACTTAAATACCCTTGGTTTTTATTTCAAAACCATAAAAAGAGTATAAACTAGGTTGTTTAAACACTTGAAGTTGCAAAATCTTGATCCCTTGATCTCTTTGAGGTGTGGCCGGTTTTGGAGACCCAAAAGGAAGAGAGAAAAATCTTTTCTTAACTATGTGAAATTATTTGATGAAATGAAGTGAAAAATGGGATAACTTGGACTTTTATAGTGTACATTTAATTCAATCAAGCAAACCATGCTCATTTTAATGCATACCCTCCCCCTAGGCCGGATTTAGGGGGAGTTGTTCCTCCATGATATATTTTTTTTTTTATAAAATGTATTACTTGCATTATTTTTGTGTATTATTTGTAAAGAAATGTAAGTAATTGTAAGAGATTTGTACAATTAAAGGTAAATGGGAATTTTTGGTGCAAGTAAGTTTTTAATAGGTCAATATAGATTGTAATGAGATGATAAAATTGTAAAATACTTTCCTTGTGAAAATCGGGTGATAAAATAATTATCGTACAAATTTTAAGAAAACGAGCGTAATAATTAAACTTTAACGGTTTAAGTACCAAATAAATTTGAAACACTAGGAAAACTAAAAATATAGTTTTATGAACTAAATGTATGTTTAAAAATACTTCGGGATCATTTTTGAAAGTAACGGGTTAAATATTTAAAATAATAACTCACGCGATAAAGATTATAAAATATAAAAATTTACGCGTAAAATATGAAATGAAATGTCGTGAATGAACTAATGAGATGCACATGATGTCCATGAAATGTAGACTACTCATAGTCCATATGAAATGTACGTGATGTCATGATCATGAATTCGCCGCTAAACCTCCAAGGTTACGCGAATTTGAAACAAGTAAACCAAGTTTACTAAAAATGTTGAAATAATGAGACATGGACTGTGGTAGAAATGACACGAAATTATGGGTTGTCACATTCGCCCATCTAAAAAGGAATTCAGTCCCAATTCAATCGTTATTAGGTCTAACGGGTTTAGGGTTTGATGTGGCAAACTTTCCCATTCCCGAGCAAAACCCTCAAAAGACTTTTTGGTAACCGATTTTACTTAATCTCACAACTCATCAAACAAGAACCGCATGAGATTAGGCTAAATCGGTTTAGGTAACAACTTGTTTCTAGCTCGATCTTTGCAACTCATCAAACAAGAAGCATCACGCGGATCAAACTGAAACAAGTGGTTTGAAGAAAATTCTTTTGAAAGTTTGGCTCGACACGAATTGCTTACATATAAGCCTACTACTCCCTTCATTGCATGATTCTTCCCGAATTAGACATAGGTGATCGGGCTATGTATAATTTAGGAGTAACTACACGCAATGCTTGGACTAATCGACTCATATGTTTGTTTGGTGTTGGGTCAATTGTTGTTAAAATTGTGATGAACATCGAGGAGAAAAGACATGGAGAAGTGTCGTTAAAATGATAGTTAAGGTAAAAGAATTAAAATCCTCGTAATTGATATCGAATCGAAAGGAAATAAAGTACGATAGATGGGAATATATTACAACAAGTGGTTTAGCAAAAGTAGTACATCTTAGGTTATAAAGTTTGAATACGATGAAAGACATAAACTTAGTACAACGTAATACAATAGGAGAACTAAGGCGCTAGTTTCCGAACTTCTTGATCTTCGCGTCGTTGATACCTTGACGAGTTCCTTCTAACATATATACATTCCCATGAGCACCTTCGACTTGTTGACCTTGTTTTGAGGACATTGATTCCGATAGTGTCCTTGCTCCCACATCCGAAGCATGTGACTACGGCTTTGCCCTTACAGGTCCTTAGCAAGGTGTCCTACTTTGTGATGACTAAAGCATATACCACATGGACCATTATGATGTAGCGTGCATTGGCGGCATCGTGGTAAGTTTCCTGCATAAGCTCTTCCCCTGGTTGGTGCAGCAACATAGACCCTGACGACTTCTTGTCTTCTATTATGTTGTTGGTGATGGTTAGTGTTATGGTTTTGGTTGTCGTTATCATAACCTTCCTGGTCATTTTCCCATTTTCTTTTGTTGTTGTTGATTTGGTTATCGTCGTTGTTGTTGTTTTGGTTATTGTTGTAATTGGTGCAGTTGTTGGGGTTGTTGTTGTTTTGGTTGGTGTTGGTGTACTTGCCTCTCTTCACTATCTGGGCCATAAGCTTTTGAGTCACTCGAATAGCTTCCTCGATCGTCATGGGTCGAGGAAGAAGTCACATCGCCTTGAATAATTTCGAAGTCCCCGATGAAAGCCTCTAGCAACTTCTCATTATCGAAACCATGGACGGGCATATACGGCCAATTCTTGGAATCTCGAATATATGTGTCAATATCATACCCAATCGTGACCAATTCATAGAACTCCGTCTCTAACTTTTTGATTTGCTCGAGGACAAAACTTTAGTCACCAAACTCTTAAATTCCTCCCACGTAAGCTTAAAAGCATTCTCCATACCAATCGGTTGAGCGATGAATTCCACCATGATAACGCTCCATCGAGCAAAGTGCTCGTAGCAAATTTGACCTTCTTGTCATCCGGACGATTACAAAGCAAAATACCGATTCCAACTTTTCAAACCATCTAACCATTGTCGTAGCTCCCTCGGTACCTCGAAACTTAGTGGGTTCACCACTTTTGAAATCTTTGTAAGAACATTTCTTAACCCGGATCCTCCCAAGATTACCAAGAGGAAGACTAGCCTAGCGGCTTCAAAGAAGCAACTGCGGCAAAGAAGAAGCAGCTGTAACGCTTCTTTCGACTCTTAAAGCATTAGCAATGCTATCATTCACCAACTCTCGAATTGCTTGGGTCATTTCAACTGTAGCTTTCTTGATTGCCATATCTTCTTCAAAACAAGAGGAAATGTGAGGCGTAGCAAAATCCGATATTAATAATAAACGCCCAAAGAAATGTGATAAGAAACGATAAGTTTGGGGTTATCATTCAAAATAATCGACGGTTTCCTAAGAAATGGGTTATGAGGTGTTGTAAGTGCTTCAAATGTATGATGGTTTAGTGACTTAATGTGTGGATAAAGTGTAACTCGACACGTTAGTGGTGAAACAAAGGAGTGAGAGTGATTTAGCCCTATATAAAGGTTTATCTCGGCATTCATCGTTATCGATGATGAATCGGTGATATATAAAAAAATTGTGATAAGGAATGACAAGGAATTCTCCACGTTAGAATATGGGGAAAAGATAATGGATGGGAATTTAAAGGCATCCATGTGACAATTGATGTGAAATGAAAGTAAATAACTCAAAATGTACTTATAAACCGCATGTAAAGTGAACATGCACTTGTGATGAAATGATGAGATGCTATGATGATGTAGTTATAGTCTAGGGTCAATGATGCAACCTAGTTCTCTATAATCAAGCTCGATGCCAATCATCACACCCCAAATTACTGCTTTTGCGGTGGAATGGAATTCACGGGATTGATCATCATAGCATCACAATCACAGTTATATTGAACGACCTAAAGTGTCGTTTGGAAAATACATCGCTTGGTTTAATAAAATAATCGAGTTTACAAAGTAGGTCCCAAATGAAACCAATTTGTGCGGAAATAAGTTTGTTACAATACAAACGATGTTTTAAAGTAAGTAAAACCCAATTGAGACGCGTCGTCATCACGACTCCATGATGTGTCCCAATGCGTGCCATGAAGTGAATGCCTTAGATACGAGATTAAAACATGCTAAAAGTGTCAACACAAAGGTTGAGTGAGTTCATAGAGTTTGGTTTGAAATGTAAAGTCTTTCAAAATCGTTTATGCGAGAAAGGCCTTGAAAATCCACTCGGCCCAAGTTCCGCCCATACAAAACTTGCAACTGCGTGTTCACAACCCATTGCCAAATGTGTATAGTTTATGTTCCAAACATATGATGTCAAATGAATTCACAATAGTACCTAACTCGACGTAGAAAGATAGCACTTAATCCATAAAACTAGACCAAATGTATCAGTAGTCAACTGATTTAGAACGTTATACGACGAAGAACCGTAGCACATAATCCATAGCACCTAACTCAATTTATCAGTAGTCAACTGATTTAGAACGTTATACGACGTAGTACCGTAGCACGCAAACAAGAACAATTCATATAGTGTAACCTTTGATTTAGAAACAATGGTAATCATGATAGAGTTTAGCCTCAAAATCTAAAGTACTCGTGAAAATATTTAAGCATGCATCTCCCCCAAAACAGTTATGAAAACAAGTAAAAGCAGGGGCTACGAAACTCACTTGGTAAACCGACGAGATGACAAGAGTGAGTACACCGAGGTATAATGTGATCGTTATCCGGGACCTAGTACCAATGATATGATATGATATGTAATGAGTTGCAATGTAATGTTATGCATGCATTTAGTATGTTATTTATACCATTTACGAGTTTTTGAAAATATTACTTGTCGTCGAAAAATACTCTTTTGACGTCTTGACCAATCAAAATCACTTTTCAAGTATTTACGTCAAAATGTCATCCTACAATGGTTTTATAATGATTTTGGTGAAATTACCACTTTTCGTCGCAAAACAATGTCGTCGGAAAAATCATGAAATTAACAAAATGGCTCCGAAAAGTAGTCGAAAGCGGTGTCGTCGATCGTTAGAGAACGAACTCGACGGTTTTGGAAAGTTTGTATCGATATCTAAAAGTTTCAGTTCGAAGTTTTCGTCCAAAAGGTCTCGATCATAAAGATATTAAAGGTTAAAGTTGGTGATTTTGCTAATTGGGTGCGTAAAATGAGTTTCGCCAAGTTTGAACATCCGTAAATAATTTACTATGACTCCGCTTGACAAACGGCTTTTTGTTTTGAAAATATGGCCGATGAACTTGATTTTACTAGAAGACAATTTGTTCCAAAAGTTTTGCATCATAGTTAAAAGCCGCAAACATAGCCCTTACAAACTAATGAAATACTTGAATCGTAGAAATAATATAATTTTTCGTAAAATAATAGTTACGGCAACTTTATAAAAGCGTGCATATATTTGTCGTTTCAAACCGCTTTCACGTAAAATATGTCCTTAACTCGTATCGAAGTAAACTAATATATTTTGAGAAGTCGAAATAATTTATGAAGCTTAAGGCTAGTTTTTGACCCGAACAAGTAAAAACATCAAAGCTGAATTTTCTGAAAATAATACGTTTCGTCGTCAAACTTTAAAAATTCACCACGGCTTCGTTATAACTCCGTTTTTATCCGTTCAAAAGGCCACGGATTCGTTTTAAAGTATATTTTCTAAATATCAAGGCCAAAATGTCGTACCATCAGTAGGTTTTTCCAGAAATTCGAATTAAGGACAGAACCAAATATATAGTTATCGAAAATAGTTTTTCTCGGACAAAACCTATTCTAATCCCTTCAAATCAACTCCAAAGCTAATCTAATCCTACCATACACCTTCTTAGGGTGTCATGGGTTCCTAATCACCATCAAGACCAAAGAATACCATGGGAATAATTATAGGATGACTATAAATATATAAAACTTCTAAAATCATGAAATAAATGGTATAAATCACATATCATGCATATAAGCTCCAAAAATGATAAGATACATATGAAAATGAAAAGGAAACATGAAAATGATAAAACAAGCTTACTAGTGATAATGAAGAGGTGAAAGTAACAAGGATTAAACTTAAATACCCTTGGTTTTATTTCAAAACCATAAAAGAGTATAAACTAGGTTGTTTAAACACTTGAAGTTGCAAAATCTTGATCCCTTGATCTCTTTGAGGTGTGGCGGTTTGGAGACCCAAAAGGAAGAGAGAAAATCTTTTCTTAACTATGTGAAATTATTTGATGAAATGAAGTGAAAATGGGATAACTTGACTTTTATAGTGTACATTTAATTCAATCAAGCAAACCATGCTCATTTTAATGCATACCTCCCCTAGGCGGATTTAGGGAGTTGTTCCTCCATGATATATTTTTTTTTATAAAATGTATTACTTGCATTATTTTTGTGTATTATTTGTAAAGAAATGTAAGTAATTGTAAGAGATTTGTACAATTAAAGGTAAATGGGAATTTTGGTGCAAGTAAGTTTTAATAGGTCAATATAGATTGTAATGAGATGATAAAATTGTAAAAATACTTTCCTTGTGAAAATCGGGTGATAAAATAATTATCGTACAATTTTTAAGAAAACGACGTAATAATTAAACTTTAACGGTTTAAGTACCAAATAAATTTGAAACACTAGGAAAACTAAAATATAGTTTTATGAACTAAATGTATGTTTAAAAATACTTGGGATCATTTTTGAAAGTAACGGTTAAATATTTAAAATAATAACTCACGCGATAAAGATTATAAAATATAAAATTTACGCGTAAAATATGAAATGAAATGTCGTGAATGAACTAATGAGATGCACATGATGTCCATGAAATGTAGACTACTCATAGTCCATATGAAATGTACGTGATGTCATGATCATGAATTCGCCGCTAAACCTCCAAGGTTACGCGAATTTGAAACAAGTAAACCAAGTTTACTAAAAATGTTGAAATATAGAGACATGGACTGTGTCGAGAAATGACCTGAAAGTATGGGTTGTCACACAAGTATTCTATGATTCATACCACTTTTACTTGTTTTTATTACTCATAATGAATATAAACTATCCTATAATTATTCCCATAAAACCTATCATTGTTGATGAAGTTTAGGAACCCATGACACCTTAAGAAGGTGTATGGTAGGTTTAGAGTAGATTTGGTGTTGATTTGAAGTGGTTGGAACAAGATTTACGCAAGAAAAATCAAGTTAGACGATAAAAATATAGTTGCTTTCCATTTTTATAAAATATGGAAATTTCGACAGGTTATGGATTATTTTGGGCTAGATATTCAGAAAATAGACTTTAAAACGAAACCGTGGTCGCTTGAACGGGTTAAAACGGATTTATAACGAAGAAGTTACGCTATTTTCAAGTTTAACGATTTAAAACTAATTTTCTGAAAAATACAAAGCTGTCAAGGGTTATTTAAGGGCAAAATGAGTTTTAAACATTATCTAAATGAGTCGATTTATCAAAAATATATTAGTATACATTAACACAAAACTAAGGACATATAATATGTAGAAAACGGACTTATAACGACTAAGTTACACGATTTTAAATATAGCTATCGTGAATTATTCTTTTTACAAATATTAACACTTACATATTTTTATTGGACAAAATGTTATCGCAAGTGACCATGTTTGGAGCCATTTTTCACATCGATAGAATACTTTTGAGAAAACGATGTCTACAAGTAAAAGTGAGTTCGCCTATTCTATTTTCCAAAATGTTCAACCGCTTGTCAAATGAAGGTATAACGAATAATATACGATCACTCAAAGTTAGTCATTTTCATGAATTGTCAAAGTATATTATTTTACGACGAAAAACTATAAATTCTTGTTCTATTTCTAAATGACTATCGTGGGATGTTGTTTCAATATATATATAAGCGTAAAGTATTTTATAACTTGTCAAGAAGTTATAAACTTATTTTTCGATGATAAACTTTATTTTCAAATGCACAAGTGGTATGGATATCATATGAGTTCGCATGCACAACATTATTGCATGACTTATATTAGAGCGTATCATTCATATTAGGTTGCGGATAGAGATTGCACCTCATTTCAAAGGTATCCACTTTTGTCATCATAATTATTGCATCGTGAGTAATCACAATCCCCGCTTTACCGCTTTTACTATATTTTGGGGTGAAATGCATGAATCATACTCGAACCAAATTGATTACTATTTATATGAATTCCTTTGACTTGAACTTTTGAACTTGAATCAAATCCTTGAACTTAATTACGAACTTATGACATGTTTGAACTTATTGAATTGTTCATACTACGACCTAAAAGTCTCGCCGTTTAGGTGGAGCGTTCTTGACTCAAAGTCTCGCCTTATTGGTGGAGCGTGCAAATTCTCCCATGTTCGGAGTGTTCTTAATTGTATATAATAGTTGTATAATGTACTTGCTCAGACATTCGCATTGTTAGTCTCCTATCGAGGTAGTATGGATAGCGCTTGTTGGATCGATGTACTCTAACCAAACTAACTTAAATAGCTTGTTAAGGTTTAACAACCTCGGATAAATCCTAAGTTATTAACAATGAAACACCGAGCAAACTCTATTAAGTATGCGGAATTTACTTAACAAAGCTAAGAAGAATAACTTTAACTTTAAACGATTTTATTAATAACTCTAACTCGCTTATTATGCACTCTTTAACAACTCTAATAATATCGAACTTCTAAAACTCTAATAAAATCACGACGTCTAATATCAATCTAGGGTCCTTTTATAGGCTCAAGGATAACCCTAAACGATTTACAATTCTTATCCTTGTACGTCAAGTAAACAATACATAGAAAGTTCTAGATAAACATAACTTTCTATCTTTAATCTAATACAACCGACTTATAATCTTTGCAAGACTTTGATGATAAGCAAGATTTTGACTTCTTGCAAGATTTTGACTTCTTTTTATCTTTCTTGCAAGACTTTGTTAATCTTCAAGACTTTAATCTTCTCAGATCCCAACAATCCTCCCTAACTTGAATTCTACTTGCTTGATTTCAAGTTCCTTTGTAGATTTAGCTTTAACATCTTTATCTTCAAAGAGGAATTGTTACTTTATCTTCGATTTTATCTTTGTAGATTCTCCGCTTATATCATCATCAAAGTAGTCTTTATCTGTGTAATTCTTTTCAAAGATCAAACAACAATATTATATCTTTTTCGCAACATTCAAAGAAGCTCCATCTTTTCAAAGAACATAAGACAATTTGTACATTTAATTCGCTTAAGTTTCACTATTCTCATCACTTCCTGTGTGTAAACTCCCGTGAGAGGTGAATCATTGAAAATTTAATGGATTTGAGTTCTCTTTACCAAAGCCATTAACTCGAGTAGCCAAATGTTTTGATGTGTAAGATCATGGTACATCGATAACCATATGATTTTTAGCAAATCATCGCCTATCAATGATTTGAGTTGTCTTTACCAAAAGTCGCACTTTTGGACTAGTTAGTTCTTTCATCATGGTGAACTAATTACCATATAATGGTTTTTCCACGCCTTTACCACAAGCCATTTTCTTGTGGGCTAGCCAACTCTTCACATTATCGATATGGTGAGTTGATTACCATCCAACTTATTAGCAAGTTGTCAACTAAAACGGATTTGAAATATCTTTACCGAGCCGCTTGCTCATGGATTAGCCAATCCTTTTGTAACCATGGTGGATTGATAACCTATTGGTATTACCATCTCAAAACCATTTATTTCTTTTAACCTTTGTTTCAAAACATTTATTACTTAACAAAAGTTTTTCAAAATCAAGAATCGGTTTAAAACTTCAAGCAAGACTTTGATGAAAGTATCTGTTGATCGCCAGATTTTGAATAAAGTAATCGATATATCAAAAATTTAATCAATTAAGATTCATACCGCTTATTCATCATCATCAAGAATTGTAGTCCATCCGATAAAATGCTTGATGACCGTACATGCTATTTCATTATCTTCTTCTACTTCCATTCCATGCTCCAAAGATCCTCCTCATAAGTTCGTGTAAGAGGATATCTTCTATCGCCTAACATATGAATCATAATTCCATCTTCTAGCTCTAGAACATGTACTCCAGATTCTTCAAAGAATCTCCACTAACAATCTCCCAATTCTCTTGATTCTTCCAAATTTCAAGAAGGCTTTGTTCTTCGCTTCCCATACAGTTGTGAGATCTCCAAGCAATACTAAACCAACTCCTTTCGATGGATTTTGTTCAAAGTAATCTCGCACCACATGATATAAATAAAATAAATCCACTCTATCTATGATGTGCAATAAATCCCATAGCCTATTGAACACTCAAACTTTCATCACTCTATGAAACATCGATAACTTCCATCTTTGGATTCTACAACTTCAAAAGCAATAATTTGAGATCTGTTCATTTTCATCTCAAGATCATCTCGTAGAATACTCAAAATCCACTATTCTTAAGTAATTCTTTAGTTCATCATTAGTATCGATCGTAACTCAACTTTCTTTCTTTGATGACCGATATCTTCAACTTCGCTTTTTCTTTTTCTTTTCTATCTTTTTCTTTCCAAGCAAGATCATCTTTATAATCCTTGATGCTTTCAACACTTTTCTTATAAGCTTCCTAACAAAGATCATACAATTCTTTCATCTCCAAATAATTAAACCTCTCGCAATCCTTTATACCCTTGACTTTTTAAATAAGCCATCATTGCATTTTGTCTTTAGCTCGATTTGGTCTTCTTGGTAGAAATCTAACAGAATAGGTGACTCTAATGGTTCATCGCTTCAAGATTCAATTCCTCTTGCAATTTCTTAGTCGCTTCTATATTCGAGCTTCTTCAATTTCCTTAGCTTCTATCTTTAGCATTCAATTCCTCTTGAAACTTTCTAGCTGCTTCCTCATGCATAGCAACTTGAGCAGCTCTTATCTGAGCTAAAGTAGGTTTCTTTTTCTTCTTTGTCTCTATTAACTTGCCTTTACCTTTATCCTTTGGATCAATAATAGCTTGAGAAACTCTTGGTTGTTCCTCTTCTTGCACTCCTCGAATAGTAACACCTATTGGTTTTGATAAATCTTGCAAAATCTCAAAGAATTGTATCATCATCACTTGCATGTGTATTCTTTGAGGTGTATCGCCTTCCTCGTATGACACTTTCAAGGACCACTTCTTCTTCTAATGTGGAATAGTTGAAGGACCACTTCCTCTTCAAAGTCTAACACCCTTGGTGTAACCAATTCTTGTCTCAGAAGTTCCAAGAAAAGCAAGATTTTGATCGCCAGCACTTGATCATCAAGATTTTGAACTTGAACATCAATAACTTGTTCCTCAAGACTTTGAATAACCTGTTCTTCGCTTTCTTCAGTGAATATTTGTTCCTTGAACTTCATCCTTTCATGTTCTTCAAGATCTTGAGGTTCATTCTCCTTATGAACATCTTCTTTCAAATTCTTTTCTTCTAAATTCCTCCCATTTGGAATGAAGATTGTTTTGAACTTTTGGCGCTTAGTCTTCTTAAACCGCTTTTGCTCCTTCTTTTTAGATTTGACCCAAAGACGATGATGTTGAACCAATGGCCATACAAAATTCTTGAGTCTTCTAAACTTGAGCTTCAACTTCTTAACTGTTTAGCTTGAGCCTCAAGAGTTTTCTTTAATTTGACCAACTCCCTTGTGAGAACATAATTATCCAATATCAAACCTTCACGAGGTATAGTATGTGGATCATCTCCTTGAATTGGTGAATGTTCCTCCGTTGTGAATCGTGAATGATTGTTGAGGAGATGGAGAAGGTGAAACCGCAACATCGCTTGAACTTCAAGATTGCAAGCAAGACTTGTGATGCAAGACTTCTTGAGATGCAACACTGAGAAGCAAGACCTTCAAGCAAGACTTGAGATGTAGCAAGACCTTCGTAAGCAAGACCTTCTCTATCTTCATCTTCTTCATCATCACCGACACTTGAACAACTTCCATCATAGAAGTAGTTAAGGAGTGTCCTTCCAAAGGAATAAATCACTCTTCCTAGCCATGAAAGTGAAAATCTTGGCTTGTTGTACCACAAATGTAAAAGACTTGTAGGTTTAGGTACATCCGAAAGTTGTTTATTTAGGAATACTTGAACAAATCTTGGATACATCAACCATTTTGAACCATGAGTGATATGTGAAAGCATTCCATCTAAAATTAGCCTTGAAAAATTGAAAACACGATCAAGAGCTAATCCTACTATAGCGTATGCTATGTTAGATCCAAATTGCTCCCATGATGTACTTTTAGCACTAATACAATGAAGCAACACATGCACTAAAACTTCCATTGAGGACAAAATAAGGGTTTCGAATGTTTGTTCGCTAAGGACCCTTCATAACCAATGTGCCCAAAAGTATCCCAAATTAGTTGCTTATCAAAACGAACAACCCCATCAAGATCTTCAAACACTAAGTCTTCACGAATAGAGGCTTCAGAATCTTGACATTTTTCCCAAAGAACCATAGCATGAATATATTCTTCATCATTCTCCATATGAACCCTAGCAGCTTCCCAAAATTGTTGAATCCAGGCTCAATAACATCCGGTTCTACTAAAAGCGCATAACTAATAGGCGATCCAAGAAGAAAATCGATAATATCATGAAAAATTACATTCGCCTGGCCTTGTCTAAATTCGCCACCATGTTGTGTTTGGAAACAAGATACGACCCGCCATTGATGGTTATATGATCACAAGAAGAAATAGAACAAATAATATAGGTGAAAGTGAGAGAAATATGGAAAAGATTAGAGATATCAATATGAGAGGAAATTGAGAGTAGTTATTTATAGGTGAGATTTGAAAATCACACCGTAATAACTAAGTTACCGTTAGGTAGTTTTCCCTCAATATGACCGTTGGAACAAGACTTTGATAAGACAAACAACACTTTCCACGTGTGCAAGATTTTCCTTTGCAAGATTTTCCAAGCAAGATTTCATAAAATAATCAAGATTTTTCCATTCTCTTTCTTACAATACCAAACACTTATAAAATGTAAACATCCTCCCTCAAACAATGCATAGGACTATACTTACACTAAATAGTCCTCCCTTAAATGTAGCTTAGTAATTGATCATGCCAATACTCACCACCAAGTGATTGAATCTTGAAACATCAAAGCCTTTGGTGAGTAGATCACCACATTATCATCTCATATGCACCTTGACAACATTAATGAGCCTATGCTCATAACAATCTCGATAAAGTGATGCCTAATCAATATGCTTTGTCTTGGAATGATAAACCTGATTCTTCACAATGCAAATTGTACTCTCATTATCAATATTGATAGGAGTATTCTTGAAATTGAAACCATAATCCAAGAGTTGATTTTGCATCCACAACACTTGACCACAACACTTGCAAGCAACCACATATTCTCGCTTCAATTGATGATGTTGTCGCAATTGTCTGCTTTTTGCATTGCCATGAGACTAATCTTCTTCCAAGATATTGGCATCCACCGTGGTTGATCTTCATCATAGTTATCACCGCATAATCACTATCTCAAAAGCTTCCAAGTAAAAAGGTGAATCCTTTGGATACCACAACCCCAACTTAGGTTGTTGTTTCAAATAACTAAAAATTCTCTTTATCGCATTCATATGAGAAACCTTTGGTGAGACTTGATATCTTGCACATAGACAAACAAAGAAACATAATATCGTGTCTTGATGCAAGAAGATACATAAGACATCCAATCATTGATCTCAGATAACTTGACTTCAACGGTTGTCCATCTTCATCCTTGCCCAATGAGTTGATAGATTTAATAGGTGTAGTAACATGCTTCATGTCATCAAAATTGAACTTCTTAAGTATGTCGATACATACTTGTCTTGACTTATGAAAATTCCTTCCTTTGATCGCTTAACTTGAAGTCCCAAAAGAAAGTTAACTCACCCATTGAACTCATTTGAAATTTTTTCTCGCATCACCGCTCAAACTCCTTGACCATGGACTGCTTAGTAGCTCCAAATATGATATCATCAACATAAACTTGTACTAACATGATATCCTTCTTGTCTCTCTTGATAAACAAAGTCTTATCAATAGCTCCTCTCCTATAACCATGTTGCAATAAAAGGTAGAAAGCCTTTCATACCAAGCTCTAGGTGCCTGATGTAAGCCATAAAGAGCTTTGACAACTTTGTAAACTTTGTTTGGATGTTTAGGATCCTCAAAACCAGGAGGTTGTTTGACATATACTTCCTCTGTAATCTTGCCATATAAAAAGGCACTCTTGACATCCATTTGATAAACCTGAAATCCCATATAAGAAGCAAAAGCAAGAAAGATTCGAATTGCTTCTATCCTTGCTACAGGAGCAAACACTTCATCATAATCAACTCCTTCTTCTTGTCTGTAGCCTTGTGCAACTAATCTTGCTTTGTTTTTAATAACATTCCCTCTTTCATCTCTCTTGACTCTGAACACCCATCTTGTACCAATAACCTTCTTACCATCAGGAAGATCACATAATACCCAAACTTCTTGAAGTTTGAATTGTAGCAGTTCTTCTTGCATAGCTTCAACCCAACTTTCTTTAGTCAATGCTTGAGCAATATTCTTGGGTTCCTCTTGAGAGATAAAGCAAGTAAACAGGCATGTTTGATGGTCCTTATGATTCAAACCTGCTCGCTTATAGACAAAGCTAAGTAAAGCATTATGAGGTTTAGTAAAACTCTTAGCTTTGTGTCTTGTCATCACCCGTAAGTAGAAGGACCAATGATTTGATCAAGAGGATGATTCTTATGAATTCTTAAGTTTGGAGACCGTGGAACTCCATAGGTATCATCCAAATTAGTGAAATCAAGATCTTCATTGAATCGAGAAAATACCTTCAACTTCAAACTCATCATCAAGATCTTCTAATCCGTGCATAGTAGGATCATCCAAATCATCCAAAGTGTCGGAATCGGTGCAAGAAGATTTTGGTCAAAAGCATCGTCCAAAGTAATCGTAAGAGTATTCTGCAAGATTGGTCTTTTTCTTTGCTTCTTCATAAGCTCTTCTTTGTTCATCAAGATAAGAATGTGCTAAAACATCTTGAAGAAGCATCCGATTAAGTTCTTCTTGAATAGATTGATCCTCATCAGACAATGAGGATTTTGGCTTATCAAGACTTTTCATTGGTTCCACGTAAATTGGTTCTTCATCGTGAACAACATCGTGACTAATATGAACTCCATGAACAACATATCGTAAATCTTCTTCATTGTGTACAAAGTTGATTTTCTTCTCTAAATGTGTACATAGTTCATAGAAGGAGTTAAAACTTCAAGATCAAACATCCAATCGTGACCTTTACCCTTCCGATTGTCTTGATCTTCTAAAACTCAACATGAAGACAATCTTGAACCTTCTTAGTGACTCTGTTGTACACTCTAAAGCCTTTATGTTGGTACAATATCCTAAAGAATAACCTTCTTCCGACTTGCCATCAAACTTACCCGCATTATCAATTGTATTCAAAATAGTAAGAGGGCATCCAAAAGGCTTCATAAATCGAATGTTGGGTTTGTTGCCCATCAAGAACTCATAAGGTGTCTTCATCTCGAGGCTTAGTAATCGATACTCATATACATAGCAAGCAAGATTTACACTTCAACCCGTAATTGAATAGGTAGTTGTGAATCGCTAGCATGGTTCGCCGCTTCAATCAAAGTCCTATTCTTTCTCTCTCGCAACACCATTCTCATTGTGGTGTTCTCGCAACATCGAACTCCTCTTGATTCCTTTGTTTGCACAAAATTCATCCATAAGCTTGTTCTTGAATTCGGCCCATTGTCACATCTAATACCTCTAACCTTGAGTCTCAATTGGTTTTCAAGTGCTATTATGAGAGTTGAATAGCATCAAAAGTATCATCTTTAAATCCCAAGAAAAATACCCAATCGAATCTATCGCAATCATCTCGTGACAACTAAGCAAGATTTCTTCTTGTTCAAACTTGTAATGATACAGACCAAATAGATCCATATGTAACACTCCAATGGTTCTCTAACATCCTTTCCTCAAGCTTCTTGCAGAAGCTTTATGTTGTTTACCCTTCTTACATGCCAAACAGAGTGATCATTCTTGTAAGTCTTTGAAGGTAAACCTCTCAACTAAATTTCCTTTGACCGCTTTGTTGATATTCTTGAAATTCACATGGCCCAATCTTCTATGCCATTGATGTGCTTCTTCAGATGTTGCTTTTGCCACCAAACATGTGGCTCTCCCATAAGAATGAAGACTTTTCATATCTAGACTATACACATCATTGGTTCTTGGTACTCTAAGAACTACCAAGCCATCATCAATGACTTGAACTCGTGGGAAAGGATGAGACATTCTGTGTCGTTGAATAACACATGATGCTTTTATCACGATTTGAGAAACCGACAATAAGTTGAACTTGAGCTCCTTCACATATCTAACATTCTCAAAATCTATACGCCCGCTTTGATGGTTCCTTTTCCAAGAATTCTTCCTCCATTGGGATCATTCCCAAATGCAACTCGCCCTCCACTAATAGATCGAAAATCGATGTAATCTCCTTGTCTCCTGTCATGCTTCCAGAGCAACCACTATCCACAATAAGATGATCTTTAAGCTCCTCTTCCGGGTTGCCCCGCACAAAGATTTAGAGAGTTGTTTTTTTAGGAACCCAAGCCATTATCGACTTGTGTTCCCTTGTGGAGTTACAAACTCAAATTCTTTGAGTATGTAATTCCACTATTTTTAAAACATGATCCGTAATTATCTTTTGATTTTTAGCATGTGGATTTTCAAAACTTTCGGATTTTCAATGTAACTCTCTTTTGCAAATTCATTCTCTTTTCTTGTATTATAAAACATCTCGATTCACTTTTTGTTGAAAGTACTGTTTGTCCCTCTCAAAGATTTCTCTCTTAACCCATTCGGTTTTAACACTTGGTTCCTCGTGATCTAGATTCCTATGTGAATTATAATACCTTCTAGGTTGATAATAATGAGATCTCCTAGGGTTCCTGCTCCATGCAAAGGTTAGCAAGACCTTGTTTGAATTGAGCAAGACTTTGAGAAGGTACCGCTTGTGAAGGTACCGTGATTTAGAAAAAGGTCTTCTCTCGTGAGGTACCTATGGTCCGTGAGAAATTGTCGTGATTAACCCTATTTGAATTATTCCGCATCGGTTTGTTCTCTCTAGGTTTTCGTCAATGCACTGTTCTTTGGAAATTTTCTAAGGTATTCGAGTGATGTTCACAATCCTTGATTAAATGATTAGGACTAAAACACACAAAACACGCTTTTGACCCATACTCCCAAAGTGACTTCTTCTATGTCTATGACCAAAACTATTTTGCCTTCTAGGTGAATGATTGAACCTGCTTTGACCAAAGTTATCCCAAAAGGTTTAGCAAGACTGCTTTGAAAAGGTTTTCTGAAGGTATCGCTTGTGGAGCAAGACTTTGAGTTCAAGGTACCGCTGACTTTGAACATTGTTTTCAACAGCTTTTGGGGTTTCGCACCTAGATTGACCAATAAGCTTTTTCCTAAACTCTAGACCTGCTCTACACCAAAACGTGAAACATCGTGTCTTATGGGTTGATGACTACCAATGGGATGTGGGACAAGATGATAACCCTTGTCTTTCTTATATTTCGAGGTGGTTCACAAATTGAATCCTCATTACTAGATGTGTCTACATAATTAATGAGTTCATCATCACTAGTGGTTATATCCTCTAGGTCATCACCGATTGATTCTCTTCTATGTTATCAAAGTCCATACCAAAACCTAAGCCAGTTCTAATATATGCTCTTCTCTGCTTTTGAACATAAGTAACATGTGATGCACTGATTCTTTCCAGCATCAAACTTTGCTAACAAATCATCTCTTTCCTTAGTTAATTTCTATTTCAAAGAATTTTACAATTTAGTTTCCATTCACTTAGTTTTAATCGGTAATCTTGTTGTTCATACTTTTCACCCAAGCCATTTCATTATTTTCATGTGTTAATATTTTGGCTTCCATGACTCTAAAGTTATTTGATAACCACTACCTCGCACCTAGCCCTAACACAATTATCTCTTTCAATCACATAACCGCCAAGTAATTTTGATAAAAATCATGACAATTTGAGCATACCTCGTAGATAGGGGTTGAACTTGATGAAGTAGCCACCATTGCAAGCGTAACAGATCATCTTCACACTCCAAGCTCCAATCAAATCCTCCATAACCATCTCCGATTCCAAAGCAAAGATGATCGCTTCCTCATCAAAGGCAAAGGCTCCACCAATTCTTCATCGAATCTTCAACCGCTTCTTCCATCGCTACCATACAAGAGGTCACCGGTTCATCATCAAACTCTTCACCCAACCAACCTCTCGATAAATTCTCTTGAGCAACCAAAGCCTTTGTTTCAAGAATAGGATTTCTTTTAGCTCCACTTTGGTTTCTCACCATCCTGCTTGCTTGATACTTAGCAAACCCGCACTCCCTTGCAAAGTGTCCAGTCTTTTGACAATTGAAGCATTCAATTTTGGATTTGTCAAAAGTGATTCCCTGCTTTGGTTTGAAGTCAATGCTCTTTCCTGCTTTCTTCATGTACTTCTTGATCCTTGCAGTGATCAAAGCAACTTGCCACCGATATCAATTTCTTCTAAAGCATCCTCTTCAACTGGGAGAGATCTTCTTCATAAATTATAGGTAAAGAAGCTTGTTGTGCAAAGAAAGAGCACACAACTTCATCCGAGTGCATGGTAGTAGTTGGTGGGGCTTGTTGAGCATAGGTGGGGAGTGTAAAAAACAAGATTTTGAGCAACAAACTTTGAGTAGAGAAGCAAGATTTTGGTGGAAGTATCGCCTCTTTCGATGATAGAAAAGCAACATTGTGAGATTTGGAACTGGTTTGACCATTCATCTCATGCTCATACACCTTTAGATGATTGTAGAGATCATCAAAGTCCATAACATCCAAACCCGTGGTTGTCCTCGATCATTGTAGCTATCACATGCCATGATGATGGCGACTCTTAAGAACTTGAGATTAGCATCTTCAACTCGAAACTTGTGCTTTGTATAATTCCAACATGTTTAGGAGATTTTGAAATCTATCATATGCAAGATCAAGACTCTCTTTCACCAACAAAGGAAAGTTTCAAACTGTTGTTTCAACAGATTATGTGCATCTTCTTGAAGCTTCATTCCTCCAAATCTTGTCTTGAGAGCAGCCCCAGAGTCGCTTAGCATCTTTAGCATCATGGAACTTGAGAAGATGACCATCTCGAATGGCGCATAAGAGAATGTTGAGTGCCTTCTCTTGATTCCTTAATGTTGTTGCCGGTAAGACCGCTTTAGGTGCTTGGGTTGTCCAGAACATCAATAGTTTCGAACTTCTTCATTACCATTGACAATTACATTCCATAGAGCATGGTCTCAGAATGGCAATGTATCGCCTCATCTTCATACACCATAGGTCATATTCGCCTTCTTGATGACAGAATCCTCATTGAGGTGATGGAAGGTGGTGGAATGTAATCACGACATCTTTAGGTTTTAGGGTTTCTTCTTAGTCGAGTTTCCACACAAGCTCGATACCACTTGTTGGATCGATGTACTCTAACCAAACTAACTTAAATAGCTTGTTAAGGTTTAACAACCCTGGATAAATCCTAAGTTATTAACAATGAAACACCGAGCAAACTCTATTAAGTATGCGGAATTTACTTAACAAAGCTAAGAAGAATAACTTTAACTTTAAACGATTTTATTAATAACTCTAACTCGCTTATTATGCACTCTTTAACAACTCTAATAATATCGAACTTCTAAAACTCTAATAAAATCACGACGTCTAATATCAATCTAGGGTCCTTTTATAGGCTCAAGGATAACCCTAAACGATTTACAATTCTTATCCTTGTACGTCAAGTAAACAATACATAGAAAGTTCTAGATAAACATAACTTTCTATCTTTAATCTAATACAACCGACTTATAATCTTTGCAAGACTTTGATGATAAGCAAGATTTTGACTTTTACTTAGCAAGAGTTGGTTTTGACTTTTACCTCAACCTAAAAATACAAAACTCCCAAAAGCAACCGACATCCTTACATTTAAACAGTGAAAACAAAATAGCCAAATGCTTGAGTTCACAAAAAAAGTCAAAAAGTAAAATACGATGATACTCTAACTCTTAGTGACCACAAAAACCCATTTACAAACACCAATTTGCACGATTACTTTGGATTATTCACACTATACACCAATTCAAATTGTCAATAAATAATACGATTGTTCACACAAAAACTAAAACACCATTTCATTTGTGAAATTTACCTTTCACTTCTCTTGTGATATTTTAGTCAATTAACATTTAGATCAATTAAATCATCAATCATTTCTTTGTGTCAAGATGGTACATGCACTCCGAATTGTACTAATTTGCACGATTCTTTATTTAAAGACATGATAGACCATTTCAAGAGAATGGTAATTGCTTGTGAGCCGGGAAAGACTTTCCCAATAGAAGGAAATTTTAGAGAGAAACAAGAGCTGATTGATAAGAGAAAGAGAATGATTGAACAACTTCCTAAGTATGAATGTGAGTATGAAGATATGAAAGCGCGTTTCAAGAGGATCGAAGATGATAATGCTAATTTGGAAGCAACGTGTGAAGAGGCGATAACTGATTTTAAGATTTACAAAGATTATAATGTTGATGCTGAAGCGAAGTATGAAGATATGAAAACCAGTTTTAAGAATTTGAAAGATCATAATGTTGTTGTCAAAGCTAAGTATCAAGAGATGGTTGAATGTGCCAAAAAGCTTATCAACATACTCAAAGAAGTTGCGGTGATCTTGATGAATTTTAGGATTATGAATGTGTTTTGTATATGTTTAAGAATGTGCTATTTTGGACTTATTTGGTATGTAAGGTAATAAGTATTTATATAATTAACAAGGTACTAGATTATCGCATCAAATTTTATGTTATGATTTTATGATATCATTTGTGAAAACATAAATAATCAAAATAATAGCTAATCTCGATATTCTTCACATGCGAATATACTCTAACTAAACTTAATTACAATAATAAACTCAAAATTCCATTAGTTCTCGATATTATTCACTAGGAAACATAAATTTTCCAAACCTCAAATAATCAAAGATAAACTATGATTTATGCAATCTAAAAACATCGGATAGTCAACATAATAAACAAACAGTAAAAGCAAGATCTAAATAAATCAATAAACATCTTCAAATGTGCAAAAATAGATATGTAATTAAAAAACATATAATGAGATAGTCAAAAGTAACAAACAAACACCATCTAATAAATCAATTAACATCTTCACTTGTGAAAAAATAAATATGAAATTCAATTAACATATTCACATGAGATAGTCAACGCCGGAGTCAACGTCGGATAAAAGTTGTTAAAAGCGAATCGAGTAAATAAAAAAAAGAAATTACGAGTCAATACCGAGTCAATGACGGAGATAAACAACGCGGATTCAATTTGAAAATAGATGACGGAGACGACGGAGATGACGGAGATGCGATTACTATCCGAATCGGTTTCTATTAGAGTTTGTGTGTGTTTTTAAGTGTGGCTCACATGGAAGGTAAAGAACGAAGAATAGATGATTCTTTAAAGGTGCAGTTGAAGAAAAGGAGAATGAAGGGTGCAGCAACCACCGCAAGTATTGCGCATCCATTGCTAGTATTGCAAGAACCATCGCCGCTATTATTCTACCCACTGCCGGTTCAGACGTTTCCACCGCAGAGGCAACCATCGCTATGATTATAACCACAACAATAACACCAACACCAAAACCAAAAGAGGTCGACAATGAGATTGCCATACAATTGGTCAACCAAAAGCAATCTCACCTTTATCCATACACCTAGACCTATTGCTAAGAGTCTAAACATTGGTGAACACATGCAAAAGATGTAGTTCTTAAACCGATATTGGAAAGGGTAAAGGATTGCGATCCAACTTTGGTGTTTGAAATTACAGAGAGCAGAGATAGCTTTTGATGAAAAATTGCTAAAAGATTACATATGGAAATAAATGCTAAAGAAATTGCTAAAGAAAAGGAAAGGGCAAAGCGGAAGAAGCCTCTAAACAAGTCAGTAGAAGAGCGGTAAACGGAATGGATGTATTTTACCCTACATAATTACGAAAAGTAGTTCAGTATACTCGTAATGATTAACTTAGCTTCATAGTCCTAAAAAGGGTCAACAAAAACCAAAAATAATTCAGGCCATAGAAGGAATTTATACCAACGTCGTAAACAATTGCATCGATGATGCATATAAACCACTCCTTATTAATCTACAAACTGCCACTAAATTTTTTAATGAACCAAGTAATGTTACATACTTAACTAACGACATCTAAGGTATCATACCCTACATAATTACGAATCAGATACACATAAAAAAGAGCAATGGATTAAAAATGGAATTAACACCTATCTAACATAGGTATTAATCGAGTAACAACAACGATTTATTATAACATATAACCAATTGGAAATAATCATATGTAATAAACAACGAGAAGAATATTTACGTACCATATTTGGGAACATTTTTTTAAAACTTGATCAATCGAATGTGGTTTGCAATCAACACTGTAGCTTTATAGATGGTGACATAACTGACGTTACAAGGAAGAGAAGGGGCTGACGAAGAAGACGGTTTGATTTGTGAAAATGGTAAGTATGGATGTTTTTTTGGTCAGTGACTATTGGATTTTGAATATAAATCCAATGTACTTTTACTATTCAAATGTGTACTTTTTTGTCTAACGAAATGACGATAAAACGCTTTTTAAAAATATACGGTTGTCCATCGCTTTTTAGTTGCCCAAAAACAATACCTTACACACACGGACACTTGTCACAATGTCGATGAGTTGCCCAATGACAGTGGTTGCCCTCGGTCCATTTTCAAATAAAAATTAAAAGTGGTCCGGAAAGTGACTAATTTCGCGACGCTTGTGGCCTATTCGCATTATTTTCTAATAATAATAATAATAAATAAATAAATAAATAAATAAATAAAAGCTAAGTCAATACAACAAAAGTCATATCTTCAATGACAAACATACAAACATTCAAACTAACATCCAATGTTTTGAAAACCGGATTGGACATCGAACCGCTTTTTTTCGATTCTCAAGTTTTATGATTTTGTGATTTTTCGTGTTCAAAACCTTCGTTTATTATATAGTATAGATGTAGTAGGTTTAGGTTTTGCCATATAAAGAAATATTTGGAAGGAAAAATAAATTAAAAAATTATTACTCGGTATGAGTTGAATTGATTTTTTTGAAATACGATAGTCTCTACTTGAGGTTTTTTTTAGATTAAAGATCATTTACATATCAAACTTTTTTTACATATTAAGGGATCAATTTTCATCCTTCATCTTTATTTGATCTAATGGATGAGATTAATCCCAACAACTGAAAAAACTCACTTTCATATCTTTTTTTTCTTCAAATATTAATATATTTTAATCCGTTAATCGTTCAACGAAAAAAATATACCCCGATCGCGAAGAGCATTTAATTATCTTTATATAAACGGCACTTTGATATACTTTCGACATTTTTTTTTCACCTAGACCGAGGACCGGACCAAATTTGAACGGTCCGGTCTGGGTGATATGGTCTGATCCGTCGGTCGGTCCTAGAAAGCAAAATGGCCAGTTTGTACGCTGGACCTGACAGGATCAGACCGGACCGAGACCGAATTCGCCCAAAAACCTAAACGATCGGACCAAATATGATCGGTCCGGTCTAAGTTAGTCCGGTCTAAGTTAGTCCGGTCCATCGATCAGTCCGATCCATTCGTTTGGTTTGCTCAGCCCTACTTACAAACACCTTTGCCATGTTTTATGAAATAATGTTGTCATATATAAGTTCTTAAAAATGGTTTCGTGCTCTATTTAGATCATTTCATAACATGTAAATCATTTTTATACAGAACATAACTTTATACTAACTCTAAGATTTTTATACGAGTTTAATATTTTACATAGCCCATATAACAAAATGGGCCGGACTTAAGCTACTTACATTTAATAAATCATGAACTGAGCCCATGCATCTGTAGAATGAACAAGTCCTGAAAGACTCATACTAAGTGCACAGATACAGTATTTTGCTTCGACAACACTGATTTACCGAAAATTTATTGATTGTTACACACTACAAGAATCACAAAGAATACTTGTCCTAATATTTTAACCAAACAAGTATAGTTGCATAAATAGAAAAAAAAAATCAGACACCGTGTTCTCCTAATCCCCATACTTGCTCTTTGACGGGATTAAGAGTATTGTTGTTGATTTCGATATTGTTTTGTTCTCTTCAAACATATCTACATATACCGATCACCCTGCCCCGACCATGTGGTAAGTAGGCGACGATTTTCCCAGCATCTCCAACAACCGCCCGTCCCAGGCGTCATGACTGGTCCTCTTCTAGCAGAAGTTCCTACATGATCAGCAAAAAAGAAGTTAATATACTTCTATATGTACATCATTCTGTAAAAAAGAAACACACATTAATTTGCACGTATACAAGATGCTAGTCATTCGTCATACTTGTTGATTGCGGACTTTGGGCTCGTGTAGTGGCTTGAAGAAGGTTTCTTCCTTCTGACGAAATAAAGACGAACGCTAAGAGAACAACTAATATTAATGTTACACCATTAATCTTCATTTTTAATGCGTGTTTTAATTTTCATATAATGTTAGTGTCTTGTTGTAATTTATATTGAAGGTAGTAATGCTATTGTCAACCTAATGACAACGTTCTCCGTAGACCGTTGTAAATTCAAACAAGGAAGAAGTAAAGAAAAGTCGACATTGAGCATTTGAAAATAGTATATAAATTAATCCATTTTTGTAAGACTGAAATGTTCAGATATAATAATCTTTTGTGAAGAAGTGTTCGCACACATAATCTTAGGTTGACATTTTCAATATCTTGAAAAAACTCTCTTTGCAGTTGCACTCACTCAACATCATCTTTTGTTAAGAAGTTTTCAAATACATAATATTTTCAAGATACATTCTAGTATTCGTCTTCTCATATCACGCGAAAGTGAACAATTATAATTGTATTTTCGTAAGTCATAACTCAAGGTAGGCATGTGAAGGTAATATAATGAATTGAACAAAGTCTCAAAATCGCCAAGTCACGGCCGATACAGCTATATAACCAGCTCTTCTGTACGTTTGCTAAATCATGAGTTAAGCGCATGTTTAGAATTCTGCTCACCATCAAATATTCAACCTCGCAAGCTGCTTGAGTTTGGCTTGGCCATGGTTACTTAGCTTATCAGCTTATTCGGAACGGAGAAAGCTAATAAGCTAACCTTTTTTAAATTGGAACTGAGTTGCTCATAAGCTAATAAAATTTCTACCAGCTCAGTATATCAAAATGTAACGATAAAGT
Organism: Chrysanthemum lavandulifolium; assembly: GCA_022545495.1. Classification (NCBI taxonomy): domain Eukaryota; kingdom Viridiplantae; phylum Streptophyta; class Magnoliopsida; order Asterales; family Asteraceae; genus Chrysanthemum; species Chrysanthemum lavandulifolium. The sequence continues at coordinate 40,608,537 of CM040244.1, read as the reverse complement.
AAAACTAGTATATATTAAGAAGGGCAAATGACAAAAAAATGTATCGAACTTGACAGTTTTGTGATTAGATGTACTAATTATATTATTAAGAACTTTCAATTTTCGATCATTGTGTGTATTTTGTAACTTTTCGCCATAAATGACCATTTTACCCTTCAAAATTTTAAAAAATAAAGGGTAAAATGGTCACAAAATACACACAGTGATAGAAAATTGAAAGTTCAGTACACACAATAAGAAAAAAAAATAGTTGGCTACACACAATCACAAGAAGTGTCAAGTTCAGTGTATTTTTTTGTCATTTGCCCTATTAAGAATAACCAAAACTATTTACAAATTTCTATATAACCTAATCTATCAGATAATCTGATACGACTTGACATGGTCCAAGGTTAACACTTATTTTTAGTATTGCATTGTGGTCAAGATGTGTCCATTATTTTAGGCTAATGATATTCAAGTTTTCATTTCCATGCAAGAATACTACTAGTATTTCTTAGGCTAGTGGGTCAAGTAATTAGAGTAGTAGTTTTCAAGCATATTTTATGTTTACTACTTATTAAGCAAATTTGCTATTTTTAAAACTTAAAAATATTTGAAAAAGAGTAAAGTAATTTGCCTAATCTATCTTGATTATAAATGGTAATAACATCCACCACTAAATTAATATTTTACGTAATGTTTAATCCTCAAACTTTTTTCAGTTTTCGTTTATAACTCATTTTTCTCGCAATGACTACAAATCAAACTAGTAAATATTGCATCAAGAGTCACAACAGAACCACAAGTTCACTAGTATAATTATTAGCCGCTATACACCGTCACTTTGCACGAGTATTCGTCTAGTTATATTAATGTAATCTTGGCATGAGTAGTAACATGCAGAAAAAGAACGAGAAGTTGTTTCAAGAGTAGTTCTTAATTTAGTTGTTAGTTTAATTATAATTTTAGCAGAGTGATCATCACAAATCAATCTCTATCGATGGTGCTTTCATTGCTTCGTACTATGCCTCCATCAATCGAGGAGTCCATGGCCTTCATGGCCAAGAATCTCGAGAAACTTATCGCTACCAACACCGAACACTAGCCACATCACACGCCAAACTCAAACTTATTATTAAAGAACTTGCAACCCACAATGAACGAGTATCCACTCTCATTAGAAATACCGTTAAACAAGACCAAACTATGGCTCCGTTTTTCACCACCTCATGACCTATTGCCAAGATAGAAAACAGTGTCACATCACAATCTCAAACAGTACCCTTTTCCGAATTGCCCGCTTTGCTTACCAACTCGGTTTGAGCTTGCTACCAAACCTACATGTTCTGTCATCTCTACTAAAAATATGCTTTACCTTAGTAATATGAAGTTTCCTTAGTTCTCCCCTAGCGCTCTCGCCACCCTCATCAAAGACATGTTAGCCATCTTCCCTTGCATGGAAACACTTCCTCTTGGACGCCAATGTCATCCACCAAAATTGGTTTTTCTCCAAACCGAACCAGAACCACCTTGGAAGCCACATGACACGATGTACAAGCCATGAGCCTCGAGGACAAGACAGGTGGGGAGTATTGATATGAGTAGACATGGTCCAAAAACAAGTGGTCAACAATTATTTCTTAGTATTATACTCTTGTCATAATGTCATGATATTCAAGTTTCCATTTCCATGCAAGTTACTATTTCTTAGGCTAGTGGGTCAAGTAATTAGGTAGTTGTTTCCATGCATCTTTTATTATATAAATGTAATCTTGGCAAGAGTAGTAACTAACAGAGAAGAAAAAGAATGAGAAGTTAGTTCAAGATTAGTTCTTAATTTGGTTGTTAAGTTTAATTATCATTTTAGGAGAGTGATTATCTCAAATCGATCTCTATCATTATCCCACACATTTTTTACATGAGAATTAAACCAACAACTTCTTACTTGATGATCCCACACATACTATACCGAAAGATCAAGGACCCATTATTCGTACTAAATATACAATCGTTTTTTAGGCAAGTATGATTTCCGATTTTTTAGCTAACTAATTCACGATGTTTGAGCTCAAAGTCACACATACTTAAACAAGTAAAACCTTATTTCTTTTATAAAGGTTATGACCATCTAAGTAGTTTACACCTATATTATTCATACTAATATAGTAACATATGTAGGAAAAAAAAGATAAAATGCATTCTCCTAATCAAACATATACATCATAGCTCACTCCAACCATATATATAGCATGAAGGCGACGCCAACAAGCGCCCCTATATTGATGGTTTTCTTTTCAAGTGTAGGTTTATGTTTAAAAAGATGTATGTGTGAGTTTGTAGTATGCTTAAAAATATTTCAACTTGTATGAGAAAATATTATAAAATATCATATCACGTGAAAGTGTACATGTATTATTTTAATTTCAGCGTGTATATTGAAGAAATTGGTTGCCAAACCGAATCCTTGATGTTTGATATAGACGTATAATTTTATACTATATATGAAACAGATTAAACAAACTAGTTAGGTGTGTACTTGTTACGCAAGGCATCGTGTATGACTATATAGAGTTATGTAATAAGTTGACCCTTAGACACAATGATCCAGTCTCAAAAATTAATGTTTTATTCTAGATTAATAAAAGTAATATCGAACTAATAATTTGATCGTGAATAACCAACATTATATTTTGAATATTAATCAAAATTATGACAAACGATGCCATTATATTGGTAGTTTGAAAAGGGTTTTATTACTTTCCAGGATGATGAAAGTTGAAAAAAGATATAAAGATATGGGATCCACTAAAAGGACACAAGTCCATATTAAAATGTATTTTTGAATCCCCACGTATTTTATTACTTTTTCACTTTTATCACGCGCCTTGCAAGACATAATAAAAACCATTTGAAAAAAGACGCAATGTTTTTGTAGCATATGTGTATACTTTACATCATCAAAGTGGAAAGTGTATGCCTTTTTCCACATTTCTTAGATAGACATTCTTTTCTGTTGATATTATACCTTTCGTTCATTTGTTTTGGAGAAATGGCCTTTAGAAACTTTGTTGTGTCTGGTAACGATAAGGATTTGAGCTTCATGACTAGGGATCCTCCAAATTTTGGGTGGGTTTGGTGTTGGGTCACCCTTCATCTCGGTCAACAATGAGCCGCTTGTGGGTGTTAATGTCTAGCCTTTGGCATCAGTGAACCCTGATCAACTCTTAGAGAATGAGGATGCTCAGAGTGAGAAGAAGGAACTGGTGCTGGTTAGTGCAAAGGGTATAGCTAGTAGGGTGAAGAAAAAGAACAAGAGTGGCTTGCAGGCTGCGAAAGCATCATCAAAGAGAAAGAATGTTGCTCCAACTTTGACCTCAGGGGTGACCCGTCAAATGACCTTGAAGCCTTCTAAGAAGTCTAAGAAAGCCAAGGCTAAGTCTTCGGCCCCCTTTGAAGTCTATGATGACAGTACTCATGATCTTCACGATAATCTAATTATATGCTTCTGCTAGTGTTTTGACTTTGTCTTCCCTCTTCTAAATCCATTTTACGTTTGCTTGCAGGCTTTCTAGATGCCAAGAGTTACCAAGTGTCGTAGCTTGTCACTTGCTCGTGTCGAATGTTACTCCTTCAGTCTGGAAGGCTTGCCTCGACAACATGAGTATTGACGAGCTATGCGACTTTCATGACATGAGCTATACTAGACAGATTGTGTTGGACAATGCCTTCAATGAAAGAACCAAGGAATTGCTGAAGACCGTGAAGCAAGCTAGGGATGAGATGGATGTAATATTGTTTGCGGATTTTGTTTGTTATTTAGTGAAAGTGGACTACTAGGAGTAGGTTATGCATGCTTTCTGATATCGATCACAAACGTCCTATGCTGTGCCGACACAAACAAATTTGGAGATTATAGTGAGAGGGTAAGCCTAAATTTTTTTGTCGTCATATATCCCTTTAATCACACGAAAATGTAACCATAATTGTTTATGACTTAAACTTTTGCACTTGCAGTCGCGTAAACATAAAGTTAGAAAAAAAAAATTATAATACCCGCTGCAACGCAGCGGGCTATTATCCTTGTTTTTATACATAACATAACTTTATACTAAAAGATTTTTATACGCGTTTAAAATTTTACATGGCCCGTATAATAAAATGGGCCGGACTTAAGCTACTTACATTTAATAAATCATGAACTGAGCCCATGCATCTTTCGAATGAACAAGTCTCAAAGACTCAAACTACACAATACAGTATTTTGCTTCAACACTGATTGACCGAAAATTTATTGATTGTTACACACTACAAGAATCACAAAGAATACTTGTCCTAATATTTTAACCAAACAAGTATAGTTGCATAAATAGAAAAAAAAAACCAGACACCGTGTTCTCCTAATCCCCATACTTGGTCTTTGACGGGATTAAGAGTGTTGTTGTTGATTTCGATATTGTTTTGTTCTCTTCAAACATATCTACATATACCGATCACCCTGCCCCGACCATGTGGTAAGTAGGCGACGCTTTTTCCAGCATCTCCAACAACCGCCCACCCCCCTGGCTGGTCTTCTAGTTGAAGGTCCTACATGATCAGCAAAAAATAAATTAATATACTTCTATATGTACATCATTCTGTAAAAAAGAAACACACATTAATTTGCACGTATACAAGATGCTAGTCATTCATCATACTTGTTGATTGCGGACTTTGGGGTCGTGTAGTGGCTTGAAGAAGGTTTCTTCCTTCTGACGAAATAAAGACTAACGCTAAGAGAACAACTAATATTAATGTTACACCATTAATCTTCATTTTAATGCGTGTTTTAATTTTCATATAATGTTAGTGTCTTGCTGTAATTTATATTGAAGGTAGTAATGCTATTGTCAACCTAATGACAACGTTCTCCGTAGACCGTTGTAAATTCAAACAAGGAAGAAGTAAAGAAAAGTCGACATTGAGCATTTGAAAATAGTATATAAATTAATCCATTTTTGTAAGACTGAAATGTTCAGATATAATAATCTTTTGTGAAGAAGTGTTCGCACACATAATCTTAGGTTGACATCTTCAATATCTTGAAAAAACTCTCTTTGCAGTTGCACTCACTCAACATCATCTTTTGTTAAGAAGTTTTCAAATACATAATCTTTTCAAGATACATTCCAGTATTCGTCTTCTTCTCATATCACGCGAAAGTGAACAATTATAATTGTATTTTGGTAAGTCATAACTCAAGGTAGGCATGTGAAGGTAATATAATGAACAAAGTCTCAAAATCGCCAAGTCACGGCCGATACAGCTATATAACCAGCTCTTCTGTACGTTTGCTAAATCATGAGTTAAGCGCATGTTTAGAATTCTGCTCATCATCAAATATTCAACCTCGAAAGCTGCTTGAGTTTGGCTTGGCCATGGTTACTTAGCTTATCAGCTTATTCGGAACGGAGAAAGCTAATAAGCTAACCTTTTTTAAATTGGAACTGAATGAGCTAAATTATTACAGTATATGAGTTGCTCATAAGCTAAAATTTCTACCAGCTCAGTATATCAAAATGTAACGATAAAGTAAAACTAGTATATATTAAGAATAACCAAAACTATTTACAAATTTCTATATAACCTAATCTATCAGATAATCTGATACGACTTGACATGGTCCAAGGTTAACACTTATTTTTAGTATTGCATTGTGGTCAAGATGTGTCCATTATTTTAGGCTAATGATATTCAAGTTTTCATTTCCATGCAAGAATACTACTAGTATTTCTTAGGCTAGTGGGTCAAGTAATTAGAGTAGTAGTTTTCAAGCATCTTTTATGTTTACTACTTATTAAGCAAATTTGCTATTTTTAAAACTTAAAAATATTTGAATAAGAGTAAAGTAATTTGCCTAATCTATCTTGATTAAAAATGGTAACAACATCCACCACTAAATTAATATTTTACGTAATGTTTAATCCTCAAACTTTTATCGGTTTGTTTATAACTCATTTTCTCGCATTGACTACAAATCAAACTCGTAAGTATTGCATCAAGAGTCACAACAGAACCACAAGTTCACTAGTATAATTATTAGCCGCTATACACCGTCACTTTGCGCGAGTATTCGTCTAGTTATATTAATGTAATCTTGGCATGAGTAGTAACATGCAGAAAAAGAACGAGAAGTTGTTTCAAGAGTAGTTCTTAATTTAGTTGTCAGTTTAATTAGTATAATTTTAGCAGAGTGATCATCACAAATCAATCTTTATCGATGGTGCTTTCATTGCTTCGTACTATGCCTCCATCAATCGAGGAGTCCATGGCCTTCATGGCCAAGAATCTCGCGAAACTTATCGCTACCAACACCGAACACTAGCCACATCACACGCCAAACTCAAACTTATTATTAAAGAACTGGCAACCCACAATGAACGAGTATCCACTCTCATTAGAAATACCGTTAAACAAGACCAAACTATGGCTCCGTTTTTCACCACCTCATGACCTATTGCCAAGATAGAAAACCGTGTCACATCACAATCTCAAACGGTACCCTTTTCCGAATTGCCCGATTTGCTTACCAACTCGGTTTGAGCTTGCTACCAAACCTACATGTTCTGTCATCTCTACTAAAAATATGCTTTACCTTAGAATATGAAGTTTCCTTAGTTCTCCCCTAGCGCTCTCGCCACCCTCATCAAAGACATGTTACCATCTTCCCTTGCATGGAAACACTTCCTCTTGGACGCCAATGTCATCCACCAAAATTGGTTTTTCTCCCAACCGAACCAGAACCACCTTGGAAGCCACATGACACGATGTACAAGCCATGAGCCTCGAGGACAAGACAGGTGGGGAGTATTGATATGAGTAGACATGGTCCACAAAGAAGTGGTCAACAATTATTTCTTAGTGTAATACTCTTGTCATAATGTCATGATATTCACGTTTCCATTTCCATGCAAGTTACTATTTCTTAGGCTAGTGGGTCAAGTAATTAGGGTAGTTGTTTCCATGCATCTTTTATTGGGTTTAAGCTATTAAATAGCCACGTATTTTCTCCAATGTACCGATATGGTACATGTACTTTTTTTGCAACCTGGTTAGGTAGTGTACTTTTTTTCTGTGTCGATATGGTCACAAAGTTTATTTGTCAAGTAAAAATCCTACGTGGCTCCTACGTGGCTTGCCAAGTCATATTATTCACTGTTCCAAATCACTGTTCCAAATCACAACCAATTCACTTGAGAAAACCCGAGCAAGATTTTGGAACAAGAAGAGGCAGATTATTATAGGCTTGCACCCAACACCCCGAACTACATCTCTTATCCCCTCGCTGCCTAGACCCAATGGACCAAAACACAGGCAAACGCGTCCCACCCAAATGCGACTTAATAGGAAACGACCTAGCTAGAAACAACCTTATACTAGGCAACCTAGGCAATGCAAGATTCAACGAAAACAACAACGCAGTAGAAAACGCAAATGCCGAAAGAAAATCAAGCACAAACGACCCACTAGAATTCGATAACAAAAAGTAAAAAAACAGCAACGACAACAAAAGTATCAACCTCAAATGACTTCTTAACCTCCTAAGATGCCGAAACTGCCTAACTTTACGCACCAAATGAAAACTCGCCCTTATTTGCGAAAACAGAGGCCGTAAACCCAGACTCAAATTCAACATCATCGTCATCATGAATGAAAATCTGATGGTGATAAGTACTATTAGGGTTAGGGCTTGAGGCAAAGAATGAGAGGGGTCAAAGTGGAGATGATGATGACGCCAATAGGGTGAATTATTATTATCCTGATCGGAAAACAAGAAGGTGTTGGAAATGATGGGTTAGGGTTGAAATCGGAAGGGATGCAAGTCGTCGGCCCGATCCGATTCGATTTCTTTTGATGCATTACATTTATAAAAAACAAACACACACTTGTTCTTCAAGTCTAGTTTTTTATAAAAATTTGATGGGTTTATATAAAAAGATTGGAAATGAAATGTGGAATTGTTTTTAAGTTTTGATGATTGGATTAATTTGGGTGAAGAAAATTGAAAAGTGTTTTTGAGTGTTTGTGTTTGGAGTTTGAAAGAAAGAAAGCAGGCGTTGTGGAAGAGAGGCAGGTGGTCTGAGTGTGGTGGTGCTACCGGTGGTGGCGTTGTGGTACTGCCGACGATGGTACTAAAAGGGATTGGGTATAGATGAGGGATTGTGGTGGTGTTGAATGGTGGTGTGTATGGTGATTTAGGGTGATTTGAATGGTGGTGTTTATGGTGGAAAAGGGATTGGGTATAGATGAGGGAGATAGAGTTTATTGGTAAAGTGTTAAGGAATAGCCACGTGTAAAGGGTTAAAAAGAAAACAACAAAATTCCACGTAAGTTTCGATCTATTTACTGCTTGCCACGTATGACGTTTGTGACCATATCGACACAGAAAAAAAAGTACACTACCTAACCAGGTTGCAAAAAAAGTACAGGTACCATATCGGTACATTGGAGAAAGTACGTGGCTATTGAATAGCTTAAACCCATCTTTTATTATATAAATGTAATCTTGGCATGAGTAGTAACAGAGAAGAAAAAGAATGACAAGTTAGTTCAAGATTAGTTCTTAATTTGGTTGTTAAATTTAATTATCATTTTAGGAGAGTGATTATCTCAAATCGATCTCTATCATTATCCCACACATTTTTTACATGAGAATTACACTACAAGAATCTGATGGAATACCCACGAAAAATACCCACACTCATCCTTTGGAGGGAATTTACCCACCTAATACCCACCCGTTACCCACGATCAGTGACTTTCAAAGTCGATTTTATTTTCCCTCGAATTTCCCACGGATTTACCCACACAAATAGCCACATAAATATATTTGAGGTAAATTTAGTGGGAAAATAATTGGCTCCAAAACATTCCCCACATATTACCCACATCATGAGTTCTTGTGGTTATATTTGTGGGTAATTTAGTGGGTAAATGCTATTTACCCACGAAATACAAAAATCCTTTTTATCGGTGGGTGAGTTCATGTGGGTATTTCGTGGGTGAATATATACCCATGACTTTACCCATATTATTGGTTGTGCGGGTATTTTGCAATGAGCAATTGCCTATGGATAAGTTGTAGGTAAGGGTGTTAGTTGGGTAGGGGTGTTACTCGGGTCGGGTTGGTCGGGTTCAGCTTCAATTGGGTCGGGTCAACTCGAGTTTAGGGTAAAAAAAATACCCAAACCCGACCCTCTTTAGTGGTCGAGTTTGGGTCAACTGGGGTCGGATTGGGTTCATTCGATTCCATTTCAAGTCTAGTCCATTTAAGAATCATATATTTTTAAGGTGTTTTCTATTTAAGCATGAAAGTTGATTGGTTCCAAACAACAGTTTAATCACACAAGCTAACCACTTGTGAATGGTCAACCGTAATAAACTTAAAACAAATTTTAAACCAATACATTAAGATCGAGAGGAATATAGTGGATTCACGGGTCGTTAAGTCCCACGGAGGATGAATGGTGTTTAACACAAACAGATGTCGAATAATCACTAAGGATAGTGATCAGTAAGGATTTTGGAATATTTATACCTAAAGAAAAATTTTTGTAAATTACAGGGGCTTAAATGCAAATTAAAGAAAATTAAAAAGCTAAAATATATTAAATAAACGCTATCACTATTTTTACAATGATGTTTTTGTGATTTATAAAATAAAATAACTTAAATAAACTATTTTAATTAAAACGTAAACTTAAATTACCTAAAAACGTGATTTAAAATGAAAACGACGTTATGTATAAAAATTACGCGAGTGCACAAGCAAAACGTAAAATTTGTGAAATAAAAGTCCTATAAGTGTAAAACAATTTTCTTACTTCCTATATGACAAAAGAAAATTTTAGAAAAAGAATTATATTTTTTGACTTTTATATTTTTATTATGAATTAAATACTATTTTATACTAATTAAATGATTAAAAATACTAAAACTATTTAGAAAATCAAACTTTTTATAAAATACTTTATACTAATACCATGCTAGGAAAAATACAAAATATGAAAAGCTTATTGAAATAAGCTAGAAATAAGCTAAATAGTACGATAAGCTTAATGAACTAAAACGGGTTATGTATTTAATTATGCAAAGATATAATACCAAAGTCCCAAAGGGTTGGTAGAGTGTGTGTGGTGAGTGGGTGGCTGTGGTTCGAATCCCAAGAACTCCCTTTTGCTAACTATTTTATTTTGGAATTTTCTTTTGCAACTTAATAAGCTAACTAAGATAAGCAATTTTACAACTACAACTTTTATGAAAATCGCTAATAAGCTTAGAATAAGCTTAAGATTACTAAACAGTTAAGAAAATAAATTGAATAAGCACAAGATAAGCTAAGAAGCTAATAAGCTAATAAGCTAGAAAATAAGCAAAAGGGAAATGGAAATAAGCTAATTAACTTTAAATAAGCTAATATGAAAACTGAAAAAGTAATTTTAACTAGAAATAAGTACTGAACAAGCTACAAATAAGCACTAGCTTAAACTGGTACACAGTATACTATTTAAGTTTCAAGACACCTTCTAGCTTAATTTTAAGCACTTAAATGAGCTTGGAATTGAAAATAAAGACTGGACTTAACAAGATTATCAACTAAGCTATCCAAAAGGCTAAACTACAAATTTTGGCTTTCACTAATAAGCTTGTGAGAAGCTTATGAAAAACTTATGAACACCGAATGTCTAATGTAATCGAATGGAATGAGACAAACAAAAAGCACTTCAGTGCTAATCAAATAAGCTAAGAATGGAAAATAAGCACTTGTAACCTTGAGTCACCTGGGTGAGCTTCTCAAAAGCTAAAGTACATAAGCTAGGGGTAACTAATAAGCTCTCGAGAGCTTGTGAAATAGGGTAGTAACACCGTAAATAGGCATGATTTGGAAAAGCACTCAAAAGAAGCTAAGAAATAAGGACTTAATAAGTCGATTATAAGTGAACTAATATTTTCTAATTTAGTTAAGCGACTAAACTTTAATATCCCAAAAGGATTTAAGCTAAATCTTAATATTTAATCCTATATGAAATTATTCATTTTATTCAAAACTGCTATGATATTTTGACTTTTTATTACACTAGAACTTTGACTTATATGAACTTCTAATTGATTTTATAGATCGAATATGTTATGATAAGCTATAATAAGATGATTATAAGCTATATTATCAAGTTATCAACTACTTAGATGAGATTTGTACTAAAAATCCTAACAGCTTATGAACTTAAGATGATTTAGAGTAATTTTGACTTTTATGGTATATAGATGCAAACCTATGACTAATATGAGTAAACTTATACCTAAACAAACTTATACCAACTATTCTTAACGGTAAACTAACCTCTATCACGAATAATAAGCAAATCCAAACAAAGAAATTAGAAAGAAAATTTTAACTTACAAGTGATCCAGCTCATGTGTATCTTATCACAGAACCCAATCTATCACTATTCTAATCAAAATCACCCCACTCCAGCATCAAGATCAACCCAAATCCATTTCTGAACCAAATAGTGATCTCTGTTGACTTTCGTTGACCAATTTTGGTTTTTCTAATTTAAAACACTAGAGTATATAGCATGCTCATGAAAAGCTATAACAAGCTTATCTGAGCTTGTTGGAAGGATAAAAGAGCTTTTGAAACTTCTAATTAGTTTAATTTACTTAATACGAATTAATAAGAAACATTAAAACTTGAAATCTTATTAAACTGAAATAATTACAATACAAAAGTGATTTCTGACTTGAAATAAACTTAACATTACACTAAGAACTGAAGTTTAAGCTAAAACAGATATTAAAGAAGTTTTACACTACAAATTTGGTCTAAAACATGCGACACCTATATCTCTGTCTTATTTTCTTCTTTATAGACATCCAAAAGCTTCCCCTCTCTCCTCTGATCAATTCCCACCATTGGATAAGCATGATATCATCTTAATCGTCCATGTGGAATTTTGGCGGGAAAAGTCATAGAGCAGGTTTTTAAGCATTTAATGCTTCTTGGTGTATGTGGAGGTGGAGGGGGGTTGGTATACAGCTGGGTGATTCGTTGTGAAGTGAGTGTGTGAAAACACAAATATCAACGTATATCAAAATAACCGTAAAATTCGACAAATTAACCTTTTAGGAAAAAGGTCAACGTGCCAAACCTCACGGGTGTGATAAAAGTGATACCGGGAAGTGATTTCCCCGGGTCGTGTCCCAACGAGGTGTGAATGGAAGGATTCGTTGAGTTTCGTGATTTGAACTTGAATTGGTTTTTAAATGATTTGGATTTGATTACGAATTCTACAAATTAATGAGCGGGAAAGTAATTAAGGCAAGGGAACCCTAAATAACTAAAAATAAACTAACACTAAGCCTAAGAAACGATAAAACGAAGCTACACTAAGTCCTAGGGTGCTAAAACACAAAAACGTAAAACGGTAAAACAACCCGAGCCATAAACGTAAAAGTTTTGAAATTAAAGTGCTACTATGGTGTGAAACCAATTTTCCACGTTTCTATTTGACTAAAATGATTTTAGGAAAAAGCGGAATATTTTTTGACTTTTAAATTAATTTCTACGAATTAAAAACGATTTAACACTAATTAATTGATTAAAAATACTAATCTAATTAAGAAAAATCTGAAAAATTACAGAAAACTTCTTAAAGTCCTACTGATTATGAGAAAATTTAAAAACTTGGGTGGTGCTTTTGAAAATAAGCTAGGAATAAGCTCCAAAGAGCTTAAAGCTAAACTGCCTAACAACCCTTAAAGAATTAATAGTGCAAAGAATGAACGAGACAAGTCCCAAGGGCAGATGGTTTGTGGTGTTGTGTTAGTGTATTGAGCTGAGAGACCAGGGTTCGAATCCCTTGGCTCTCTTTTTTTTTTTTTTGAAAACTATTTTTTTTTTTAACTTTTTTCTTTCTCAGCCTCTTTTACTAGATCAAATTAACAACTTTTTATGAAAACTTTTTCAAACAAACTTATTCAATAAGCAGTTTAAACTGCTTCTTTGGTCACAGCTAAACACAAACAAACACTCTTCTAAACTTAAAATCCAAACATTCCTTTGGCAGTCTAATGAACCTAGAGCAACTTTTCTTTATCAAAACTTGAAGATATGACCAAAACAAGAGACTATTGTGAGAACTGAAGTTGTGAAAACTCACAATAAGCTGTATAAAAAGCTTATAGGCAACTGATTTTAACAGGTTTCAAACAAACACCTCTTTAGCAGTTCTACCAAACACTCTTTATAGCTTATGAGCCAAATTTAAGCAACCATAGGAACAGATGAGCACACCATGGAGTCAAATGGCAGAAACTTTAAGTGAAATAAGCTAAAACTAACTGGATTAAGGGGAAAAACAGTTGGTATTAGACTTATACTAAGAGGAATCCTAAAAAGCTACTAGATAAAGTAAGCAAAGCTAAAACTTAAATAAGCTCCTAATAAGCAAAAAAAAAGGCACTAATCCTAGATTAAATTAACTAATCAAGTCCTAAAGGATCTAAAAGAGCAGATTACTAATACTGATAAGCAAAGAATAAGGTGAAAGTGACCTGTGCTACTGTTTGTGCAGGCTGCAACAGCAGATGGAGGGCCTGTTCAAGCTTAATTTCAAGCTGGAAAAAGAGCTTTCAAGTCCATGAAAATGCTGCACAAACATAGTTAAGCTGGCATAGATTCAAGAAAATCAAAGTGTCACCCAAGGTTAAGCTGATTAGAGCTTGAAAATAAGCTGAGATCAGCATTGTATGTTCTACTTGCTGAAACAGAACCAAACAGTGAACAAAGGACAGATTTGAAAACCATTTTAAACAAAGCTGAAGAGAGTGAAAGTGTGAATAACTTGCATCAAACTGATCATAAACTTAGGAACTGAAAAGAGAGACAAGTCATGGCTAAGGTGGAGCTTCAAATAATCAGATAAAAAGCCACAAGATCAGTAGCTCAAGCTACTGTCCTGTGCAGTTATGAAATCCCAAGTTCAGTTTTTTTTTCTAAAAACTCCAACTTATACAGACTTGATAATCCAACCTCACATTTTACAAACTGCATTTTAACATTGAACTTACTTTGACTTGTTAAGTCAAAGTGGGTAATTTCATGTTTTGAAACCAAAGTAAGCATAAACCAAACACTCCTTTTGCAACAGTTTTGACCCCCCTTTGCTTATTTTCTGAAAATGAGATACAATCACAAACAACTTAAATCAAACAACAACTAGAGATTTAACAAGAATAGATTCAAAAGAACTTTTCATTCATTAAAAAACATTCATTACATAACATAAGTAAAACCGAATTTTAAAATCGAAAACTAGGGTGCCTCTAAGGCTTACAAAGTGACCTATTTATACTACTTAAACTATGTCTTCAACTTCTTCAAGTCTCTCTCCTTCTTGTGTTTCTTCACCGAGTGCAAACAAGCAAAACTCAATCTTGTGCTATCTTGGACCAATCCCGACCATTGATTAGTTAGGTACCAATTGAAAACGAATCCAAGCCATAGATGAGGTCTTATTTGTAGCCTGGATTGATGACCTGAGGCGAGAGGGGGTAAAGGAAGTGGGTTAGGGATTTGGGTTTATCGGGTAAGAGGTTTTGAGTGTCTTGGGATGGGTTGTGTTGGGTAAATGAGAAACAGGGAAAAGGATGGTATTATTTTATTTACGGGAAGGGAAAGATATCTAGGGTTCGGGTTTGATGTTTTGTTTGGGCGGGAAGGGGAAGACAGGAGAGGTGGTTTATCACATCGACCGCCGGCGCATGGGTCGACCGGGTTCTAAGGTTGGACCGGATCTAGATATTGGATGAGGATTGGGTTTGTTGGGTTTATTGGGCCAAGTTAGTGAATTTTGGATTTAGGATATAATATGAGACCCATGTAACTCTTGGGGACCAAACCGCCACATTGAAAATTTCGGGGTCCACGAATGTAAATTCAAATTATAATCCAAGGTCCAATCTTGTGACTCTCAAATAAACCAAGGGACCAAATTTGCAAATTGTGAAACTGAGGACTAAACTTGACAAATTTAAAAGTCCAGGATCAAACTCGTAATTTCTCAAACTTTTGAAATTTTACACCAAAGGACTAATTATGACAACTTATGATTTTAAAATGACCTTGGTGACTTTTCTTTTAATTTCCGTGCTCAGGGACTATTTACATTAATTTTTGAAAGTCTGGGACCTAAATCGCCAATTTTGCAAACTTTGTTCGTTTTCATTTGTTTTGCATCCGAAACATATAAAACACAATTTTGAGATATTTTCAATATTTTGATGCATTTCGGAGTGTTTTAAATGTTTTCATTTCGATTGACTAAAACGATGAGTGAATACGCACTCATCAAATCCCCACACTAACACATTGCTAGTCCCTAGCAATCTTTTGAGAAAACATAATGGATTTGAGTCTCTTTACCAAAAGCCATTACTCGGAGTAGCCAAATGTTTCATTCAAGTAAGAACCATGGTACATCGATAACCATGTGATTTTGAGCAAACCACCGATTTTCAACGGTTTTGATTTGTCTTTACCGAAGCCGTTTGCTCGGACTAGCCAACTCTTAGATAAATTATCAATATTATCTTTGGTGAGTCGATTACAATTATGGTTTTCCAATCGCCTTTACCACAAGCCATAAACTTGCGGGCTAGCCAACTCTTCATTAATTAAAGATATGGTGGTGAACACCATACAATTTTGGGCAAATTGCAAGCCGTCAACGGATTTGAGATATCTTTACCAAGAGCCGTTTGCTCTCGGATTAGCTAATCCTTTAGTCTTGCAGACATGGCGGATCGATAACCAAATGAGAAAGTGTAAACACTTACTCCAAAAAAATTTTGGCCAAAAACGGGAATTGGTATATTTATATGATAAAATTCGTGAAATCCCCCCACACTAAGAAATGAATATTGCCCTCAATATTCAAAGTACCGGCATGTTATGCCGAAACTAAGAACGAAAAGGAAATACTACGCCATTATTCAAGAGATTTTTTTTTTTTTTTTTTTTTTTTTTGAAAACCTTTTTACAATGGGCAACTCCCCACACTAGGGTGGTAGAAAGTAGAAAGAAATCGAAATACGGTGAAAACCCATAGTGTGCTCATGTTTTTGATAACCGAGTCGCTAGCTTGACTCGATCCCCGCATTCATTGGTTCATGGGAAAGTTTAGATCCGGACAACCAAGGATGGTATGTCCCTCCAAAATAATGTTTCAATCTATGTCCATTCACCTTGAAGTTTGGCCCGTCGGTTTGAGATAACTCGGCGGTGCCATATGGAAAACTTTGGCAATGGTGAATGGACCGGTCCAACGGGTCTTAAGTTTCCGAGAAGATTTTCAATCTAGAATTGAAAAGAAGGACTCGGTCACCAACGTTGAAAACGCGGTTCTTAATCTTTGAGTCATGGATCTTCTTTGTCTTTTCTTTGTAAATCAACGAGTTCTCGAGGCTTGATCACCGAGTTCATTTAATTCATTGAGTTGAACTTCCGGTGATCACCCGGACTTAAGGTCAAATTGGCATACTTCAAGGCCCAATAGGCTTTGTGCTCGAGCTCGATCGGAGATGACACGCCTTTCCATACACAAGCTTGTAAGGAGTACACCATGGGTGTTTTGTAAGTGCGGAAGGCCCAGTGCATCTTCAAGTTTGTCCGACCAAGAGGCACGGTTTTCACCTACGGTCCTCTCCAAGATTCTTTTTAAACCACGATTCAAACTTCCACTTGCCCACTAGTTTGGGGTGATACGCGTAGAAAGACGGTGAGTGACACCGTGATTTAAGCATGACTTTTGCGAATTGGTCGTTGCAAAAGTGCGCATCGCGATCACTAATGATGGCACGGGAGTTCAAACCGGTAAAGAGAGACTTCAAGAATTTCACAACTACTCGGGGTCGTTGGTGGGAGCGCTTTGCTTCCACCCATTTGGACAAATAATCGACCGCCACGAGTATATACTTGTTCCTCGAGAAGACGGAACGGACCCATAAAGTCGATGCCCCAAACGCCAAAGATCTCGCACACTGAATAGCATTTTGAGGCATTTCATCTCTTTAGAGATGTTGCTATGACGCTGGCAAGAGTCGCAAGATTTGACGAGGTCACGGGCATCTTTGTAAATCGTGGGCCAATAGAAACCGGAGTCAAACACCTTTTAGCGGTGTAGTTCGGGCCATGATGTCCCAGGTGGGTCCATGATGACAAGCCTTGAGAATATCATCGGCTTCTTGGCCGTGAACACACCGTCGGATGACTTGATCCGCACAAACCTTAAACAAGAAGGGTCGTCCCGAAATAATGCTTAACATCTTTGAAAATTTGTTCTTTTGTTGGGACGACATCCTTTCACAACAAAGTTACCCGCATGATAGTTTGCAAAGTCGGCAAACCATGGGGTACTCGAATTTTCATGATGAGATACCACATTAAGAGTCTCGAGAGAAACGCTTCATTAATTTCCTTTTCTCGAGCACACCTTGATGTGGATTTTCAAGACGAGAGAGATGATCACCGCTAGGTTCTCCGCTCCTTTTTATCACGGATGATGATATCAAATTCTTGTAGAGGAGAACCCATCGAGCAATCTCGCTTTGCATCTTGCTTAGCAAAAAGATATTTGAGAGCCGAGTGATCCGTATACACTATGCTTTTGGACAAGATCAAGTATGGCGAAACTTCTCGAAAGCATACACCACGGCTAGTAATTCTTTCTCCGTCAGAGTGTAATGTGCTTGAGCTTCGGTCAAAGTTTTGCTAGCATAATGTATAGGCTGGAAATGTTTTGACTTTCGTTCCCAAAACGGCACCTATGGCGAAATCACTTGCATCGCATATAAGCTCAAATGGTAATTCCCAATCGGGGCAACTAGAATTGGTGCTTCAGTGAGCTTCTTCTTAAGAATTTGAAAAGCTTCAACGCACTCACTAGAGAAGATGAAAGGAGTGTCTTTTCAAGAAGTCGGGTCATAGGCGGGATATTTTCAAAAGTCTTGAATGAACCGACGATAGAAACCGCATGACCAAGGAAACTTCTAACTCCTTTGACGGTTGTGGGAGGAGGTAATTTCAAATGACATCGACTTTAGCTTTGTCAACCTCAATCCCGCTCTTAGAAATCTTATGGCCAAGGACAATGCCTCTTTGACCATAAAGTGACATTTCTCCCAATTTAGACTAAGATTCGTGTTTCACAACGCTCAAGCATCTTGTCCAAATGGAGAGACATGTTGGAAAGAATCCCAAAGACCGAAAAATCATCCATAAAGACTTCCATAGTCTTTTCGATCATGTCATGGAAAATGGCCATCATACACCTTTGGAACGTCTGGGAGCATTACACAAACCAAAAGGCATGCGTCTGTAAGCAAATGTTCCATAAGGACATGTGAACGTGGTCTTTTCTTGATCTTGTGGGTCAATGGAATTTGAAGTAACCCGAGAAACCATCGAGAAAACAATAGTATTCGCTTCCGCTAACCTCTCAAGCATCTGATCAATGAATGGTAAAGGAAAGTGGTCTTTTCTGGTGGCTTCATTTAACTTTCGATAGTCAATGCAAACACGCCATCCGTAACCAATCGAGTAGGAATCAACTCGTTTTCATCATTTTCAACAACGGTAATGCCACCTTTTGGGCACACAATGAGCGGGCTAACCCAAGGACTATCCGAGATAGGGTATATCAATCCGGCATCGAAGTTTTATGACTTCCGCTTTGATAACCTCATGAATTTTAGGATTCACCCTTCGTTGGTGTTGAACCGGTTTGAAGTCATCTTCCATGAGAATTTTGTGAGTACAAAATCTCGGGTCAATACCTTGATGTCGGAAGGTTCCAAGCGATGGCTCGCTTGTGTGACTTCAAAACCTTTATGAGGCGGATTTTTCATCCTCACTCAAGTCTTTAGCAATGATGACGGGTGATTTATTGTCACCTCCAAAAATGCATACTCGAGATGAGGTGGTAAGTCCTTAAGTTCGACCTCGGGAGGATCATTAGATTTTTCAATCGCTTTGATTTCCTCTTTATGAAGTTCTTGAGAGGGAGGGAGGAAGGATCTTCATTGAGTAACCTCGATGAGAAGTATATCTCCTCAATGTCGATGGAGCGTGATCAATTTCCCATGGAGCAGAATCACTAGCCAAGTATGCTTCGATCTCTTCCAAAATAAAGTCACTTCCTCAAACGGAGTGAGGGAGGAAGAGAGAGCAACAATAGGATCTCACCAGTGGGATTGCCATTCGAGAATCCAAGAATTTCTTGAGAATACTCCTCGACACGATGTCAAGGACATCAATTTTGTTGACGGAATTGTCTTCATAATTGGGGAGTATTTCGTAACTTGATTGAGATTGAAAGCAACGGCTTCCTTGTTTACCCTCAAAGTGATTTCCCCTTCATCAACGCCGATCAATGCACGACCTGTTTTAAAGCACCTCCCAAGGATGAGGGGTACTGGGATCGGCATCAAATTCGACAACAACAAAGTCGGCGGGAAATGAAACTTGCCTACTTACACAAATACATCCTCGGCTATACCTAGCGGACGAGAACTTGTACGGTCCGCAAGCTCGAGGATCATACATGTAGGTGTAGCGGAGGTAATGAAAGCTTTTTCCACATGGGTGTGGCATCAAGTTAATGCTAGCACCAAGATCGGGCGGAGCATTGAACTATGCCTTGAAAATCACATGGGATGAGAAATTTTCCGGGTCTCCTAACTTTTCTGGAAGTTTCTTAAGGATAACCGCCGAACAATTTTCGTTCAAAGAGGTTTTAGCCATTTCGAAATCTTTTCTTTGTTATTCAACAAATTTTGATTGTTGGACCGAACTTTGGCATTAGAAGAAGAGCGTCCATGAAACTAATCTCAAGTGCAAATCTTGAAAGATTTGGATAAGCTTCTCCATTTGTTGACTAGTTTTATCACGGAGCTTCTGATCATTAAGCCTTGAAGGATAAGGAAGTGAAGGCTTAGAAGTGGTCATCGGAACAACGGGTTCCAGAATTGGAGGTAAGACCTCCGGAGATTGGACTTGTGCGGTACTTCGTGGGCTTGAGTTATGCACCTTGTCCTTTGAGACCTCGGGAACTTGACTCATTGCTCCTGGTGGAGGAGGCATTGGAGCCGAAGGTCCATCATAAGATTTACCACTTCGGGTGGCAATAGCATTCAATTCACCTTTTGGGTTGGGAATGGTATTACTCGGAAGAGCACCCGAAGTTGAAGCTTCATTCTTTTGGCTCATGAGACTAGCAATCATGCTTTCAATCTTGCTATGAGATTGATCAATCTTGTTACTAGTAGTTCTGAGCTCGGAAGTGAAATCATTCTTCAAAGTGGTAATTTGATTTTGCATGGACACCATCTTAGCTTCATTGCTTTTGATGTAATTAGCAATGTCAATGGAAGCTTGAGGAGGTTGGGCATGCACGTTTTGTTGAGGAGCTTGGAATCGGTTTTGATTGAAATTTCCTTGATTATGAAAACCTTGATTTTGATTTTGAAAATTCCGATTCTGACTCTGATTTTGATTGAACTGATTATTTCTATTTTGCACATTTTGATTGTTCTGATTTTGATTAAACCCGGGTGGTCCAAGGAAATTGTTAGAACGATAGTGAGTAGGTTTCGGTCCCTTGCGGTTGGTAGGAATTACCTCCGTATTGTAGGAACCAAGCGCATAAATGCTCTCTTGAGTGAAGCCACCGGAGGTGGACACTCAAAATAAGGGTGTGGACCACCACAAGTTTCACAACTCTTGTTTACGACATTCACTTGTTGATTGTTATTATTGTGACTCAATTTAAGCACGGCGGTGGATATTTCTTCAATCTTTTGGTTAGAGTCGTGAATTCGAAGATGGAAGGGTGGTAGATCTCCTTGACTCACTCCTCTCGGTGAGGAATCCCAATAATTGTGGTGGGCGGTCATGTTTTCAATGAGATCATAGCACTCTTGGTCGCCTTTTCATAAAGGTACCACCGGCAGAAGATTAATTGTGTCACGATGTCTCAATGTTAACCCGTTATAGAACGTATCTATTTGGGTGACAAGCAACATGTTGTGGTTCGGACATCGATCAATCGAAAGCTTATAGCGTCCCATGCCTCAAATAAGGACTCATCGGGATCTTTGAAAATTACCGATTTCATTCCGTAGTTTCGTCACCATCGACGGTGGAAAATATTTCGCCAAGAATTTGGAGACCATTTCATCGAAACTATGGATTGAGTTCTTGGGAAGACGATCAAACCATGCGGTGGCATGAAGCGTCAAGGAATATGGAAAGAGGTATAAGCGAAGGCGTCATCGGTGACCCCATTTTGCTTCATACTTTGGGTGACGGTGAGAAATTTGTCGAGATGCTTGTTGGCATCGTCACCCGTGATCCGTGAAATTGACAAAACTTTGGACTTGTTGAATCATGTGATGCTTAAGTCCAAAATCCGTGGCCTCGATGTTGACCGGGCAATTGGACCGCCTGTCCATCCATCCATGGGTTGACAAAGCTCCTCCATCGTTCGAGATCGGAGTCGGATTTTGTGGCCGTGTTGTTGGACTTGAGGTCCGTTTCCTAGGTTGTGTGTCATTGTGATTTGTTCGACGGTGCGTATCTCGCACGCGTTTGCTTGGTTACGATTACGTCTACGAGCTTGAGAGCGAGTGCGCATGCACTTCCAAAACAACACTTTCAATTAAAACAAGACCGAGGCAAAACAACGGTGAACTTAAACCAATAATCCACGTGAAATGATCACTTCTACAAGTAAAACGCACAAAGGAGCGGAGAAATGAGGTCGTGTGAAGCTTATTAAAACCCGTCTCTTTTCACCGCAATTTAATGTCGGGCCGTCCTTATACCCTCACGGTTTGTTAAACCGATAGAAATAAACCAAAACACGAGCGACACAAAGGCAAGTTTTAAATCTTTTGTTCGGGAACTTATAATGATAACACCTCGCTTAAGAATGTTATATTGATTGTGTCTTCTATTTATTTAAAACAACAAGGAAAATCTTTTGTATTTTAATCTTTTACATATATACACAAAGAAAAGAAAATATTTTTGTATTTTTGTATTTTATAAAACAATAACTTCACGAGGAAGGTTCTTCAAGTCACTAATCGCAAAACTTCACGATATTGTCGCAACACACCTCCCCGTGGCGCCAAAATTTGATTCGTTGTGAAGTGAGTGTGAAAACACAAATATCAACGTATATCAAAATAACGTAAAATTCGACAAATTAACCTTTTAGGAAAAAGGTCAACGTGCCAAACCTCACGGGTGTGATAAAAGTGATACCGGAAGTGATTTCCCGGTCGTGTCCCAACGAGTGTGAATGGAAGGATTCGT
This sequence comes from Chrysanthemum lavandulifolium, assembly GCA_022545495.1. Taxonomy (NCBI): domain Eukaryota; kingdom Viridiplantae; phylum Streptophyta; class Magnoliopsida; order Asterales; family Asteraceae; genus Chrysanthemum; species Chrysanthemum lavandulifolium. The sequence goes on along the minus strand of CM040244.1, from coordinate 40,586,138 downwards.
TGAGTTTCGTGATTTGAACTTGAATTGGTTTTAAATGATTTGGATTTGATTACTAATTCTACAAATTAATGAGCGGGAAAGTAATTAAGGCAAGGGAACCCTAAATAACTAAAAATAAACTAACACTAAGCCTAAGAAACGATAAAACGAAGCTACACTAAGTCCTAGGGTGCTAAAACACAAAAACGTAAAAACGGTAAAACAACCCGAGCCATAAACGTAAAAGTTTTGAAATTAAAGTGCTACGGGTGTGAAACCAATTTTCCTACGTTCTATTTGACTAAAAATGATTTTAGGAAAAAGCGGAATATTTTTTTTGACTTTTAAATTAATTTCTACGAATTAAAAACGATTTAACACTAATTAATTGATTAAAAATACTAATCTAATTAAGAAAAATCTGAAAAATTACAGAAAACTTCTTAAAGTCCCACGATTATGAGAAAATTTAAAAACTTGGGTGGTGCTTTTGAAAATAAGCTAGGAATAAGCTCCAAAGAGCTTAAAGCTAAACCGCCTAACAACCCTTAAAGAATTAATAGTGCAAAGAATGAACGAGACAAGTCCCAAGGGCGATGGTTTGTGGTGTTGTGTTAGTGTATTGAATGAGACCGAGGTTCGAATCCCTTGGCTCTTTTTTTTGAAAACTATTTTTTTAACTTTTTTCTTTCTCACCTCTTTTACTAGATCAAATTAACAACTTTTTATGAAAACTTTTCAAACAAACTTATTCAATAAGCGGTTTATCGCTTCTTTGGCCACAAATATGGACGATTTTGTAACACAATCAAACACTCTTCTTAGCTTAAAATCCAAACACTCCTCTTGCAGTTTAATTAAGCTAGGAAATGAACCTAGAGCAACTTTTCTTTATCAAAACTTGAAGATATGACCAAAACAAGAGACTATTGTGAGAACTGAAGTTGTGAAAACTCACAATAAGCTGTATAAAAAGCTTATAGGCAACTGATTTTAACAGGTTTCAAACAAACACCTCTTTAGCAGTTCTACCAAACACTCTTTATAGCTTATGAGCCAAATTTAAGCAACCATAGGAACAGATGAGCACACCATGGAGTCAAATGGCGAAACTTTAAGTGAAATAAGCTAAAACTAAGCGGATTAAGGGAAAACAGCTGGTATTAGACTTATACCAAGAGGAATCCTAAAAGCTACTAGATAAAGTAAGCAAAGCTAAAACTTAAATAAGCTCCTAATAAGCAAAAAAAGGCACTAATCCTAGATTAAATTAACTAATCAAGTCCTAAAGGATCTAAAAGAGCATTACTAATCGATAAGCAAAGAATAAGGTGAAAGTGACACGTACTCTAATGTTTGTGCAGTGCAACAAAGAGATGGAGGGTCTGTTCAAGCTTAATTTCAAGTCGAAAAGAGCTTTCAAGTCCATGAAAATCTTTGCACAAACATAGTTGTTCGGCATAGATTCAAGAAAATCAAAGTGTCACCCAAGGTTGTCGATTAGAGCTTGAAAATAAGTGAGATCGGCATTGTATGTTCTACTTGTCAAACAGTAACCAAACAAAGTGAACAAAGGATGATTTGAAAACCATTTTAAACAAAGTCAAGAGAGTGAAAGTGTGAATAACTTGCATCAAACCGATCATAAACTTAGGAACCGAAAGAGAGACAAGTCATGGCTAAGGTGGAGCTTCAAATAATCGATAAAAGTTACAAGATCGGTGAGCTCAAGCCATCGTCTGTCTGCGATTATGAAATCAAGTTCGCTTTTTTTCTAAAACTCCAACTTATGAGACTTGATAATCCAACCTCACATTTTACAAACCGCATTTTAACATTGAACTTACTTTGACTTGTTAAGTCAAAGTGGGTAATTCATGTTTTGAAACCAAAGTAAGCATAAACCAAACACTCCTTTTGCAAACTTTTGACCCCTTTGCTTATTTTCTCGAAAATGAGATACAATCACAAACAACTTAAATCAAACAACAACTAGAGATTTAACAAGAATAGATTCAAAAGAACTTTTCATTCATTAAAAACATTCATTACATAACATAAGTAAAACCTAATTTTAAAGCTGAAAACTAGGGGTGCCTCTAAGGCTTACAAAGTGACCTATTTATACTACTTAAACTATGTCTTCAACTTCTTCAAGTCTTCTCTCCTTCTTGTGTTTCTTCACTGAGTGCAAACAAGCAAAAACTCAATCTTGTGCTATCTTGGACCAATCCTGACCATTGATTAGTTAGGTACCAATTGAAAACGAATCCAAGCCATAGATGAGGTCTTATTTGTAGCTGGGATTGATGACCTGGAGCTGAGAGGGGGGGGGTAAAGGAAGTGGGTTAGGGATTTGGGTTTATCAGGTAAGAGGTTTTGAGTGTCTTGGGATGGGTTGTGTTGGGTAAATGAGAAGCAGGGAAAAGGATGGTATTATTTTATTTACGGGAAGGAAAGATATCTAGGGTTCGGGTTTGATGTTTTGTTTGGGCGGGAAGGGGAAGAAGACAGGGAGGTGGTTTATCACATCGACCGGGTCAAGGCATGGGTCGACCGGGTTCTAAGGGTTGGACCGATCTAGATATTGGACGAGGATTGGGTTTGTTGGGTTTATTGGGCCAAGTTAGTGAATTTTGGATTTAGGATATAATATGAGACCCATGTAACTCTTAGGGACCAAAGCGCCACATTGAAAATTTCGGGTCCACGAATGTAAATTCAAATTATAATCCAAGGTCCAATCTTGTGACTCTCAAATAAACCAAGGGACCAAATTTGCAAATTGTAATCGAGGACTAAACTTGACAAATTTAAAAGTCCAGGATCAAACTCGTAATTTCTCAAACTTTGAAATTTTACACCAAAGGACTAATTATGACAACTTATGATTTTAAAATGACCTTCGTGACTTTTCTTTTAACTTCCGTGCTCAGGACTATTTCATTAATTTTGAAAGTCTGGGACCAAAGCGCCAATTTTGCAAACTTTGTTCGTTTTTCATTTGTTTTGTATCCAAACATATAAACACAATTTTGAGATATTTTCAATATTTTGATGCATTTGAGTGTTTTAAATGTTTTGCATTTCATTGACCTAAAACGATGAGTGAATACGCACTCATCACCTGGGGATAAGGTTGAAAGGTGGAAAGTGGTGGTGAGGTGGTGAAACCACCGGTTTTGGTTTAACAAAGTGAGGAGAGGAGTGAACGAGATGGCGGTATTTCTAATTTTAAAAAATGGTAGGGTTGGATATTTGGGCGGTGGGTTTAGGTTGGATTTGGATTGGGTTTTAATAATTAAAAGGGATCCGTTTGGTTTGTATATCACAAGGACTAATCATGTAATTTCGTATTTTGAGGGCCAAAGCGCCAAAATTCCAAAGATATAATAAGGACCAATTTCGCCAAACTTTAATAGTACAAGGACCATATTTGATTATTTTCCATTTTGTAAATCGAGGACCATTTATGACATTTTCAAACTCGAGGGACTAAAGTTGTAATTTTCAATTTTACATTTCAAGGGTTTGTTTTGACAACTTCATGAATCCCTAAGGACTTTAAAATGATATTTTACAAGTTTTGAATATCCGAGGACTATATTTGACAACTTTTGAAACTTGAGGGACTAAAGCGCCAATTATGCAAACTTGATCGTTTTCATCCGATTTTGATATTTTGCATTTAAAACACATAAAACACTTATTTGTGATATTTTTATCATTTGATGCATTTAGTGTTTTCGGATGTTTTTTTGATCTAAATGGTATAAAATGATGAGTATTTGACACTCATCAATCCCACACTAAGATATTGCTAGTCCTAGCAATCTTTTGAAACTTTAATGGATTTCATCTCTTTACCAAAAGCCATTACTCGAGTAGCCAATTGTTTTAGTTCAAGTAAGAACCTTGGTACAATGATAACCAAATGATTTTGAGCAAATCACCGACTTTTCAACGGTTTTGATTTGTCTTTACCGGTCGCTTTTGCTCTCGGACTAGCCAACTCTTAGATAAAATATCTTTGGTGAGTCGATTACCAATTATGGTTTTCCAATCGCCTTTACCACAAGCCATAAACTTGCGGGCTAGCCAACTCTTCACTAATTAAAGATATGGTGAATGAACACCATACAATTTTGGCAAATTGCAAGCCATTAACGGATTTGAGATATATTTACCAAGAGCCGTTTGCTCTGGATTAGCCAATCCTTATGCGGGTTAGACATGGTGGACTGATTACCATTTGTTGTGTTTAGTACATAGTATTTCCACTATTTTTTTTTAATTTGGCCATTTTGAGGAAAAAGGGACTAAAAGGGTACATTTATGATCAAATTCGCGAATTTCCCCACTTAGAAATGAATATTGTCCTCAATATTCAAAGTACCTACTGTTATGCCGAAACTTAGAACGAAAAGATAACATTACTAGCTAAGTGTAGAAACACAACAATTATTCTCTTTTAATATTTACAATTTTCATTCATTCATTTTTTAGATGTATATACAACATGTGGGGCCTCTCCCCACACTAAGGTGTTACACGGTGAAACCCATGTTTAACTATCGTTTTTGATTACCGAGTCGCTAGCTTGACTGACCCCAATTAAATTGTTCATGGGAAGTAAGTGAAGTGACAATCTCCATCGGACTTTCATTCAAGATGTTTGTATAAACATGAAGTGCGTGAAAGTTCCACACCGATGAGATATAGATAGAACCGCTCAAAATGATAAATGAAAATGCGGGATCAAAAATAGTGTCCTCATTCCGAAGGAGAAAAGGAACGAGAAGTCACACCATATGTGAAGAAAAGAAAGAAAATCATGATAAAATCATGACTAACTCATAATTATCGAAGTTGAATTCATGATTTCGGATCATGAATCTCATCATTTAAGCTCATTTGATCAAGACATATTATGGGTGGGAGGGATGGGATTTTGATATCAAGCAAGTTCTCATGGTCGAGAACATTTCCTCCGAACACAAAGATCATTTATGTCTAGATCAAAGTGGAAGTTATCATACTGTAGAGATATGATATGAGTGAGTTCAAAGGAGAACTCCTCGTAAAGAGAATCATTCACATGAAGTGAATTTGTGAACTCTTGTTCCATTGTAGACTCATCACTATCCTCAATCGAGTATCAAAGAGTAGATTCTGAAATTAAAGTGAATTCGTGAGTCGAATTCAAATAGAGGATTAGTGAGAGTTGTTTTGAACGCTCAGAACAAAGTGATTAACATTCTCTATTGGACTGTTGGGATAAGAAGTGAGTGAACGATCATTACAAAGGAGACTTTCAATTTCTCCTAGGTCGGCTTCGAAATCAAAGATATCATCATCATTTTTTGATGAAAGTGGATTGATGTGAGCGAGTTCATCGGTGAACTCCAGTGATGCCTCAACATTCTCAATGTCTCCATAAGATTTACAATCATCGCTAAAATCGGAGAAAGTTTCAAAATGATCTTTTGAACACTCAAGAGGGGAAGGGATATCACACATATGGTCAAAAGTTCCCTGTGACTCTCTCGGGATTGGGACAAGGTTCTCAACACTAGACTTTATGAATTCGTCCGATTCCTTTTCGAGAAGTGTCAAGATGCTCATCCCCATGTTTAGAGAGTGAGTGGGAGCTTGGTGTGATAGCGTTGTTTGAGAATGAATCTCAGCTATTGGGATATCAACTCGATGAACTTGATGAATCTTTATAAAATTGTAGGATACCAAGTGCATCCTCATTATCACCGCCATCGTGAATAAAACGAAATTTATCTGTCGCTTTTTTTTTGCAATTGATTCCTAATAGATTTTTCAAAGGCAATTTGGGAATTTATTTTAGCACCGCTCTTCACTAGCAATTCTTCCATGGATTTCTCATGTGAATTTTGAATGACAAGACATTGTGGGAGTGGAGATTTGTCAAAACCGAAGATTGACATTGATAATCATCATGAGGACCCCACAATATACACAAGAAAAGCGGGAAAATTATGAAATGTTGTTTTACTCAACTCCTCGCTTCTTTCATCGACTCGGAAGCTCTAGATAAGTGTCTTGTTGGGTTTCTTGAGGAGTTTGAGTCATTTGGCACCTTGTGGAGGTTGGTCGTGATATGGATAGTCGTAATTGTTACAAGGAAATGGATTCTGCTTGACAATCGAGTGAAATGGGGACCTCCACAATATTCACAAAGAAGATTATGTTGATTATATGAAGATAAGTCGGGCTGTGGTGGGTAGTTGGAAAAATTTGAGGGTCGTTAAATGAGTTCGATTAGGATCATAATCAAATGAATTCCTCGAACCACAAAACAAACAACTCCGTTATGAATATCATTACCACATCGCTGTACACTGCGTACACAATGACTGTGGTGAACCAAAAAGAGGCTCACCACAACCGACACAAGGAATAAACGATTCTATTTGAGAGTTATGAGAAGGAATCGGTTCATTCAAAGAATCAACAAAACCAACATGGTGATCCGAATGACTATTAAGACTCGAAGAACATTTTGAAAAATCCGGAGGTGGGACAAGTGGTGTGCTCTGAGAGCTAGCAATTTCCACCACTTCCGTTATGGTCTCTGGTTCCGGTTCTTGAGAAACGTGAAGATTAGGCAAGTCATTCTTGCTAGTCATCGGTCTAAATTCTGCATGATTGCTTCTAACCGTAAATTGTGAAAGTGTAGGATCAATTTTAGATGGCTTAGGAGCAATCGAGGGGTTAGATCTTTGGATAACCGTAGGTTGGACGTGTTAGCACCTCCATTATCGAGAGGAAGTACACGGTCCTTTGTCACCCCGGTTTCTCGTTCCATTTCCTCACGCGAATTAATGGATCATTACGAACAACACGAATTCTTGACATTTGTGATAAAGTATGAAGTTTTTCAACCGTTCCGAATTGTCAGTAGTCGAGAGATTCCATGAGAATAGAAGAAGTTAGAATCAAATGGATGAGGGTAAAGGAATAAAGAATCAAAAAGGGTAATAGGGTAAAGATGAATATTTTTGGATTTTGGATAAACATTTTGTAAAAACAAAGAATGAAAATATTTTGGTGTTGTTAACACTTTAGGAAAAGTGTTAATGAACTTTTGAGTTTGATTAACTTAAAAAAAACATTTACAAAAGGTGGTATATGTGCAAGAATGGATCCGAAATGCTTAAAACACGCTACTGACCTCCCGGCGGTGGCCAAAATTTGATTGGTTCCAAACAGTCAAGTTTAATCACACAAGCTAACCACTTGTGAATGGTCAACCGTAATAAACTTAAAACATCGTAAACCAATACACCAAGATCGGAGGAATATAGTGGATTCTTGGGTCGTTAAGTCCCACGGAGGATGAATGGTGTTTAACACAGACGGATGTCGAATAATCACTAAGGATAGTGATCGGTAAGGATTTTGGAATATTTATACCTAAAGAAAAAGTTTTGTAAATTACGAGGCTTAAATGCAAATTAAAGAAAATTAAAAGCTAAAATATATTAAATAAACGCTATCACTATTTTTACAATGATGTTTTGTGATTTATAAAATAAAATAACTTAAATAAACTATTTTAATTAAAACGTAAACTTAAATTACCAAAACGTGATTTAAAATGAAAACGACGTTATATATAAAAATTACGCGAGCAAGCAAAAACGTAAAATTTGTGACATAAAAGTCCTACAAGTGTAAAAACAATTTTCTTACTTCCTATATGACAAAAGAAAATTTTAGAAAAAGAATTATATTTTTTGACTTTTATATTTTTATTATGAATTAAATACTATTTTATACTAATTAAATGATTAAAAATACTAAAACTATTTAGAAAAATCTGAAACTTTTTTATAAAATACTTTATACTAATACCATGCTAGGAAAAATACAAAACATGAAAAAGCTTATTGAAATAAGCTAGAAATAAGCTAAATAGTACGTATAAGCTTAATGAACTAAAACGGGTTATGTATTTAATTATGCAAAGATATAACAGTCAAAGTCCCAAGGGCAGTTGGTAGAGTGTGTGTGTGGTGAGCTGGGTGGCCAGGGTTCGAATCCCAGCAACTCCCTTTTTGCTAACTATTTTATTTTTGGAATTTTCTTTTTGCAACTTATTAAGCTAACTAAGATAAGCAATTTTTACAACTACAACTTTTTATGAAAACTGCTAATAAGCTTAGAATAAGCTTAAGATTACTAAACAGTTAAGAAAATAAATTGAATAAGCACAAGATAAGCTAAGAAGCTAATAAGCTAGAAAATAAGCAAAAGGGAAATGGAAATAAGCTAATTAACTTTAAATAAGCTAATATGAAACCGAAAAAGTAATTTTAACTAGAAATAAGTACTGAACAAGCTACAAATAAGCACTAGCTTAAACTGGTACACAGTATACTATTTAAGTTTCAAGGCACCTTCTAGCTTAATTTTAAGCACTTAAATGAGCTTGGAATTGAAAATAAAGACTGGACTTAACAAGATTATCAACTAAGCTATCCAAAAGGCTAAACTACAAAGTTTGGCTTTCACTAATAAGCTTGTGAGAAGCTTATGAAAAACTTATGAACACTGAATGTCTAATGTACTGAATGGAATGGGACAAACAAAAAGCACTTAGCAGGCTAATCAAATAAGCTAAGAATGGAAAATAAGCACTTGTAACCTTGAGTCAGCTAGGTGAGCTTCTCAAAAAGCTAAAGTACATAAGCTAGGGGTAACTAATAAGCTCTCGAGAGCTTGTGAAATAGGGTAGTAACACCGTAAATGGGCATGATTTCGTAAAAGCACTCAAAAGAAGCTAAGAAATAAGGACTTAATAAGTTGATTATAAGTGAACTAATATTTTCTAATTTAGTTAAGCACTAAACTTTAATATCCCAAAAGGATTTAAGCTAAATCTTAATATTTAATCCTATATGAAATTATTCATTTTATTCAAAAGCGCTTAAGTGATATTTTGACTTTTTATTACACTAGAACTTTGACTTATATGAACTTCTAATTGATTTTATAGATCGAACATGTTATGATAAGCTATAATAAGATGATTATAAGCTATATTATCAAGTTATCAACTACTTAGATGAGATTTGTACTAAAAATCCTAATGAGTTATGAACTTAAGATGATTTAGAGTAATTTTGACTTTTATGGTATATAGATGCAAACCTATGACTAATATGAGTAAACTTATACCTAAACAAACTTATACCAACTATTCTTAATCGTAAACTAACCTCTATCACGTAATAATAAGCAAATCCAAACAAGAAATTAGAAAGAAAAATTTAACTTACAAGTGATCCAAATTTCATGCGTATCTTATCACGTAACCCAATCTATCACTATTCTAATCAAAATCACCCCACTCCGACATCAAGATCAACCCAATCCATTTCGAACCAAATAGTGATCTCTGTTGACTTTCGTTGACCAATTTTGGTTTTCTAATTTAAAACACTAGAGTATATAGCATGCTCATGAAAAGCTATAACAATGTTTATCCGAGCTTGTTGGAAGGATAAAAGAGCTTTTGAAACTTCTAATTAGTTTAATTTACTTAATACTGAATTAACAAGAAACATTAAACTTGAAATCTTATTAAACTAAATAATTACAATACAAAAGTGATTTCGACTTGAAATAAACTTAACATTACACTAAGAATCAAGTTTAAGCTAAACAGATATTAAAGAAGTTTTACACTACAAATTTGGTCTAAAACATGCGACACCTATATCTCATCTTCTTTTCTTCTTTATAGACATCCAAAAGCTTCCCCTCTCTCCTTTGATCAATTCCCACCATTGGATAAGCATGATATCATCTTAATCGTCCATGTGGAATTTTGGCGGGAAAAGTCATAGAGCAGGTTTTTAAGCATTTAATGCTTCTTGGTGTATGTGGAGGTGGAGGGGGTTGGTATACAATTGGGGATAAGGTTGAAAGGTGGAAAGTGGTGGTGAGTGGTGAAACCACACAGTTTTGGTTTAACAGGTGTGAGGAGAGGTGACGATCAAGATCATGTATTTCTAATTTTAAAAAATGGGCCGGGTTGGATATTTGGGCCGGTGGTTTAGGTTGGATTTGGATTGGGTTTTAATAATTAAAAGGGATCCGTTTGGTTTGTATATCACAAGGACTAATCATGTAATTTCTCAGATTTTTGAGGGCCAAAACCGCCAACATTCCAAAGATATAATAAGGACCAATTTCGCCAAACTTTAATAGTACAAGGACCATATTTGATTATTTTCCATTTTGTAAATCCAGGACCATTTATGACATTTTCAAAACTTGAGGACTAAAGTTGTAATTTTCAATTTTACATTTCAAGGGTTTGTTTTGACAACTTCATGAATCCTAAGGACTTTAAAATGATATTTTACAAGTTTTGAATATCCAGGACTATATTTGACAACTTTTGAAACTTGGGGACTAAAGCGCCAATTATGCAAACTTGATACGCTTTTTCATCGATTTTGATATTTTTGCATTTAAAACACATAAAACACTTATTTGTGATATTTTTATCATTTTGATGCATTTACGAGTGTTTTCGGATGTTTTTGATCTAAATGGTATAAAATGATGAGTATTTAGACACTCATCAAAAGTTAAAATGATAAAACAATAAAAGATTCAAATTTGCGAGATCATATTTGTTGCAAACTAGCCAATGATAAAAATTTTCAACTTGCAAAGTGCAATTGCAAAATGAAATAAACACATTCATTTAGTTAATTAGCATACATTATATATGTATGAAATATGATATATTACTAATAAAGGACAAGTGACCATAGATACGAGTTAGGGTGTCGGTAGGGTCGGGTTGACCCGACCCGAACCCGATAAGGCTTACCAGGTCGGGTTAAATCGGGTTTAAAAATCTTGTCGGGTTGTTTTGACCCGAACTCGACAACTGAAAAATTAACGGTGTTAGGGATGGATAACTAATATTATCGGGTCAACCCGATATGACCCAAAGGGAACTGTTACATTGTGAATCATGGTATCTTACTATCTTTCATAATCATTTGTTAGGTGTCAAAAATATTAACAAGCAGGTATCAAATTTGAACAAACCTTTTCCTATGCAGCTATGCTTTCGACTTTGAACCGTAGTTCCAACAGACATATGTAAGTATAAATAGATACCTATTTTGAATTACGTGTGAACTACAACTTGGCATTTGGTTCACTATCTAATAGAGTAAATTATGTTAATGATACTTTACTATTATTCCAACTGTGATGCTTAATTTTTTATAATAATAATTCATTTTGTATAAAACTAAAATTAGTACTTGCTTTTCCATTTACCCAAAACGACCTTTTGAGTATCATGAGCCAAACACTTTGTGTTACTTGACCAAAGTTGTCCTTGCCCTTTACTCCGAAAGGCCACATAAATAACAATAATACCCTGTTCAGCGGCTCGAACCACATGCTTGTAATCTTCCATTCTTTCAAGATGTCTTGAACTTTGTTGGTAGGTTTGAACTTGAAACACATGAGCTTCATTCTCACCACGTGATAGATCAGAGGCACATTTGCGGACTTGACTTGCTACAAGCGGTGAGTATTCATTAGGCAAATATGGTTAAATATCAAAGTACTTGTGGAACTCAATACCAAACTCAGTACAAGTAGCCAAGTTGGTACTAAATAAACCAATACGAGTAGCCAAGTTGGTGCTAAATCAAACATCGTTTTGTTAGGATAAATAGGGGACCCCGAGTGGCATGTAAGAAAAGAAGATCCTAAATTAATGAATATGTGTATATCTAATTACATCTAATTGAACTTTGGAAAATCTTACCAAATTACCTGTTAATATATATAACTGAATATTGATACAAGAAGTAAAAATCTAATACTCTTATGGACTGCTCATAAAATTGGTTATATATTGAACTAGTAAATTGTAAAATCCATAGAAACCGATTTTTTAAGGTGCCTTCATAACAACTTACTAAAATAGCAAAATGTCCACAATCCCTAAGTTAAAGTGGCTCAAATTTACTTTATCCGCATATAGTTCTATATACCGAACATGATTACATGAATATTCATATTACACTTTTAATAAATCAAAAGACCTATGCAAAAAGCCCAAAAGATTAAAGCGAAAAACATTTGACCAAAAACCATGTATCTTTGACTTGGATCAATGGATACTACTTGACGTAGACTGTCTCTTTTGATCACATGAACATAAAGCAAGTTGGAATTAACGTGAATGAAATCACAAGTGTTCCCGAATTTTATCTTATTTTGTCTTCTAAAACTAGACCATCATGTAGTCAGGTAAAATTGCGGATGTCCCCATCCATACTTTGTTATCTTAACTTCCCATGTCTTTCCCTCCTATAGTTATTTAAAATACAACCCCTTTTAGCTATTTTAACTCCTATAGGGGAAAAGGGAACTTTCATAGTTTCATCACTAAGTACGGAAGCCATGAACTTATAACATGAAAATCATATCACTACAAACTCAGCCATGAACTTAGAACATGAAAAATCACGACCATGAACTTAAAACATTTTTATATTTATCAAGAGCCATTCACACTTGATGTACTCAAGACTAAACGCCTGCCGAAAGAACCAAACGCCTTTGCTGCGCAGAGAAGTCAGAACCAAACACCCACATTGAGAGTAAGCATATTCCATGAACTTATAACATGAAAAATCAAACCGAAGGATGCTAAGGTACGAGTGGCGGTAACAAAAGACTAATGTAGTACCAAACCATTAAACCAAATAACATAAGATTCAAATCAAATTAGATAAAGATAAAAAATAAATCCATCATCCGATATTTTAAAATTTCGGTAAAAAAAAGTCTAAAATAAAAGTCAACATGAACAAAAAGAAGTTGAAAAGGCCATCGAACTTAAGATGTGATGTACCACCGTTCGTTACCTTAACGATCCAAAGGAAATGTACTCTAAGATTTTAAGTTGATGAACTCCATGAACCTTTGTTCCTTAATCCTTTCTTCGTGTTTGTGAGTTCAAAAGCTCGGAGATGTTGAGAGATGTGAAGTTCTTTTCCCGCAAATCCGTAAGTATGTTATTTAAAAAGTATACAAAATAAGTTATCTGACTTGAACATAAAAATCCTCAAGAAAATGTAAAAATAAGGCATCTCACAAGTCTCCTCTTAAGTTGTGTAATAGCAATTGAGCCTCCACAGTGCTTCCACAATTCTGACTTTTTGTTCCATACTCGATCAATCATGTCTTCCCAATATCTTGATTCGATCCATCCCGGGTTATAAGGCTTAAGAACCGAAAAGTCGAACCATCAAACTTAACTCCAGCCTAGTCGCGCCATCTTAACCGACTCATCTTTTGCCTTTGACATGAGACCGGATAAAGGTTCCTCATACTATCCTCCCACACCTCACGGACCAACACATCGCCCACAACTTCCCATTGGAAATAAGCCTATGCATACAACAAAAATGAAGTTATATATATATCATTTTTAACCAAGTTTGATTTATTTACTAAGAACCAAATGTGGGTACACACCTTAAAAAGCGCCCATAATTCATCGCGCGCAAACCTGTTAACCTCATTCCAAGTGGTCCAAGAACCATTAAACACGTTCTTTAAGATATAAACTAGCATACGAATAGTTGTTGCGGTAAACCTACAAATGGGAAACATTGCAACATAATGAAACCAAATAACTTAAGAAGCATAAGATTTGTAGCATCTGCTAGTAAACATTGATCCATTATAAACTCATAAGACATGCAGACTAACAAGTACTTCCTTGTTAAAATTTCAATTACATTATGATAAGAATCAGGGGCGGACCTTTTTGAGGGCAGGGGAGGGTCCCGGCCCCCCCAAAATTTACGACACCTAATGTAAATATTATAGGTTTTAGGGTTAATTTAGTTGAGGTTACAAACAAATCTCCGATTCGCCCCCCCCAAAATAAATTCGGCCCCTCCAAAATAAATGGTCAAGTTCCGCCACTGATAAGAATGATCTATTACAAAATAATTCTCATAAATCAAATTCCATGAAAGTGATAAAATGAAAATCGAATACCCATCTAGAACTACCCCTAAAAAACACATAACATGTTACATCGATACTAAGCTTGTTTGCCTTTGGTTTACCCCAAATCACAACTGATGATTCAAAATGTTATTATAATTAAAGTTAGTCTTGTAGTTTGGTAAGCTGTACATGTTTTGATGAATTAAAAGTTATCCCCTACTTTTATTGCTAAAAAACATCAACGTATGTTATTTCACATAAGTAGACATGTAGTCGAAAGAAGCAATGGTGAATAAATTGAAACATAGATACCAATTTGTACCTCAATTCGGGTTGCAAGATTGATGCTTCTTCTCAATTTCACTTTGGTGAGTGAATAAGAGTGACATAATATGGTTGAGGTTTTATCAAACCCACTTGGTAACTGTTGCCTCCAATTCTTATTTTGGCGGGTTTTTTGTTTGACCAACTAACTTCCTGCATCTGTGCTTCGTGGGGTTCTTGTGTTGCTTTGGTGTCTCTTTTAACTTATGTGTAATCCCTTTTTATATAATAATAGCATTTTTACTTATTTATTAAGCTATAGGGGTATAATTAGGGATGAGCATTTCGAACCGAATCCCGAACCGAACCGTAACCGATCGGTATTGACCGAAATGGTACCGATTCTTGAAATACTGATGACGGTTCCGGACTACTAAATAAGGTGAAAAAAATCGATCACTAATTCGCACGGACCTGTACCAAATCGAAATTCCGAAAAAAGCGGAAAAACAGATTTCCTGTCCGGTACCGATATCCGAATCCTGCTCAAGATGCGATAACGGTACCACTAATTATAGTGATGAGTCAACCGATTAGTATGGCATTTTAGTGGAGATTGTGCAATTAGAGTACCCAGCTCTCCGATTAAAAGAGTTGTATTGTTTAAATGCGATGGTTTGATCCAACGCCAAATGTTGGGATGAAGGTTCATAAAGGGTACAATCTAGTCGATGTTAACCATAAAAGAAGATTTAACAAATATGAACCTTTATTTTGGCTACTCGGTCATCACAAGTATATTATACGTCATATCCAAGATTACGGCGAGATAAAGTTGATTGGTGGGTCGTGTCGAAAGCCAAACCTAAATCATTTATTGATCTCCCGGTGACGATTTGGCTTTCAAGATGATGAAGTCGACACACATTCACTTGATGATGTTGATATAGATGATAGTGATGATGCTTCTTTAGGAGATGACATGATTAAATTATGTTTTACGGCATTTAGCTATTTGTGTTGTTTATACATATTGCTTTGTATCTTTTAGTATCTAAGCGAGTGGATTTCGAGAAAAATAAGCATGACTACTCTTATGAATTATTTTATGTAAGTGTTATTTCATTATTTGATAAACTAGAGCTCAAGTGGAGCTTACGTTGACCTTTCAAAAAGCGAGTTCGTTATCTCACAAATAGCTTCTTTCATTTACAACTTTACTTGTATTGAATATAATTATCCCTATGCTTATCTGAAACTTGAAGTTAAGCCATTCAAGACATAACATTCTGTGATTTAGTTATGTTGTAAAAAGATTAATAAGTAAGTATATTAACTCTTAATGAGACAACTCATTTGTAAAAAGAAAATCGATATGCAACTCATGTTTGTTCGTGAACCCAACTAGGTGAGTAATTTTCCTTGTAGGGTCGGTTGCAGGTGCAAAAGTTATCGAAACATTTAAAGATAGCATATTTATCTAATAACTAATATTGATAATAAAATAATAATAATAACGATTAGCTGTATGAAGCTCGAGCTCGGGCAAGTTAAATCGATTAATCTTTACATTAATCTTGAGCTCAAAAACTAATTAAGCTTTGAGTTGACATTCAAGCTCGAGTTGAGCTCATTTAACTAGAGCTCAAGTGAAGCTTTTAAGTCGATCATTTCACAAGCTGAGTTCAATTATCTCGAAAATAGCTTCTCTCATTTACAATTATCTCGAAAATAGCTTCTTTCATTTAAAACTTTACTTGTATCGAATATTATTATGCATATGCTTATACGAAACTTGAAGTTGAGGTATTCAATATATAACATTTTGAATTTGGTTATGCTGCAAAAAAGTAGATTTGTCGGTAAGTGTATTAAAACCTAACGAGATACCCATTTACAAAAGAAGAAAAAGGATATACAACACATGTTTGTTCCTAAACCCATGCAGATGAATGCTTTTCTTGTAGGGTTGGTTGCGAGTGCAAAAGTGGTCTAGAAAAATTTAAAGATAGCGTATTTATTTAATAACCGACATTGATAATAATAATAATAATAATAATAATAATAATAATAATAATAATAATAATAATAATAATAATAGGTTCGTCTCCTTGACGCAATGGATTGCTTGATTTTGTGCCCGACGATGCGGTTAGTGAGGCTGCACGACGTAAACGGGTCAAGTATGAGGCTAAATGCGCAGATATCGGATATGGGTTCCTCCCTTTCTTTTTATTCTTTTGAGAACTTGAGAAAGAGGCGGTAACCTGCTAAAGCGATTCGACATTTCTCCTTGACTCAAGACATTGGGGCTCGTCATGGGTCACATTTTTAATCGTATTAGTTTTGTTATTGCTAGAGGGTGGGGGCCCAGTTGGTTTCTCGCTTCCCACTAATTTTGTAAATCCTTTTGAGTTTTTAATAAAGTGATGTTTAAAAAAAAAAAAAAAAAAAAATAAAAAATAATAATAATAATAATAATAATAATAATAATAATAATAATAATAATAATAATAATAATAATAATAATAACGTAGAATGTATGAAGCTCAAGCTCGGGCAAGTTAAATCAAGTGAGCTTTGTTAATCTTGAGCTCGAAGCTAATTAAGATTTGAGTTAAAATTCAAGTTCGATTGAAGCTCATTTTACTATAGCTCAAGTGGAGCTTAAGTCGATCTTTTCACAAGTTATGCTCATTATCTCACAAATTGCTTCATTTATTTACGACTTTATTTGGATCGAATATTATTACGCCTATGCTTATACTGAAACTTGAACTTACGCTATTCAAGATATAACATTTTGGATTTGGTTATGTCAGAAAATAAGTAGATTACTCGATAAGTGTATTGAAACCTAATGAAGCAACCTTTTTGCGAAAGAAGAAAGATCTACACACAACTATTGTTTGTATGTTAGTAAATACCCTAATAACTTGATTGACCCGGACCCGAAAAATCCGCTTAATATAGGTCTGATTTAGAGTTAATATTTTTTCTTTGAACATCATATAAACCCGATATGATAATCTATTTAGCATAACTAACCCTAATTATTCATAATAACAAAAATACTAATGAAGAGGTAAATAAAAACGATAGTAATAATAATTAGGGGTGTTACTTGGGTTGAGCCAATCATACTCGGGTCAATTCGAGTCGAAGCTAAAATAACGTCCCCGAAACCCGACATTTTAAAAATCGGGTTAGTCGAGTTCGAGTCAATTTGGGTCGGGTCAAATTGGCCGGGTCAACTTGAATAAAACTAAAAATGATCAACAAATTGCTTACTTCAATATTTTTACAATGTAAAATTGTTAGTCAAGTCAGGTTGGTCGGGTTTGGGTCAATTCGAGTTAAGGCTAAAAAAATATACCCGAATCCGACCCTATTTGGAACTTAGTATAGTCGGGTTGACCCGAATTAATCCGGTTAAACTTATAGACTCAAGTAACCCGACACAAATAAGCTTAATCGAATTTGGGTGCTGTGTTTTTGACACCCCTAATAATAATAATAATAATAATATTTAATATTTACTTATTCATCAAACTATACTTTATATTATATAGTAGGAGTAGAGTTATTTTACATACCAAACTTTTCTTACATACCAAGAGACTCATCTCCACCATCCATCTAAAAAGAAATCAATGGTGAGATTAAAAGATTTTATTATTTCACCTATTTTTATAATTTAAATATCTCTTATACCGTTAATCGTTAAGTGAAAATATTTATACCATCGCGACGAGCATTTAATTATCTTTTTATAGACGGGCACTTTGGTATACTTTCGAAAAAAGAAAAAAAAATTCGTTTTTTTCACGTTTTTTCGTTATTTTTTTCGTTTTTTACGTTACTGAAATTATATCACATGTGATATTAGTGTTAAATCATATATGATATGTAATATCATATGTGATATTACACTAATATCACATGTGATATTACACTAATATCACATGTGATATTACATATCATATATGATATTACACTAATATCACATGTGATATTCGAATTAGTGTTTTATCATATATGATTTTTAATGCAAAATTCAAGAACGTAAAAAATGAAAAACTTAAAAAAAACGTGAAAATACGAAGAAAATATTTTTGTCGAAAGTATATCAAAGTGCCTATCTATGAAAGATAATTAAATGCTCGTCGTAATGATATATTTTTTTGGCTTAACGATTAACGGTTTGAAAGATATTAATATTTGAAAAAATGATGAAAGTGGGTTTTTAAATTGTTGGAATTAATCTCATCCATTAGATCAAATAAAAATGAATGGTAGAGATTCATCCCTTGGTATGTAAATAATATTTTTTGTCCTCAAATGACGTTACTCCGTAAATCATATAGTAGAGGCAATAATAAATCTATAGCTATAGTTAATCAAACTTTACCCATTCCACACTACAGCAACACATACATACGGTTACTGACTTATTTCCAAGATTTTGGCGCCATTCTCTGAAATTAATTGGCGCCCCTAGATATGTGGGCATCGTGGAGCAGGAATGACTCCTTCCCCAGAAGGTATATGTTGCGGTTTATAAGATGCAATAGACTTTCGTGAAGCAAGAGAAAAGGGTATGTTCATACACCATTCACTATTTTAGATCATAATTGGGGTAATTAGTTTTAATTTACCTTTAATTTAATGTTAGGGTGTTTGATTCATTGAGTTCTACTGCATGATTAGAGTTAATTAGGTTTATTTTTACTTTACACTTTCATGTAAAAACCTAGGTTCTTTGAATTAGCTTTGATAATCAGAATTGGGTGGGTAAATGAACCACATATTCGATTGTGTTTACCATTAATTTCAATTGTGAACCCACCGCTTGAACCCACTATTATAAATCCTAATATCAATTGGAATTGGGAAATTATAGAAAAGAGATCGGGTTGTAAACATATTCAAGAGTTTTATAAAGCCATTTAACTGTAGGTAGATAGGATCTATAAGATATGCGATTTTAACCATATGATTTGTTATATTAAATATAGTTCTTATAATTGTGTTTGTTTTTCAATTTTCCGTTGAGGAAACGCTAGCAAGTGATTTCTTGTTGAATAAGTGGTTGTAATCATCGCAAATTACCCTTCAGAATGTTACCGATCTATAAATTGTTCATTGAAGTTTTTCTTTAGATGTTACATATTACAGTTGCTTTGCTACATTGAGGTCAGAAGGAGTTTGGATGGCTTATTTTTACCGCTATCCGTGTGTTTTAGTTTAGGTAGATAAGCGCTTGTAGTGCTTGTGAAAATAGGGTGAGCAAATGGACCGAGAACCGAACCCGAACCGACCCAACCCGAACCGCATTTTAGAACCGTGGTCCGGTTCTCGGTTCTTAAATATTGCAAGTTTCGTTCTCGGTTCGGTTCGGTCCGGAATCATGGTATCGGTTCGAACCAAGAACCGCATAATTTCAAACATACATATACGATATGCAAATGTCTTGCGACCCCTAACACATTTCATTCACCATTATAAGTATTCATTTATTATTTTTTTAAGACTTACGTTATGATTTACGACTATTAGAATTGCTCAGTAAATTCTATACAACAATGTAATGCAAGTAGTATGCTAGAAGCCTAGAAGTGACATATTGTATCCAGAGGTCTCCAATGAATCGTTAGTGGATGTTGACTCAATGACAGATTAATCGTCATTAGCGGTAGCTGGCTAATGAAAGGTTTAATTAGACTTTTATGTTATTCTTTAAGCTACTGCAACGACATTCAAAGGTTTATAGAAGTTTTCAGTATGTTATTTAGATTGTTGTGATAGTATAAAATGAATATTAATATGTGCTCAAATAAAGATTTATTTGTATGGGTAGTCTTATTTCATGAGTTTGATTATAGTTATATGTTTTTTTTTTTGTTAAAATGTGAATATACAATACATAATAACAGCATGATGTAAGTTGTTTCATCTTTCATTTTGATAAAATATAAATCGCATTCTAAAATACTTGCACGATTTAAATTATTGGGCTTCACAAACTTTGAAAAATAACAATTGCAACTTATGATAGTTAAACGCTTTGGATGATAGTTTCATGTCCGGCTTTCTTCATATAGTCAAGTTGGTCTTTGTTTCTCAATGTATTTCACGTTGATGCAAGAATTTGATATGTTGAATGGTAAGCTTGTTTCTCAATGTATTTCACCGCTCACCCCTACTTGTGATCTGGTTTCACTATATAACTTATTTTAGGTACTACTAGACTAGCCGCTTACCTTCATCTTCAAAAACTCAGAACGATGCAAATTGGCAGTCTTGTTAATAGTTTATCCGCCATCGCATTTTTTAATTACGTATTTCTTTTAGGTTGGTACAAACTAGTAAATTCAAACACTAATATTACTTATTGGTAGACGGTTATATGCTATATGCAGAAAAGGTAAACAAATCAAAGTTCCAAACACTCTTTGTTACAGTAAACAACCCTTCAATTCGTGTCGCCTTTTTGGAATAAAAATATTACCAAAGTGGGTAATTTACGGTCATGTCTGGTGCTGTAGCTTCAAGTGGGCTGATACACCATGAAGCATGACCCAAGTAACCATTCAATTATGTGGTGCTTGTAACTTTGTTTAAGATAGCAAGCCATTTAAGTTACCAATATTTGCTTATCAGTTTACAAATTGATTACAAGTCTTTATCTGAGTTGATTTGTATGTTATCGTGTATTTAGAAATATCTCAAATGGAGATGATCAACAACTTAGCTTACAAAATGCTGAAAGAATGGCTCTTTTAAACAACAAACACTTGCTCTATTCGCTTTCTCATATTAATAACATTCTTTCAAGATAAGTTAATAGGAACGATATATTGTGCTAATTACTCATGTTTAAAAGTACATATATCTTGCTTTAAAGTATGTATATATTGTTTTAAGTCTGCTTTTAAAGTCTAATTTTGATATCATTATCTTAGAAATTTCGTAAGTTTCTCACATTTCTTTATACTTAGACATGGCTGATCGAAGGAAAAGGCATGTAGCAAGAGAGAGTAGCCCTCATGCCATCAAGGACAATCAAACGATATCCCAAATAATTCAACGAGGCAAAGGCTTGAAGCACGAGAGAGTAGGCCTCATGCCACTGAAGGACAATCAAATGATATCCCTAATAATTCAATGAGGCAAAGGCTTGAAGCAGGAGAGAGTAGGCCTAATGCCACTCAAGGACAATCAAATGATATCCCTAATAATTCAACGAGGCAAAGGCTTGGAGCAGGAGAGAATAGGCCTCATGCCACTGAATGACAGTCAAATGATATCCCTAATAATTCAACTATCAATGACGATACCGATCAAACGAACCCTGAAAACATCATTGGGAACTTAGATAATCCATCGAATGGAAGAAAGCAAGTGCAAGTTGTGAATGGATTGTAAGTACTATAAATTTATAATTTACGCATCACAGATTCTTTATTGTTACTTCATTCTGTTTTTCATCACTATAACAGATTCGACAAATCAAGTGCATGTTCACGAGAGATTACAAAGATATTCAAAGAAAGAATTGATGATACCGGGTACACTTGGACAAAGGTGTCTCAACCTACAAAAGACTTTTATTTTGGAGAATTTAAGGTATTGCTTATGTTTTAATTGTCTTTAAGATTTATATTTCGCTTATAAATGCTAATTATTTAAATTTATAATGTAAACATTTTTATGGGATCCGGAAGCCGAGACAAGTGTGAGGGTAGCATGGGATGCAAAAGCTTCGGACGCTATATCGATTTCTTTAGAGACATAAGAGGTAAAATGGTGAAACTCAGATTCATGAGTGACAACGATGGACAAATTTCACAACTTATTGGGGAACATCAAAGTATAAGGAGATCCAAGAAAAAATACACAAAATCGTCTAAAAGGAGAAGGTTCCTCAACTCATACCGGAGGGTCAATCACATTTCGCGAGCATGCAAAAAATCTAGTAAGTATATTAATAAGTATTGAATTCATTGGGAATTTGCTTAACATACGATGGTAGCATATAATTGTATCGAGTTACTTGTATGTGCAACTAGATATTACTTAAACTGTTCCATAGTTGATGCGTAGATTGTTAATTCTATTAGGAATTTTGAAGGTCCTAAGAGTGCTAAATCATAGTTTTATGGGCATGTGCATGTGTGAAACACCTCTCTAAGTTTTATGGACTTCATGTTACACGCTTGGTTTTATATATTAGTTTTTAGATTCTCATATTTAAACGTTTGGTTCCCAAGTTCTGATAAAACATTTGGTTGCCTTCTCACTTTGGGATTCTTGTTTACTTTGTTACTATGGTGATTCTTGTTTACTTTGTTACTTTGATGGTTGAACTTTGTTTATGATCTTTGGGATCAGATTCTTGTTAGATTATAGGTCTGCTGTACATGTCTATTACAGGTCTGCTATGAGCCTATGACCATGGTGCAACTGTTATGACCATGTTAGATTATGTCAGATTCATGTTAGAGGTCTCATTGTTGCAGTGTCTCCTATGACCATGTTACAGTCTATTACAGTCTCATTGTAATTTGGGACCGTGTGCTATGACCATGTTACGTGTCTATGACTGGGCGGAGGGAGGGGTGACTAGCGTGTGCTTGGCCCCTCCAATGAAGCCCATTTATTGTATCATGATATGGATATTAGCCATAATCTAGTTATATATGTACAAATGGCCTCCCCAATAAACTAGAAACTTATCCATAGCAGAGTTAAAAAGTAATAAACGTGAACAAATATCTCTCCTTTAAAGTGGCTATCAAAGAAATAGATATCTATAGTCTTGGTAATTTCTAGTTTATGCGTTAAATGCCTCTTTATTCTTGTTAACATTGATTTATTTACCACATCTTATGTTTAGTGTCATTCTTGTTTATACTAATGATAATCTGATATAATACATGATCATCATTAAGTGATAAATTGTTTAATTTATTTTGTTTATGTTTGTAATATTCTTCGGCCTGTTCATTTTTTAATACTATATGATTGACTGATTGAGGAACTCATGTTATGTGTTTGGAAGCATTTATAATAGATAACCAACCTCTTTTCGTGTTCTTATTATTATTATTATTATTATTAGTATTTACCTTTTATGCGTTAAATACGGTTTGTTTTATACAACTACATTTTGTTGTTTGTTTATCTGACACAAGATGATGTTCAAAGCTGTTCTTACTATTGTAATATCGTTCGGATTATACGATCGTCATCATTTTTAGTAAAGTTCGCCCCATAACCATAAATCCCGGCTCCGCTGCCTATGACCATGGTGCAACCGTTATGACCATGGTGCAACATGATTCTTGAGTGAAATCTACTTTGAGGTGAAATTAGCATTTGTTACTTTGGTAAATCGGTTATGACCAATCGTTATGCAACAAATGATTTACATGTCTCTATGACCAACTCGAAATTACATGTTATGACCAACCGAAATTAGCATTTTAATGCTCCTTTCCATGTCTCGCTATGTAATTTACATGTTACTATTGTTACTTAACAGTCCGCTATGTAAGTTACATGTTACTCATCGTTATGGTGATTCTTGTTATCTTGTTATTTTGCTATTACTTTTATGGTGATTCTTGTTATGTTACTTATCGTTATGGATCGATTCTTGTTATTCGTGTTCTCTTTGTAGTGTAATAAAATTGTTGCATTTCTAAAAAAAATAAAATAATACATCATTTCTATGATCGCAATATGTATCTAAATATTATTTTATCTCTTTTTATGCATATGTGATATACTGAATTTATATACAAGCGTCCACCCACGGATTTGAGCTTTTTTGCATACTCATACCAAATGAATGACAAGAAAACATTTATTAATGAGAAGTCAAAACAATCAATGTAAGTTCGATTTCCTCATTATACAATAATGTTCTTATTTCTATCATTACTCATGATTAAATCTACAAACTTATAGGATAGCGTGTCGCGCCTAAGGCAAGAAAGGAGGAAAATCCACCTGCAGAAAGTCATGTTGATGAAACGACACTTTACATTAAAGTAGCGGTGGTGCAAAAGAAGAAGCTCAGATGGTGCCGGGTCAAAGAGAGTTGATTATATTAAAGATGTAGATTCGGAAATACAACAACTGCAGCTACCAAGGTAAGCGACGGGTGGGAGAAAAAGTCTAAGAAAATGGAGAACGATCAACAAATTAACCAAGACTCTTGAGATTGTTTGCACTCGCTTCAATATAACCCTTCCAGATTGTGATTACGATGGTGAAAGTTCGACGGAGGAGATGCTCGTCGTGTCCCACTACTAGTCACTCCCGAGCAAGTGGAAGTGAGGAAGATGATCATGGTAGCCGCATGATTGTGAGTTGATAAGTCGATTTATCTTTATATTAAATGTTTGAGACATCTTTATGATGATGGTTTGTTCTTTTCATTATTTTATTTGTTTTGAGACATCATTAGAATGATGGTTTGTGCTAATTAGGAGACTTAATATTTATGTAAGATGGATCTATTTATTATCGCGTGCTTTGTATTTCAAGAATATTTGTGTTAAATGTGTGGTTTTTATATTAGATGCTACAAATTTGTCACATTCTAAATATTAAAATAAAATCATAATTTACCCATAAATTTACCCATGCATTATTTACAATATGACGTAAATATTTACCCACAATTTACTCACAAACAGTAGTGGGTAAGTTAGCTACGAATATACCCACAAAATATTCATGGCAAAGATATCATGTTTGCCCATGACATTTACACATCGTCATATGCTGGGTAATTTTCCCACCGGATTATCATGGGCAAAATTTCCCACGCTTTTACACACACTATATACGTGGTTAATTTTGGTAAAGGATTCTGGTGGGAGAGTTGACTTTACACACGAATAGTTTTGTGGGAAATGTTACCCACACAATACCCACGAGTATATCTATGGGTGTTTTCTGGTGAGTTAAACAATCCCACAAACAATTTACCCATGAATGCAAAACAATCACCCACCAAGAATGACGTGGGTAAACTTACCCACAATACAAAAATGTCGTGGGCAAACAATTAGCATCGGAGGTTTTACCCATCTATATAGAATCATGGGTAATTCGTGGGTACTACCCAGTTACCCACTAAAATATGGCTTTTACCCACAAATTATGTCCGTGGCTATATGCCTGAATTGTGATGAAAGTATAAAAAGTTGTGGTGTGAGTATCATTCCTCTTTATGAAATAATGTTCTCATGTAAGTTGTTACAAATGGTTTCGTGCAGTGACGGAACCAGGAAATGAGGATGTGGGGGGCATTTTTTTTTTTTTTTGTAAGACAACAATAGAATGCGGAAAAAAACGAGGATCGTAATGATAAACCTAGTATTTTACTTTAAAATGATGGATTTATAAAGCTTTAGAGTGTTGAATGTTGGGTTTTAGTATGTGGTCGTGCATTTTGAATTTTGAGTGGAGACTTTCGAAAAAGGCCAAAATTTTAAAAAATTACACTAAAATCGCGACTTTTTCGGCTAGCCATGGGGGGCACTTGCCCCACATTGTTACCAAGTAGATCCGTCCCTGGTTTCGTGCTATATCATTTCATAACATGTAAATCATTTTTATGCAGAACATAACTTTATACTAACTCTAAGATTTTTATACGAGTTTAATATTTTACATAGCCCATATAACAAAATGGGCCGGACTTAAGCTACTTGCATTTAATAATTCATGAACTGGGCCCATGCATCTGTCGAATGAACAAGTCTAAAAGACTCAAACTAATATTTTAACCAAAAATTTATTGATTGTTACACACTACAAGAATCACAAAGAATACTTGTCCTAATATTTTAACCAAACAAGTATAGTTGCATAAATAGAAAAAAAAATCAGACAACGTGTTCTCCTAATCCCCCATACTTGCTCTTTGACGGGATTAAGAGTATTGTTGTTGATTTCGATATTGTTTTGTTCTCTTCAAACATATCTACATATACCGATCACCCTGCCCCGACCATGTGGTAAGTAGGCGACGCTTTTTCCAGCATCTCCAACAACCGCCCGTCCCAGGCTCCCTGACTGGTCCTCTTCTAGCAGAAGTTCCTACATGATCAGCAAAAAAGAAATTAATATACTTCTATATGTACATCATTCTGTAAAAAGAAACACACATTAATTTGCACGATACAAGATGCTAGTCATTCATCATACTTGTTGATTATGGACTTTGGGGTCGTGTAGTGGCTTGAAGAAGGTTTCTTCCTTCTGACGAAATAAAGACGAACGCTAAGAGAACAACTAATATTAATGTTACACCATTAATCTTCATTTTTAATGCGTGTTTTAATTTTCATATAATGTTAGTGTCTTGCTGTAATTTATATTGAAGGTAGTAATGCTATTGTCAACCTAATGACAACGTTTAAACTACTCCGTAGACCGTATTAAATTCAAACAAGGAAGAAGTAAAGAAAAGTCGACATTGAGTATTATATATAAAATACGATAAAAAAAATCCTTTTTTGTAAGACTAAAATGTTCAGATATACTGTAATAATCTTTTGTGAAGAAGTGTTCGCACACATAATCTTAGGTTGACATCTTCAATATCTTGAAAAAACTCTCTTTGCAGTTGCACTCACTCAACATCATCATCTTTTGTTAAGAAGTTTTCAAATACATAATCTTTTCAAGATACATTCCAGTATTCGTCTTCTGATCATATCACGCGAAAGTGAACAATTATAATTGTATTCTCATAATTAAGTCATAACTCAAGGTAGTAATATGAACAACGTCTCAAAATCGCCAAGTCACGGCTGATACAGCTATATAACCAGCTCTTCAGTACGTTTGCTAAATCATGAGTTGAGCCCATGTTTAGAATTCTGCTCACCATCAAATATTCAACCTCGCAAGCTGCTTGAGTTTGGCTTGGTCATGGTTACTTACCTTATCAGTTTATGCGAAATGGAGAAAGCAAACAAAGACAAAAAGTATTCAATATCCATTTTTAACGTTCGCCGCTTTTTACGTTTTCCGCTTTTTACTTTTACCGCTTTTTCACGCTGTCATTGTTAACATTTTGTCCGCTTTTACACGCCGCCGCTTTTTTCGATTTCGTCCATTTTAACGCTTTAACCGCTTTTGCACGCCGTCGTGGTTTTTTACGCTTTTGTCCGCTTTACACGTCGCCCCGCTTTTTACGTTTCACGGTTTTACACGCCGTCCGCTTTTTACATTTTGTCTGCTTACACGATTCGTCCGCTTTTTACGCTTTTGTCCGTTTTACACGCCGTCGCTTTATTACGTTTTACCCGCCACACCTTTTTAGTCCGCTTTTACGCCGCCCGCTTTTTCACGCCGTCCGCTTTTACATTTTGTCCGCTTTACACGTTACCGCTTTTTACGCCGTCCGGTTTTAATTTTTTTTTACGCCGTCCGTTTTACGTTTTACACGCCGTCCGTTTTTACGTTTTGTTCGCTTTGCACGCCGTCTGCTTTATTATGTTTTGACCGTTTCACACATTTTCGCCCGTTTTTACGCCGCCGTTTTCACGTTGTCCGCTTTTTACATTTTGTCCGTTTTACGCCGTTTTTACGCCGTCCGCTTTAACGCGTTTTCGCTGCCGCTTACACGCCGTCCGCTTTTACGCTTACATGTTTTCGTCCGCTTTTTACGTTTTGTTCGTTTTGCACGTTTAAATCCGCTTTATTACGTTTTGCCCGTTTCACAGCCGTCCGTTTTTTTACGCAGGTTTTACACGCCGTCCAACTTTACGTTTACACGGTTTCGCTCGCTTTATTACGTTTTGCCCGTTACACGCCGTCCTTTTTACGTTTCACCGCTTTTCACCTTTTCGTCCGCTTTTATGTTTTTGTCCGCTTTACACGCCGGTATTTTTACGTTTTGCTCGCTTTTAACGCTTTTGTCTTATTTGCACGCCGTCCGGTTTTGTAGTTTTATCCGTTTTACACGCTGTTAGTTGTTATACGTTTTTGTCCTTTTTCACGCCGCCTTCAAAAACGTAAACAATAGACGAAAACGTAAAACGAAGGAAAACGAAAATCGACAAAATGTATTAAACGGACGAAAACGAAACAATGGATGAAACCATGTAAAACGGACAAAACGTAAAAATGGACTAAACGTAAAACGGACAAAACAAAAAAACGGATAAAACATAAAAACCGGACGAAAACGTAAAACGGACAAAACGAAAACGGACGAAAACGTGCAAAACGGATGAAAACGAAAACGGACGAAAACGGTGAAACGGCAAAACGAATAAAACAGACGAAAACGTAAAACGGACCAAACGTAAAAACGGACGAAAACGTACAAACGGACAAAACATAAAACAAACGTAAAACCGGACGAAAACGTAAAACGGATATAAACGTAAAACGACTAAAACGCAAAACGTAAAAAGTTAAAATACGGCGAAACGTAAAAATGCATAAAACGAGTAAAACGAGAAAACGTAAAAAGGACGAAATGTGTGAAAATAGGTAAAACGTAATAAAACGTGGCTTTAAACGTAAAAACGGACGAAAACGTAAAACCGACAAAAACGTAAAATACGACAAAACGTAAAACCGACGAAACGTAAAACCGTATAAAACGTTAAAACGGACAAAATGTAAAAACCCGACAAAAACGCAAAAAGTGTAAAAATTATCAAAAACGGATGAAAACGTAAAAGCGACGAAACGTAAAACGGACACAATCGTAAAAAGTAGACTAAACGTGAAAACGGGCGAAAACGTAAAAACTGACAAAACGTAAAAACGGAGAAAACGTAAAACCGATGAAAACGTAAAAATCGGACGAAACGTAAAACGGATAAAAACGTTAAAACTCGACGAAAACGCAAAACGTAAAAATTGTCAAAACGGACAAAACGTAAAAAGACGAAATCGTAAAACGGACAAAATCGTAAAAATGTAAGGAAACGTGAAAAACAAAGTAAAACGAAAAAATGTATTTAAAACGGACAAAACGTAAAAATGATTTAAAACGTAAAACGGACAAAACGTAAAAATGTACGAAAGCGTGTAAAACGGACAAAACGTAAAACCGTTAAAAACGGACAAAACGTATAAAAACAAAAAGGAAATGATAATATTAGACTGTGAGTGATTTTTATAATTTTAGTTAACAATCAACTTAAACCACGTAAATATTGATTGTAACCCATGGGTATATTATTGACCCAACTGTAACCCATCAATATTAATTAATTAAAATAAACTATACCCAACTATACCCATCTATTAAAATTAACTAAAACCATTTAGACTCATCTCATTAAGAAACTTTACCCAACTAGAACCAAATTTAACCATTGGGTCTTAAATTGCCACCTCTAAGCTCAGTATATCAAAATGTAACGATAAAGTAAAACTAGTATATATTAAGAATAACCAAAACTATTTACAAATTTCTATATAACCTAATCTATCAGATAATCTGATACGACTTGACATGGTCCAAGGTTAACACTTATTTTTAGTATTGCATTGTGGTCAAGATGTGTCCATTATTTTTGGCTAATGATATTCAAGTTTTCATTTACATGCAAGAATACTACTAGTATTTCTTAGGCTATTGGGTCAAGTAATTAGAGTAGTAGTTTTCAAGCATATTTTATGTTTACTACTTATTAAGCAAATTTGCTATTTTTAAAACTTACAAATATTTGAAAAAGAGTAAAGTAATTTGCCTAATCTATCTTGATTAAAAATGGTAACAACATCCACCACTAAATTAATATTTTACGTAATGTTTAGTCCTTAAACTTTATCTGCTTATAACTCTTTTTCTCGCATTGACTACAAATCAAACTCGTAAGATTGCATCAAGAGTCACAACTCACAAATGTAACCACAAGTTCACTAAGATAATTATTACCGCTATACACCATCACTTCGCATTTAAAGATTCGCTCAGTTATATTAATGTAATCTTGGCATGAGTAGTAACATGCGTAAAAGAACGAGAAGTTGTTTCAAGAGTAGTTCTTAATTTAGTTGTTAGTTTAATTATAATTTTAGCTGAGTGATCATCACAAATCAATCTCTATCGATGGTGCTTTTATTGCTTCGTACTATGCCTCCATCAATCGAGGAGTCCATGGCCTTCATGGCCAAGAATCTCGCGAAACTTAACACCGAACACTAGCCACATCACACGCCAAACTCAAACTTATTATTAAAGAACTTGCAACCAATGGCGGAGAATACTTGGGGCAGGAAGGGGTGCTGGCCCCCCCTAAAATTTTAGTCGTAATTAGCAATTTTTTTATAATTCTAGAGAAAAGTCAAAAGTTTTACATTGTGGCCCCTTCAAAAGTTTAGTACGTAGTAATAAAACTTGCATATGAGAAAAGTCAAACTAATCAAAAATAAAGAAACTGAAAGGTCGGAGAGTGGTTACTCTCTCTTCGAATCGGTACAACCACAAACACAAACGGTAGGCTCTCAAATCTCTCAATCAATGAATCAATCCAAACTAATTTTAAGACATTAATCATTAATTGTTTGTGGTCACTTTTTATTTTTTTCTATTTGTTGATAGAATTTTGCACATGCAGGTCTTAATTTGATCTTCAAGCCCAAGTGCCCAACTCTCAAAAGTTCAATAATCCCTTATTTTCGGTAAGATTTTTGTGTGGTTTTTGTCAATTGGTGTTTGGCTTATTATTATTTATCTTATAGAGATGTAAAAAATTGCTTCATTCATAATAAGTTGAGTGAACTGTATGTGATCACATATTCTAATGAATCTTTAAAGTATTTTAGAGTTTAACAAGGGAGTTGTCAATTGGTATTTTGGTACTCTTGTGATATTATTGTACATTTGTACTAAGTTAACATATATAAAGTTATCTCAAGTTTTAGATTGTCTGCAACTTGTTTCAATTTATATATGTTGTTTGAAACTCTATGGGTCATAAGGGTATTAGATGTTGTTTGAACTTGTTTAATTGTTTTGAGTTTTGATCAGTAGCAAAAGTCCTTTTGTACTTAATGGAACTTTCAACAATATTAAAGTGTAGAAGTGCTTATTTCTCTTTTCAGGAGTTACAATGGCAATTTTGAAGACCCAAACACTTCATTCATTTTTTAAGAGAAAGACAAGTGACGTATTAGATGGTGCAAATCAAGAGGCTAAACGTTCCAAAGCTTCGACATCCGAACAACCTCAATATCAACCCGAAGAGCAGGAACAACCTCAAAATCAACCAGAAGAGAATGAACAACCTCAAAATCAACCAGAAGAGCATGTTCCTGTTTTCGAAACTCCAAGTCCAAATGCTAACATAGTGGATCTTAACTCTTTAGAAAGAGATCCGGGGAAGCGAACACAAATTTGGAACTATTCTCCTAATCAAAAGGAACTAATAAGACGATCATATTTAAACCTAGGACCTTTCAAAATTCATCTTAAAGAGTATCCTTCCAAAGGGTCAAAGAAGCATCCTCGAAGATTCCAATCCTCATGGTTCTATATTTTTCCTAGTTGGTTAGAGTATTCTCCAACAACTAATGCTGCATATTGCTTTCTCTGTTACTTGTTTAGTGACAAACCAAATGTGAAACATGGTTCTGATGCGTTTACTGTTAAAGGATTTGACAACCGGAAGAAGGTTAACGATGGAAAAAATTGTGCATTTCTTAAGCACATTGGTTGTTCAATGATGATGCACACATCGAAAACATTATTCAGAAGCAAAATGCGGAGCTGATTTTGAATAACCGTGTACGATTGAAAGCTTCGATTGACATTGTTCGTTGGTTGACATTTCAAGCTTGTGCTTTTCGAGGGCATGACGAAACTAGTAAATCAAAAAATCGAGGTAATTTTATCGAAATGTTAAAACTTCTAGCTTCGTACAATGTTGAACTTGCTAAGGTTGTGTTGGAGAATGCCCCTTTTAATTCAAAATATACTTCCGGAGATATTCAAAAGGAAATATTGAATATAATTGCAAACAAGGTTCGAAGCATATCGAGTGAAGTGGGAAACTCATACTTTGTGTCATGGTCATTTAAGCACCTAGATGAGTCTAAGAAGGAAAAAATGGCCATAGTTTTGAGGTTTGTTGACAAGGATACATGTAAGTGATACTTCATCACTAACTCTTAAAAAAAACTTGTGGAAACAGCTTCTCAATTACGAGTTTGATACTAGTAAAATTCGTGGCCAAGGCTACGATGGTGCTAGTAACATGAGAGGGGAATGAAATGGTTTACAAGCTCTTGTTGTTAAAGATTGTCCTTTTGCATACTATGTTCATTGCTTTGCTCATCGGTTACAACTTGCTTTAGTTGCTGCTGCTAGTGAAGTTATTCCTGTTCATCAGTTCTTCACAAAGTTATCTTCCATTATAAATATAATTTGTGCTTCTAGTAAGCGACATGACGAGTTACTGAAAGCTAAATCAATTGAGATTGAACGTTTGTTGGAACTTGGTGAAATAAAAAGTGGTAGAGGGAAAAATCAGGTTGGGACTTTAAAACGAGCTAGTGATACAAGGTGGGGTTCTCATTTGTATTCAGTTGAAAACTTGCTTAGGTTGTTTAATCCTACTCGTGTTGTTCTTGAGAGTATAATTAGAGATGGGTATTATTCTCAACGTGCTGATGCTGATGCGGCTTACACCTCTTTAAAATCATTTGAGTTTGTGTTCATTCTGCACTTGATGAAGGAAATAATGGGGAGGACCGATATTCTTTCTCAAGCTTTACAAAAGAAAACTCAAGATATTGGCAACGCGATCGATCTAGTTTCAGCAACAAAAGAAAGTCTTAATGATTTCAGAAATAACGGATGGGATTGTTTTCGTCAAAAGGTAATGATTTTCTCAGAAAAGCATCAAATAGATTTGCCTGACATGAATGCTTTATATAAGTCAAGTCGTTATCGCCCTCGACAAAATGATCATCACTTTACCTTTGAGCATTATTATCAAGCAGAAGTATTTATCTCCATACTGGACAAGCAATTGCACGAGCTAAACAACA
This sequence comes from Chrysanthemum lavandulifolium, assembly GCA_022545495.1. Lineage (NCBI taxonomy): Eukaryota > Viridiplantae > Streptophyta > Magnoliopsida > Asterales > Asteraceae > Chrysanthemum > Chrysanthemum lavandulifolium. The sequence continues at coordinate 40,552,802 of CM040244.1, read as the reverse complement.
GATTCAATGATCATGCAATGGATTTGTTAACTCTTGGTTCTGCTTTAGTTCCTAAAAGTGATTCTAATGGTTATAATATTGATGAGATTTGTCTTCTAGTTGAAAAATACTATCCTGCGGATTTTACCGAACAAGAGAGACTTCGATTGAATTCCGAGTTAGAGATTTTCAACATTGAAAGGTCAAATAATCCGAAGCTAAGTAAGGTTTCCACTATTGCTGAACTATGCAAAGTACTTGTGGAAACTAAGAAACGTGAGTCGTATTATTTGCTTGATAGATTGATTCGACTCATCTTAACACTTCCGGTTTCAACTGCTACAGCCGAGAGGGGATTTTCAGCAATGAAGATATGCAAGAGCCGACTTCGCAATAGGATGTCAGATGATTTACCGAAAATTTATTGATTGTTACACACTACAAGAATCACAAAGAATACTTGTCCTAATATTTTAACCAAACAAGTATAGTTGCATAAATAGAAAAAAAAACCAGACACCGTGTTCTCCTAATCCCCATACTTGGTCTTTGACGGGATTAAGAGTGTTGTTGTTGATTTCGATATTGTTTTGTTCTCTTCAAACATATCTACATATACCGATCACCCTGCCCCGACCATGTGGTAAGTAGGCGACGCTTTTCCAGCATCTCCAACAACCGCCCACCCCTGGCTGGTCTTCTAGTTGAAGGTCCTACATGATCAGCAAAAATAAATTAATATACTTCTATATGTACATCATTCTGTAAAAAAGAAACACACATTAATTTGCACGTATACAAGATGCTAGTCATTCATCATACTTGTTGATTGCGGACTTTGGGGTCGTGTAGTGGCTTGAAGAAGGTTTCTTCCTTCTGACGAAATAAGGACGAACGCTAAGAGAACAACTAATATTAATGTTACACCATTAATCTTCATTTTTAATGCGTGTTTTAATTTTCATATAATGTTAGTGTCTTGCTGTAATTTATATTGAAGGTAGTAATGCTATTGTCAACCTAATGACAACGTTCTCCGTAGACCGTTGTAAATTCAAACAAGGAAGAAGTAAAGAAAAGTCGACATTGAGCATTTGAAAATAGTATATAAATTAATCCATTTTTGTAAGACTGAAATGTTCAGATATAATAATCTTTTGTGAAGAAGTGTTCGCACACATAATCTTAGGTTGACATCTTCAATATCTTGAAAAAACTCTCTTTGCAGTTGCACTCACTCAACATCATCTTTTGTTAAGAAGTTTTCAAATACATAATCTTTTCAAGATACATTCCAGTATTCGCCTTCTTCTCATATCACGCGAAAGTGAACAATTATAATTGTATTTTGGTAAGTCATAACTCAAGGTAGGCATGTGAAGGTAATATAATGAACAAAGTCTCAAAATCGCCAAGTCACGGCCGATACAGCTATATAACCAGCTCTTCTGTACGTTTGCTAAATCATGAGTTGCTTATGTTTAGAATTCTGCTCATCATCAAATATTCAACCTCGAAAGCTGCTTGAGTTTGGCTTATTATGGTTACTTAGCTTATCAGCTTATTCGAACGGAGAAAGCTAATAAGCTAACCTTTTTTAAATTGGAACTGAATGAGCTAAATTATTACAGTATATGAGTTGCTCATAAGCTAAAATTTCTACCAGCTCAGTATATCAAAATGTAACGATAAAGTAAAACTAGTATATATTAAGAATAACCAAAACTATTTACAAATTTCTATATAACCTAATCTATCAGATAATCTGATACGACTTGACATGGTCCAAGGTTAACACTTATTTTTAGTATTGCATTGTGGTCAAGATGTGTCCATTATTTTAGGCTAATGATATTCAAGTTTTCATTTCCATGCAAGAATACTACTAGTATTTCTTAGGCTAGTGGGTCAAGTAATTAGAGTAGTAGTTTTCAAGCATCTTTATGTTTACTACTTATTACAAATTTGCTATTTTAAAACTTAAAATATTTGAATAAGAGTAAAGTAATTTGCCTAATCTATCTTGATTAAAATGGTAACAACATCCACCACTAAATTAATATTTTACGTAATGTTTAATCCTCAAACTTTATCGTTTTCGCTTATAACTCATTTTTCTCGTGATTGACTACAAATCAAACTCGTAAGATTGCATCAAGAGTCACAACAGAACCACAAGTTCACTAGTATAATTATTACCGCTATACACCGCCACTTCGCGAAAGATTCGCTCAGTTATATTAATGTAATCTTGGCATGAGTAGTAACATGCAGAAAAGAACGAGAAGTTGTTTCAAGAGTAGTTCTTAATTTAGTTGTCAGTTTAATTAGTATAATTTTAGCAGAGTGATCATCACAAATCAATCTTTATCGATGGTGCTTTCATTGCTTCGTACTATGCCTCCATCAATCGAGGAGTCCATGGCCTTCATGGCCAAGAATCTCGCGAAACTTATCGCTACCAACACCGAACACTAGCCACATCACACGCCAAACTCAAACTTATTATTAAAGAACTTGCAACCCACAATGAACGAGTATCCACTCTCATTAGAAATACCGTTAAACAAGACCAAACTATGGCTCCGTTTTTCACCACCTCATGACCTATCACCTATTGCCAAGATAGAAAACAGTGTCACATCACAATCTCAAACAGTACCCTTTTCCGAATTGCCCGCTTTGCTTACCAACTCGGTTTGAGCTTGCTACCAAACCTACATGTTCTGTCATCTCTACTAAAAATATGCTTTACCTTAGTAATATGAAGTTTCCTTAGTTCTCCCCTAGCGCTCTCGCCACCCTCATCAAAGACATGTTAGCCATCTTCCCTTGCATGGAAACACTTTCTCTTGGACGCCAATGTCATCCACCAAAATTGGTTTTTCTCCAAACCGAACCAGAACCACCTTGGAAGCCACATGACACGATGTACAAGCCACGAGCCTCGAGGACAAGACAGGTGGGGAGTATTAATATGAGTAGACATGGTCCAAAAAGAAGTGGTCAACAATTATTTCTTAGTATTATACTCTTGTCATAATGTCATGATATTCACGTTTCCATTTCCGTGCAAGTTACTATTTCTTAGGCTAGTGGGTCTAGTAATTAGGCTAGTTGTTTCCATGCATCTTTTATTATATAAATGTAATCTTGGCAAGAGTAGTAACAGAGAAGAAAAAGAATGAGAAGTTAGTTCAAGATTAGTTCTTAATTTGGTTGTTAAGTTTAATTATCATTTTACGAGAGTGATTATCTCAAATCGATCTCTATCATTATCCCACACATTTTTTACATGAGAATTAAACCAACAACTTCTTACTTGATGATCCCACACATACTATATCGAAAGATCATGGACCCATTATTCGTAGTAAATATACAATCGTTTTTTAGGCAAGTATGATATCCGATTTTTTAACTAACTAATTCACAATGTTTGAGTTCAAAGTCACACATACTTAAACAAGTAAAACCCTACTTCTTTTATAAAGGTTATGACCATCTAAGAGTAGTTTACACCTATATTATTCATAGTTTCATACTAATATAGTAACATATATATGTAGAAAAAAAGAAAGATAAAATGCATTCTCCTAATCCAACATATACATCATAGCTCACTCCAACCATATGGCATGAAGGCGACGCCAACAACCGCCCCTATATTGATGGTTTTCTTTTTTTTCAAGTGTAGGTTTATGTTTAAAAAAGATGTACGTGTGAGTTTTTAGTATGCTTAAAAAATCTTTCAAGTTGTATGAGAAAATATTACTCCTTCCGTCCTATAATAATTGTTCACTTTGATTTTTTTAGTCTTTTTTGTTCAACTTTAACCATTAATATTTTTATTTGTGTTATATAATACTTGATGAAAGTTATACCAAATGAAAATACATTTAAAACGCAATTTATTCATATATTTGTCATCAAATATTATATTACACAAATGAAAATATTTATGGTCAAAGTTGAATAAAAAGGACTTAAAAAAGTAAAAGTGGACAATTATTATGGGACAGAGGTAGTATAAGATATAAATTTTAGAGTAAATTACACCATTCGTCCTTGTGGTTTACGTTGACCGCAGCATTTCGTCCATTGACAAAAAAAAATGCGCCGTTCGTCTTTAAGTGGCAAACCTTATGCACCGTTCATCCTTTGACCAAACGACATTAAGTTTGACAGTTAAACTCCCCTCATGTGACTTGCTCATGAGGGTAAAAATGTCATTGCATCTGCCCCTTATATAGTTTGTGGTCAATACTCTTTCACATAAACACAAAACCTACAAAAATCCTTTATCCATCTGATCTTTTTCTTTCACAGAAACACAAACACAGATCCAACTACAAACAATCCTTAAACCACCCCACCGCCACAAATCCGACTACAAACCATCGTAAACCACCCCCACCACCACAGATCCGACTACAAACCACCGCTAAACCACCCCCGCGCCACCACAGATGCAATAATGACCCCGCCACCACTCACCACCATCATCTAACTGCCACCACTATCCACCCAGCACCACAAATCCGACTACAAAACTCTTTTTTTTATTTATTTATGCCCTCCACCACCACCAACACTTTATCCAACTTCATTACCACTTTTCTTTTTCTCTTTGATACATCGCCATCTCCTTTCTCTCTTCTCCAAGAAACCATCATGGGATCTCTTTGATAGATGAACTTTGATGTTGATTGTTGCCAAGATAGATCGAGTCACAAGGGTGTCATCAAGAAAGTAGGTATCGACAGGGGCGGAGCTATGCCCTGGCTTGTGGCATGGGCCACACATGGATTGGCCATGTGAAGACTTGATGAAGAAGACAAAGTTTGTCAAGAAAATTAATTCGCAAAAATTAGTCGCCGGACTGGAGGTGGTCACGGTGGATGTATATGCGTAGATCGGATATAGTGAGAAGTATTGTGTTAACTTTTTTGAGCCATTACTGGAAATGGAAAAATTATTGTGAGGAATCTATTAGTACAAATTTGAAGGTGAAGTTGGCATCTTAAAATACCTTTTGTGCCTTAATTAAAAGGTTGAGAGTGCATTATTTTTTTACTTGAAATGGATGACGTACTGTGTTCATTTGTTCATTAGTCTAATATGGTTGAAAACTTGTCATTTTCATAAAAATAAAATATGCAGAATAATTATGGTAGACTTGGTAGTTGTGGGGAGCTTGTTGTTGTTGGGATCTTAGTCAAAAAGCAGATTCTAAAGTATTTTATACAGTTCAATCTTTTGTTGATTCCCTTTAAAAGCTTATATATACTTAGTGCAGGTGATTTCAAGGGTAGTTGATTAAATTTTAATAAAGATGGAAGATGACAGATTATTGTTTGTGGCTTCTGATTGTTTTTAATAAAAATGGGATGTTGGTGTTTGGGGGTTTTGATTAAGCGTTTTTGGGTGTTGTTTTACGTTTTGAGAAGGTGGCCAGGGGTGGTGGGAGTGGTGCCTCATGATGGTGGGAGTGGTGAGAGTGGTGGAAGATGGTGGGTGAAGATGAAGAAGAAATAATGTAGTTTAGTAGGTGGTGGTGGGGCCTACTAATTATATTAAGTTATTATTATTAAAAATATTTTATTAGGTAGTGGTGAGTCATAATGCTACAATGACTACTTTAACCTCATTTGTGAACTTAAAAGGACATAAATACCCTCACATGGACTTGACTTAACGACGGTTAGTGGGCCCTGTTAGAAGGAAGGACAAACGGCGCATAACGTTTGCCACTTAGAGACAAACGGTGCAACTTTTTTGGTCAAAGGACGAACTCCTGCAGTCAACGCAAACCACAAGGACGAACGGTGTAATTAACTCTAAATTTTAGGACATAACCTTAAGCTCTCATATCACGTGAAAGTGTACATGTATTATTTTAATTTCAATTCTAAGTAGTGGGGGCGACCTCGTAGTTTTATAATGATTCTTTCACTCCTATCCCCCTCATAAGAGTGTATAATGACGATATTTGTTGCCTTGATGTTTGATATAGACGTATAATATTATCACTAATGCTACATCCACTCAAATTCATCCACGTAGAATCCACACCGAGGTGGCGGGATGATTGGTTTTTGTGGGAGTGGCCCACAAAACCAATCATCCAAGACCACCTCGCCTGTGGAATTCTTTTGGATAATTGATGAACAGATCACCCTCTAATATTATACTATGAAATAGATTAAATAAACTAGTATATATTTATATTTGTAAATGAGGACGCAAAACCTAAATTAGTTAGGTGTGTACTTGTTACGGGCATCGTGTAACTATATAAAGTTATGTACTAAGTTGACCCTTGACACAATGATCCAATCCCAAAAATTAATGTTTTATTCTAGATTAATAAAAGTAATATCGAACTATTATATTGATCGGTGAATAACCAACATTAGTATTTTGAATTTTAATCAAAATAAAACGATGCCATTAAATTGGTAGTTCGAAAAAAGACACAATGTTAATGTTAGTCAGTGTCTATCATATCAGTTTTAAGCATCTACAAAACCCTGTTAAATCTACTTTTAGCAACGATATTTTTTCTCGTTTCTTGTCATATGCATTTTCTTGCTTTTGTAGCATATTTTTTTGGTGCAAAGGTAAATTTATATTAACTTTTTAAAAATTTGTACAAAGACATAAGAATAACAAGCTGAAATGGACGTATCGAAGTCAGATACAACTAACAGATATTATACTACATCAGATATCAAACATCAGACACAAGAAGTCTGATACATCTGCAACACTTCCATATCATCCCAACCACATATAGGAGACACCTCACTGTAGAAAACAAGATCAACACTCTTTATTTACCTTTATTGCACCAATACCATCTAGCTACATTTCCAACTCTTCTTTCCACTAAAATCACTCAACCTACAACCAGAGTAGTCTAAGAAGAATAGAAGATTTGGCATCACTAGCAACCCATTACCCTTCCCATCAAGAGCTATACCAAGCAATCTACATTTCCATCTAAAAAATATTGCTTGGGAACGCACTCCTTGAGGGAAGCCCACCCATTACCTCCTTTGACAACGTATTGAGGGGACCAAGAAGGATCATCTTTCATTCTTCTCTATTCCCATCATCATACATTATCCACCCAAGCCATTTACCCTTCTCAAATAGAAGAATCTACTTTATGGTACATTCATACTGTTGGGACCTCCTACTTAGCCAAACAAAGAAGTCCAATTCCCTCCCAAGGCAAAATTGGAACAATCTAAGAGTTTATCATAGGTACAATCCTACAGTTAAAACTCCAAGGTACAAGAATTCTTCTATTTGAATGGCTCGATACGTAAAATCAAAGAAAATTACCAAAGAAATGATGAAAACCAAGGATCCAAACACCCCTTCCACTATATCAGAACACAGAACATCAATATCAAAACTCACTATACTTCATCAAACTCTGCATCACTACCCTTATGCAATATTTATATCAGAAGCACAACCAAGCTCCAATCAAGTGTTTTTCACCCTCAAATTCACATCCCACTCATGAGCAATTCAGACTTTTGCAGCAGATTTCCTCACTTGCAGGCTCAGAAGATGAAGCTTTATGCCATCAATAATCAACTTGAATAAGCAGTCTGTACTTTTCTTTTCACCAGTAAAAATCCTCCTATTTCTGTCTTTCCAAATGTTATACACTACTACTCCAAAACTAATTCTTCTTAGAACACTATCAATGGAATTGATACATTTCATATTACCAATTTCTTTCACAATATCATTCCAGTTATTAGCCTGCACATTCAACTTTAGCTTATCCAATAACTCCCCCCAAATCTTGTTAGAGTATTCACATTTAAGGAAAAGGTGATCATGTGAATCTTTGCATTTCTGACAAAGAGGGCAAGCTAATTGTTGGTTGTTACACTGATTCCACTTTTCCATTCTGTCCTGAGTTAAAAGCCTTCCCATCACTGCAATCCAAAGAACAAAAGCATGTCTTGGTAAGCATTGACTAAACCAAACTACTTTCCACCAATCAACCTTTACTCTTTTCTCTCTCATATCTTCCCATACACCTTTAGTAGAGAATTTCACCTCTTTTCCACCATTAGTTCTCCATATGCACTCATCTCTTTTATCCTGTCTTATATTGGGCACTCTGAGATTAAAGATATCAGGGAACATGTCAGCCCAATAGTCAAGCCAAATCCACTTATTATTTACAATCATATCAGCCACACTGTTGTCATTTTGAAATCCAGCATCATACACATCTCTGTAACTAATAAACTAATTCAAATTACCCATGCTATTCCAATTATCATGCCAAACAGATGTGTCTTTCCCATTTCCAATGTCGTGGATAATATGCTTTCTAACATTATCTCTTAATCTCAAAAGGGCTTTCCATGTAGAACTATCTCGAATATCTTCATCCACTTCCCAGATACTCTTACCTTTCAGTTTTACACTGTTTACCAATTTAACCCATAAACTATCCTTTTTAGTGGCTATATTCCAGATTTTCTTCATTAACAACACTTCATTCCATAAACTGATTGATTTTGTGGAAAACTAGAAGGGGGTTGAATAGTTTTACCAACTAAGACTTCATTTTAAAATATTTAGATCGACTTATGTCAATCTATTTAGATGTGTATGTTGGACATTAATAGATAGATATATAAAATTGTAATGAAAGATAAAGAGTAAGAAGCACATAACCACGACACGAGTATTTATAATGGTTCGCCACAAGGACACCTTCCTTGCCCTACTCCACCCCCGAGTCACCTACTTGAGAGTTCGTAATCACTACACGACACAAACTCCTTATGGCGGAGAAGCCTTCACAACGCCGCCTACTCTTTTCCTAAGACTAGGCTAACCATCGGGTTCTTTCACCAAGGTGAACCACACCTACCACAACGTCACACCCTTTATCCTAAGACTAGGCTAAGTACCGAGTTCCATTACAATGGAGGAACTACTACCCAACACTACACAACACCTAATCCCAAAAGGAGACCTACTCCTTATTACAACACCATCAAGGATATCAACATCCTTGGAAACAAACTATCACTATTTGTATAACGATGCACCTCATCGATTATACGACCTTGGCATCCATCACTAATGCCACTTGATTTAACTCCAAGGCATCTTTCACTAATGCCTTTGACACAAACGCTTGGCACCTTTCACTAATGCCTTCATCTTGACTCCTTTAGTATTCTTCACTAATTCTTTTGACACGAACGTTAAGCTAGGGGTGTTCATCGGTTCGGTTTTCGGTTTCGTGGGTTGTATGGTTCGGGTTAATCGGTTTGAAAATTTTAAAACTCTAAACCAAAACCAAACCAAACCAATTTTAGATCGGATAAAACCAAACCATACACCAAATTGGAATTCGGTTTGGTTTCGGTTAAAACCAAGAAAACCAAATTCAAGTAAGTTTCAAAATATAATCTAAAAGTTACAAATAAAAAACTAAAAGTTCAAATATATTATCAAATCAAAAGGTCTCACAAAGTGCTTAAGTAAATTAACAAAACACAAGTTTAAGAAACGAAAAGGTTTCATAACTTAACGGAAATAAATGAAAGCGAAATATGGGAGGAGAGGATATGATATATGTGAATTTATAGGAATCAAGTAGGTTAATTGCTCATGAAGTCCTAAATATGAATCAATCCATGATTTAAGGAGTGGTTAATTTATAAGATATTTTAAATTATTAGGATTTTTTGTTAGGAAGATAAACATATAAAATTGTTGTATATAATTTAAACTTTTTTTGTGCGGATAGATATATATTCGGTTTTTTCGGTTTGATTTGGTTTTGTATTTTTCAAACCCAAAACCAAACCAAACCCCAATTAAATACTTCGGTTTGGTTTTAAACCAAACCATACACCAATTAAAAATTTCGGCCTGGTTTTATTCGGTTTCGGTCCGGTTTATATTTCGGTTTGTTCGGTGCCAAACCAAACACTGAGCACCCCTACGTTAAGCACCTTTCACTAATGCTTTCGTCATGACTCTTTCGGTATACTTCACTAATGGCTTCGACACAACACTTCTATGGAAAAAGAAAGAAGTATCAACAAGAGAACCTCAGTAGTCTTGATGATGACGAAGCATGACAACTCATGGACTTGAGCTTGCTCGACTTCAAGAAGTGGTGATCTCGCCTTTAAGAGGAACCTAGAGAATCACACAAAAACAAAAGACAAACTACATAGAAAGATCCTTTATGATCGGTGGTTAGAGAGTTACAATACTGGGGAAAGTATGTGGGAGTGACAACCAAAAGGAAGAAATGGCTCACTATTTATGAAGAAAACTAGTTATCGCTCCTCGATCCCACGGATCCTCCTCGAGGATCCGCCCCGTATTAATCGGGATCCGTGGACGCCCTTTGCCCATGAGTTTTTGGTTACGGGTCATGGGTCATGGGTTGGTCCATGGGTATTTCCTTAGATACAATGTATCTAATAGGTGCAATGCATCTAGTCAATGGATATGGTATTTTGATGGTTTAGTTTACAACTACTCTAGGTATTATAGTCTAAGGTTCGCAAAGATTAATCAAGCATTAACTACACACGAACGACCTATCGCATTACTAGATCATTAACAATTAAGATAGAGACAACCAATCAATATCAATCACCGTTTCATATTTCTAGCAAACACACAGTAAATTAGCCGGACATGGAGAACATGCAGCACACACAATAACTGAAGACATAACTGACCATGAAGTAAACACTTATCTTGTGAAGATAGTTTAGAACCTAAAATCATCAGAGACAGCCTTGGTTCGGCTTAGGTTTTTCTCCAAAGACTACACACTAAAACCGAAAAATCGATTCTATATATAAGATTACAATCGCGACGGCGTCACCTTATGATTTGTGACGCCGCCGTCGCCGTTGGGTTTCCTGCCACGTTAGTCTTGGCGACGGCATCACCATGCTTGCGACGCCGTCCCTTCGCCTCGACCGCCCGGATCAAACTCGGTCGTTCGAGTCATGCGACGGTGTCGCTTTAAAGAGTAGTAGCCGCAACTCGCACGACCGAGATTTGATCCGCACGGCCGAGATCAAGGGACGGCCACAAGCATAAGGTGATGCCGCAAGACTAACGTGGCCAAGACGAAACCCTAATGACGCATACCCGACGGCGCCACAAATCATAAGGTGACGCCGTCAGAATTGTAATCTTATATATAGAATCAATTTTTCGCTTTTAGTGTAGTCTTTGGAGAAAAAACCTAAACCGAACCAAGGTCAGTTTTGTACAAGATTTTAGGTTCTAAACCCTATCTTACCACAAGATAAGTGTTTTACTTCATTAATTCAATTATGTCTTCAATTATTTGTGTGTATGCTTGCATGTTCTCCATGTCCCGCTAATTTACTTGTGTGTTTGCTAGGAATATGAAACTTAATTATTGAATATTGATTGGTTGTCTCTTATTTTAATTGTTAATGATCTAGTAATGCGATAGGTCATTCGCTGTGTAGTTAATGCTTGATTAATCTTTATGAACCTTAGACTATAACACCTAGAGTAGTTGTAGGCTAAACCATCCAAAGAGTACCTTAGAGTTAGAGTTTATAATTCCTAGAGATTTTGTAGACTAGACCCTTTGGTAGTTTCAAAGAGTTAGGGACAAACGATACCCTACGACTTTAGACACACAACGCGATTAAGAATAAGGACGTGACAATTCAACCATCAATAGGAGATAATTAAGGAGTAATAAAACCTAAGTGAACACATCTTTAAACCATCATACAAGCACACAATAATTAGACATAGACTACATACACCTTAGACTAGATAATTAGATAAGTAGAGTAATCGGTAGAAATACCGACCCCAAATCCAAACCCCGAGATTCGTGACTTTCTAATTCCTAAAAATATAAAAAGATAAAAATAATCTTCCTCAACCCCAACCTTAGCGTAGTAACTTCTCACTAGCATTCCTATTCCCTAGAGAACGATATCAATACCCGTGGCTTACCCTAATACTACACTACAACGATTAGGTTCATCGCCTAGGGTGTTATAAAACTTGCTCAAGAAAAGAAAGTTCCTTTGACCCCGAACGACGCGTAGTAGCGTTATTGCTACTACCTTCACCTTCTCTTTGCCTCTCCCGCTCATCCAAGGAATCTGGTGGGTGAGGCCTTTGCCTTCCACCATAAACCTTGTAGTTCTACCCCGATCAATGACACCATAACTTTGTTGCAAAAGCAATGATCATGTGGAGTTCTGGAGAAGGATCTAAGGCAAAGATGAAGTTTGCAAGACGGGATAGGAGCATTGCATATGGGAGCACCATTTTGTCCATGATTTTGACGCTCGCCATTCTATTAATCATGTCATATGCAAGGTTGAAGCGAGTCTCGGTCACAAGACAATAGATCATGAAACTTAGGCACGCGTTGGGGTGATCCTTATTCCCTCCTAAGCACAACACATTCTCCCTCACCACAACTTCTCATTTCCTATACAAAGCATACATCTCGGAGAGCTCCATTTGGAAAGGATCCCTATAGATCACTTTCGAATTTCTAGTGACCCTTGATGGGGATGCCCTTTGCATGAACACGGTGTCCCTCACCGTGGTTGCTTCCGGGTATTATTCCAAACTCCACAAGTGAAAGGGTGTACTCATGCCCATTTATGATGAAGACAATTGAGATGGTCCCATCATAATTTCTAGCTATCCTCATTGTCTTGTAGAACTCAAGTACAAAAACCGGGCAAATTTGTTCGTTTATGTCCAATAAACAATCAAAGCCAATGGTCCCAAAAACTTGTCGGATGTCGGTGTTGGCAAGAAACGATGGTTCTACTATACGACCTTCATGAAAAAGTCTCTTTTCGAGCATTTTGAAAGATTTCCTATCTTCCGGGCTAAGTCCATCCTTTCTATGGTACATTGGGATGTAATGGGCGGTATCTTGATAGTCTTGTTGTCGGTTACTTGGCATGATTGTTCCTAAACAACACAACCACAATGTGGTGTTAATTATGAATAGTAGCCTAAAGGGTTTAATCACAATTTTGCTCAAATCATCTTTATTGAATTCAAGAAATGAGTTTAATTTGTATTAACAATGTTAATTCTTTGATTTAGATTATCTTAGAAAACAATGTGGTAACAAATTTTAATAAACCCATTTGAACCCAACTTCTATAGATGAAGAAATTGTAATCTTAGAAATCAATGAATTAAATTAACAATGTAGTGAAGATTATAATTACACAAGAGATTGTTATCCTTGAAGGAAATGATCAAATTGCTCTGTGAACAAGAATTGGGTTTTGTTCGTGAGTCTTGAAGGAAAGTGGTTGTGGAACTTCCACGCTTATCATTTCTAATTTATGTTGTCTTCGCTGCATCGGATCCCACGGATCCCTCTCATTAGGGATCCGGCTAGTTCAAGCTCGTGGATCCGCATGACAAAGAAAAATCGCCTTAAGCATTCCCTGATAAGTTTGGTTTGGGAGTTCTAAAATGCCTAGAGTTTGATGTTTAAGCTCTATAACTTGTGATTTGGGGTTTTGACGGTTTAATACTAATCCTATTTGACGTGATTCCCTTTTTATGAATTAGTCACAATTTTTGGGAGGTTTTTCAAAGATTATGATAAAAACCCATTTTACCATAATATAAGAAATTTCACATGGATATTGATTGACATAGATGAAGTGTCAATAATCCTTTTGTGATGAATAATGATTGAGGCTATCGAATAACCGAGATATCATTATTACAGATTAGTAGTGTAGTCTATATAAATCAATCGAATAATACTATTCTTGATGATGATTTTAATATAGATAACTACTTAAGTAATTACTAATAAAGATTAATCATACAACTAAGACTTTAATAATAATATCAAAAAAATGTAAATTATTAACGATCATACCTTTGCTAATATTCTTTTTAAGGAAAGAAATATTTAGAGAAAATGCTTTGTGATCTTCTTAGAATCTCTAGATCCATGTATGAGGAAAACAATGCTAAACATTCTTTTTACGAAAAGAAATATTTAGATAGTTTCTTCATGATCTTCTTGATATGCCCAAATCCAAGTATGGAGAATTCTTAACAAGGAAAATATTAGAACATTCTATCATTGTCCAATAGTAAACACTATAATGATTTTTTAAACATGACTTAAAAAAATCCTTCTTTGTAGTTTTCAAACATACACGGATCGTATCAAGTTTTTAAAGTACATCATACTCTAAGAAACTTGGTAACGAAGCTCTGATGCCAATTGTGGAAAACTAGAAGGGGGGTTGAATAGTTTTACCAATTAAGACTTCGTTTTAAAATATTTAGATCGACTTATGTCAATCTATTTAGATGTGTATGTTGGACGTTGAATGATAGATATATAAAAGTATAATGAAAGATAAAGAGTAAGAAGCACAAAACCACGAAACGAGTATTTATAGTGGTTCGGCTACAAGGACACCTTCCTTGCCCTACTCCATTCCCCGAGTCACCTACTCGAGAGTTCGTAATCACTACACGAAACCAACTTCTTATGGCGGAGAAGCCTTCACAACGCCGCCACTCTTTTCCCAGATTGCTAACTAACCGGGTTCTTTCACCAAGGTGAACCACACCTACCACAACGTCGCTTACCCTTTATCCCAGACTAGGCTAAGTACCGAGTTCCATTACAATGGAGGAACTACTACCCAACACTACACAACACCTAATCCCAAAAGGAGACCCATTCCTTATTACAACACCATCAAGGATATCAACATCCTTGGAAATAAACTATCATTATTTGTATAACGATGCACCTCATCGATTATACAACCTTGGCATCCATCACTAATGCCACTTGATTTGACTCTAGGCATCTTTCACTAATGCCTTGACATGAACGCTGACACCTTTCACTAATGCCTTCGCCTCGACTCCTTTAGCATTCTTCACTAATTCTTTTGACACCTAACGTTACACCTTTCACTAATGCTTTCGCCTTGACTCTTCGGTATACTTCACTAATGCCTTCGACACAACACTTCTTTCGAAGAATAAAGAAGTATCAACAAGAGAACCTCAAGAGTCTTGATGATGACGGCATGGCAACTCATGGACTGAGCTTGCTCAACTTCAAGAAGTGGTGATCTCGCCTTTAAGAGGAACCTAGAGAAACACACAAAACAAAAGACAACTACATAGAAAGATCCTTTAGGATCGGTGGTTGAGAGTTACAATACTGGGGAAAGTATGTTTGGGAGTGACAACCCAAAAGGAAGAAATGGCTCACTATTTATAGAAGAAAACTAGTTATCGCTCCTCGGATCCCATGGATCCGCCCCTCGAGGATCCGCCCAGATGTATTAACCGGGATCCGTGGGACGCCCCTTTGCCCATGAGTTTTTGGTTATGGGCCATGGGTAATGGGTTATGGGTTGGTCCATGGGTATTTCCTTAGATACAATGTATCTAATAGGTACAATGCATCTAGTCAAATAAATATGGGTCAATACCATGGGTTATGGATATGCTCCATGGGTTGTAGTTTTTACCCATTATAATACATACTAGTTATGTATATATTTGCCCAATATGTAAACACTAATTGTTGTACATATGTATTTAAATCATAAAATCACTTATACTTGTTTTAGTGTTTTATGTGAAAACGTAAGTGTGTTAGAAAACTATTGGCTCAAACCATTTACGTATTTTATTTGTTTCGTTAAAATGATTTTACGTTTGTTATCGACAAAACATTTAGAAGATCGTAAAATATTAATAAACGTTTTTACGGCTTATTTGTATTAACAGATTTCAATCCCAAACCACCTTCACTGGGTAACACAGATTATGACAAGACCCTTTTGTCTTCCCCTTTCCACTTAAACTCTGATTCCATAAAAAGCTCTTAAAAATCCTTTCAATGTCCTTGGCCATCGTTTTGGAAGAAGAAAAACAATGACCCAATAAGTGTGCATAGAAGTTGGGAAGTAGCAACGACCGAACGGACCGGACCGACCGAGACCAGACTGACCGACCGGACCGACCACATTCGGTCCGGTCCCTGTCTAGGCTTTTGGGCTAATGGGTCTCGGTCCGTCCGTCCGACCACAAACCGACTATTTTGGCCTTGTTGGACCGGACCGACCGACAGACTGACCAAGACCGGACCGGACCGACCACATTCGGTTCGGTCCTCGTTCTAAGCTTTTTGGCTAATTCGGTCCTCGATCTTGGCGGTCCGGTCCGGTCCGGTTCGGGACCGATGCTCACCCCTAATAGAAGCTAAAACTGAGGCAATAAGCTGCAATCTTCCAGCATATGAGAGGGAATTATTTTTCCAATTCAAAACTTTACCCTTAACTTTATCCAGAAGAGGCTTGCGATCATTTAAACTCAAATTTTTAGCAACTAAAGGAATTCCCAAGTATTTATCAGGCAACTTCCGCACTTGAAATGGTAAACTGATAAGAATTTTAGCCCTTTCACCCCATTCAACATTACTAAAGAACATAGTGCTTTTCCCTATATTTGGTTTTAAACCAGAAATATTGCCGAATTCTTCTAAAGCCTCCTTAATCACAGTGACAGAATGTAAATCTCCATGGCTTAAGACCAAAAGATCATCTGCAAATGACAAATAGGCAATTTTCAACTCCTTGCAGCCTTTGTGGAATTTGAAGTTTGTATCCTTCTCTACTTTATTAGCCAGGATTAGAGAAAACACCTCCATAACCATGGTAAATAAGTAAGGGGAAATAGGGTCCCCTTGCCTTAAACCTCTTTCACTTTTAAAGAATCCCACCCTATCTCCATTCAAAGCTAATAGAGAAAGTAGCAGACTCACACAACTCATAATCCAGTTCACCATTTATGAATGAAACCCACGCTTAATCAAAGTACACCAGAAGAAATCCCAATCCATCAGATTACAAGCTTTTGCTATATCAACTCGAGAGCACACCTTTAGGACCTTTCCTGTTATAACCTTTTAACAACTCCTGTGTGATTAGCAGGTTATCTTGAATGAGCCTTCAGGGAATGAAGGCACTTTGGTTAAGGTTTACAAGTTTATGAAGCCCACACTTTATTCTATTAGTTAGGATCTTACTAATCACTTTATAGATGACATTGCAGTAGGATATAGGTCTGAATTCTGACATTTTAGAGGGCTGTTGGATTTTAGGAACAAGGGTGATCACAGTAGCATTGATTTCCTAAGAATTTTCCCAGATACGAAGAATTGTTTTATAGCTGCACATACATCAGAACCAATAACATCCCATGATTTCTTGAAAAACACAGCAGAAAACCCATCAGGACCATGGGCTTTTGTATCACCAATCTTAAACACAACTTCTTTTATTTCTTTATTAGTTACTTCTACAATCATGGCCAAGGCTTCAGAATCAGAAAGTTTTGAAGAAAATAGCTCCTCTACATTATCCATCTCATTCACATTGTCTTTTTTACCCAGAAATTCTTTAAAATGCTCAACAAACTTCTCTTCAACTTTATCACCTTCAACCCTATTCTCTTTCTCATCACAAATACTCATCACTTTACTAGCATGCTTCCTTCCTTTCACCACTTTATGAAAATAATTTCTATTTTATCACCTTTACTAATCCAGTCAATTTTATCTATTTGAACCATCAATTTTTCCTCATCTTTTATGGCTTCTAAATATTTTTCTAACAATATAGCTTCATTAGCTTTAATCACAGGATCATATGGAAACTTATCAACTTCAATTTGGGCTAGCTTAAGCTCTTCTTTAATCTCCTTAACATGCTCAAACAGATTCCCATTCTTCCAACTAAGCTTCTTCAAATGGGGTTTCATATTCTTAAGCTTCTTCACAAGTTTATACATATCAACACCATTAACCTCAATATTCCATTCCTTCTTAACAATATCTAAGAAATCAGGCTTATCAGCAACATAATTTGCAAATCTAAAAGGTTTAGCTAGCTTTTTCCTGCCATTAGGAATACTGAGAACCACAAAACTATGGTCAGAAGTCATGATAACATCAAATAGTCCCGAATATTAAATGTCAATTTCCGATAATGCTTGTTATTTATATCATTTATATGGATTTACACTTGTTTTCCATTGTTTTCCACTTTCGTAAATTACGAGCATTGAGCTAAAGAGACGCTGAACCGAAACATATCTAAATATTTATCACAAGATGTTATTTTGAAGAAGTTACGGCGAACTCATCTCTCACATTACGCCGTAACTATTGTGTGACTCAGAATGCCAACTTATCAGAAGGTTACGGCGTAACTCTTCCCAAAGGTTACGAAGTAACTACATTAGGTCAAAAGAGGTTCCACGCCGCTGATACTTACGCCGTAACTAATGCATCACTTACGACTTAACCGAGTTTATTGAAAACTACGGCGTAACCACTAATAAGGTTACGCCATAACCAGCAGATCTAGTGCATTTTACGAAGAAATAGAAGGTTACTCCTATATTGGTTACGCCGTAACCCAGATCTGGCCTATAAATACCCCACGAATTCCAGCATTTCTAAGCATCCCATTCCACACACAATACTCTGAGAACGTGGGACAAAGCTCAAGGCAGGTCTAGAGGAGTATACGGAGCTGTTTCCAAGGAAGAAGTCACTCCATTACGATAAGCATTAGCGTTTCATATTTCTTTTACTTTCAATTCATGTATTTCGTACCTTTGAATATTGAATTGATTTGTATGATTAATATGAGCGAATAAGCACCTTTTGGTGCTAGCCTAGTTATGATTCCTTAATTGTTTTGTTTGCGTTTACCTTTACTTCCATACAATTATTTCTAAGTGTATGCATGCATAGTTCATTGGTAGCCACCCTTGGTTCGGTAGTTTTGAATGGCGGTAGAGGCCAATTGCCTAGGAGATATATGACCAACTGAGCCTAGGTGAGCGGACTGAGATGGGAAGGGTAAGATATGACCAACTGATGACCCTTTCTACTTGTGCGATTTGACCAACTGATCACCTGTCGTTTGGATGAACTTAAGAATTGGGGTGTAGTGTCTAAGTTCCTAACGGCCGGAACTCACTATTATGAATCTAGCATGTAGCGGTACTTAATGACTTGGCTTAGGGACCAGAACAACAGAATTATGACGGTGCTACCGATTTCTCATGTGGTGGCATCTTTGCCGATAGGTTAGAGCGAATTGACCAAATGTCGCCCTCTCGAATTTGACCCCACCAAGTAATTGGAAGTAGGTAGACGAGACATAACTAGCTAGGAAGATTAACTAGGTTAGCACCACTCTCCTCTATTGATTTCCTTTACCTTTATCCGCTTTTATTTACTTTATTCGCATTAGTATTTTAATTAATTAAACTTTATCGAAACTATTATTCGTGACAATTAGACTTAGTAATAATCCAACACACATAGCTCTTGGGACGACCTCGCTTTACCATTTACTACACTACACACGACCGGCACATCGCTCGTTAGTGCACTAGGGTAGACCATAGGTATAGCGAGACACTATAAATTTAAGACCGTCAATAAAACCCAGATCAAGTTTTTGGCGCTGTCGGAGTTATATTAGGATTGATATTAAGTCTTTAATTTCATTTTAAACTTTCTCACGATCATATTTCAAGTTTTCGTGTACCATGGAAGTTGTTAACATCGATGACCTCACTCTTGAGGAATACTTGGCGTTGACAAGAGCGGAACAAGGGCCGGGTCTCGAGGACCTGCAATTGGAGCGGATGTCCGCTTCAAATCAAAGACCAATTTATGAGGGAGCTTCGGCTAACCCTTTTCGTGAAACAGGACGAAGATGCATATGAGCACGTTGAAAATGTCCTATACATTTCAAGCCTTTTCAACATTCCGGGCGTGTCTCATGATGTCATATGCTAAGGGTATTCCCATTGACTCTTACCGAGCAACGGAAGATGGATCGAAGATTGATCACGGGCAATTAATACTGGGCGCAACTAAAGAAACATTTTATTCAAAGATATTGCCCGTCAAGATTTCTAACCACTTTTGAGATCCATAATTTCAAACAAGAAGACAACGAAACGATGTATCAAGCTTGGGATGACACAACGATCTTCTTTTCAAGTGTCCTACTAATGATCCGAACAACCAGCAAAAGGTGAACATCTTCTACAAAGGAATTAACGTAACTACAAGGCAGATGCTGGACTATCAAGGACCCATCCCAAACATGACCCCTACTCTTGCTATTGAAGCCATTCAATAAATGGCAGATCACTCTAAAAAATGGCACGACGGAGGGAGTAAAAGGAACCAAGGCGGAAGTTTAGATGGAATTGCAGCAATAACCAACAAGCTTGAGAATCTTGGTAGGGATATGCTGGAAATCAGAGAAACTGTTCATGCCATCCAAGTCGGTCAAAAACCGCATGGGGACATTTGACTAAAAATTGTCCTAAAATTGACAAGGAAGATACGATTAAGGAAGCTAAATATGGAGAGAATAGGCCTTTTACGGGATAATCGTAATGGGTTTCGTGGAGGACCCCACCAGACATGAGCGAATGAGAGAAGAGCTAACCTGAGGAAATTATTAACAAGTACCTTGTGGATTCTACCAAGAGGCAAAAGGAGCAAGAAGAATGGCTTAAAAATTTCCAAGATAATACAAACAAGAGCCTCTTCCCATGACATATCATTTAAAAACTTGGAAACTTTAATTGGAAAGCTTGGCGATGAGGTACAAAGAAGAAACGAGGAACACAAGAGCAAATCTACTATATGTAAGGCTGTTTTCTCTGATAACAACAAGCACTCTGATGAGTCCAATACTGATGAAGAAAGTGAGTTACGCCGTAATCCCACCTCAGAGTTACGACGTAACCCAAATGCAAGCAAAGACACGGGCACGAAGGACGACAACCCTAAAAGGAGAAGTCATTGGTGTAAGGCTATTGCGATTGACAATGGGGAATGCTACAACTTGTGGGCCTCGTGTGATCCTCGAAAAACCGCGATGGTAGAGTTGATAAAGAAAGGGTAAAAGATGATGATACATGTGGACTACACTTAACATTTAAGAAAGGTTAGCCAAGTTATCGATTAAAAAAGGAAGGACCACCCATTAAGCATTACTACAAACCCTTACTCATCATGGAAGATGAGATTACTCACGCCATTAACGTGCAATCCTTTTCAGAATATTGCAACGGAGGAGGTAATGAGATGAACAAAGTTCGATATGCCCACACTAACTGGGAGGCATGATGTTGATTTTGAAAATCTTTCATTTAGAGATTGGTATTCGATAAGATTCGGGACGCGATAACTAATTCACTTTGTTCGTAACCGAACTCAAATATGAGAAACATTTTTGCAAGGAAAACCATTAAGCCCTCGTTGATATTCCTTCAAGATGACAATAATGAAGGAATTCAAAATCATTGGTGTGAACAAATTAAAACCAAAGGATTTTAAACGTTTGGGCTTCCGCAACCCTTTTGAGTATGAATGACGGGAAGCAACATTGAGAGATCTCGGGAAGACGAGTTCCTATGGACTTCAACTAATGACTCTGAAAGAACAGGATTGCCTTGGCCTGATGATCTCGGTTTCAACGATTGGGTCAGAATCAAATACGGAAAAATTGACGCGTTAACAAAAGAGAAAATCTAGAGTGGATGTATGAGTAAAGATCAACCTTAACGACGAAATTCCTAATGGAAAATCAGAAGATGACACCAAGGACTCGTCTAAGGTAGGAAAAGAAGAATGCAAGCAAATACTCGACCAACTTGAAGATACTGATTCCAACGATGATTTCGATTATCTCGAGTTACATGGCGAAGAAGGTTTCATTGACCCAGATGATGAAATGCACGAGAAAAGAAGATGCAAACTTCTTGGCATCCCGTTTAAGAGGCCACCACCAATTATAGCCAAAAAATTTGAGTTTACGCGATACCATTTGGGACCTGAAGAAAAATTTTGCAAGATCCAGAAGATTGAAACCAAAGAATATCTCTGAACTGCCACAAATGTCGGGTGGGTTATGCGTAACTTAATAAAAGACATGGAAGAGGTCAGCGAAGTCCAAAGGCCCCCTTAGAAGCCCCGCTGCTCGAGTCTAACTTAAAGATCAGAATAAAGAAAAGTGATCTTCGGAGACAACCCGAATTATCCTTTCTTTTGTTTATTTCATCTCGGTTATGCCGTAACTACTCACTTTGCAATTATTCTGTGTTTTGCTGCTTATATATGAACTCCTCAAAAGAGTTACGACGTAACTTCTCCTCGCTTTAATTCTTTATTTTAAAACACAAGAACCTTGTATTAGTATTTTTAAATGAACTTTGTGGGTGTGTTCTCAGAACCCTCACGAGACTTCACTCGTCCACTTAGGACACCAAGTGGTTTAAAGGCTTGTTGATTCGCTAAATGCAACCGTGATTCCTACTAAAGTAAGTTAGGTTTGTTTTTCATTTTCATTTTTATTTTAGAATTATGCTTGCTCAGAGTGTGATTTCGTGGATTGAAGTTTGTTCATGACGCTTATATGAAGGCACGCCTCTTGTTCGTGAGCCTTCCTTCTTTATGAAGCAAATTTCGTGGAAGTTCTCGCCTAATTCTACCTTTCTCTTCACCTTTATTTAATGCCTAGTACAAAAGGGACTTTGTACAATTCAAGTGGGGGGACGGGAGTATAATTATCTTTTGAACTTTATTTCGCCCTCATTTTTCTAGTTTATTTTGAAAAATTATGCCTTTTTTAAAATTTTGACATGGTTTTCTTAACCTAACTAGATTAGACCTTAGCCAAGCACATACAACCCTTGATATTATATGGTGAGATTAGCCTTATCCATTTCCAATATTTTACCCCAAATTCACCAAATTATGAGTGTGCTGTAGTTTGTAAACTTTAGAATTTGGCCTTTGCATCATTTCGAGACCATAGACGAGGTATGTTGAGTTATCTCGATGTATTTGGACTTTTCGCTTTAGAAGGCAATATTATAAGATTATCACCCAAACAGCCTACCATTGTGAGTCTATCGATTAGTCACCCGACTTTTCGAATTTCATGTGAAACCCTTTTGTTGCACTCATCTTTAGTGCAAGATACCCCTAGATACACCCTTCCGAGCCATTTCTTTCATTTTGTTCACCCAATATATTGTTTCTATACACCTATACACCTTAGCCTACCCCGTAGTCTTTATTTGTGATTAGGAAGTCATCATTTGCCTAAGTTCAAGGTTCGAGGAAAGGTTCGAAATCACGCTTTCATCAACAACATTTCAAGATCATTGAAGACCCCAATTCCGTTGTTCATCTCAAGTGGGGATATTATGTTAGTATTGATTGTTATGTTGAAAAAAAAATTGTTGTTATGATTATTGTAAAGTGCGATGTTATAAGCACTGTAGTATGAGCTTTATTGATTAGTATCGAGGACGCCACCTCGGTCACATTTGAAAATTGGAGTTGGTAGTTATGCCAACAGTTGGAGAAAAAGGTAGTGTGCCCATCACGACGTCCTCTAATGACACATCTACCTTGCATTTCATGATACGGTTTCTTAACTTCTAAGCTTGAACTTTGGGCGGACGGTAAGTGGTGATGACTTGGTTATAGATTTAGACTACCTGCTTGTTTTTTAATTTACACCAATTATATATCCCATGTCTTATCCTACCCTTTAATCATGAAGCGTGTCTAGGTGATGCAATGAGCAATCTTTGGTGTCTTGGCCATGGATTTGGTCATGTATCATTGATTTTGTCCACTACGTGACATGTTAGTAATGACGAGTCACCCTTAACCTTTGTCGTGTCTACCCATATTGCCTTCGAGAATTGTTTAGCCCTTAACTCTAGTGGTGGAGATTTGTGTAACCACCAAGCTTATGATAGAATACATGCTATGATCTCAAGGATTGAGTGATCACCCGAAATTAACACTTAGAATAGTCGAGAGATTTGAGTGTTTGTCCCCCTTCGTGAGGTGTTCGGCTTTGTTTTATTCTAGCATATGGATTTGTAAACTCATATTTTCAAAGTTATGTGAGATATCTTTTAGGAATCTATCTAATAAGGTCTACTTCAGGGCAAGTAGAGTTCATGGGGGATATTTGATAACATCAAATAGTCCCGAATATTAAGTGTCAATTTCCGATAATGCTCGTTATTTATATCATTTATATGGATTTACGCTTGTTTTCCATTGTTTTCCACTTTCGTGTAAATTACGAGCATCGAGCTAAAGAGACGCCAAACCGCAAACATATCTATAGATTTATCACAAGATGTTATTTTGAAGAAGTTACTGCGAACTCATCTCTCACATTACGCCGTAACTATTGCGTGACTCGTAATGCCAACTTATCAAGAGGGTTATGGCGTAACTCTTCCCAAAGGTTACGACGTAACTACATTAGGTCAAAAGAGGTTCCATCACCGATACTTACACCAGAATCATCGCATCACTTACGACGTAACCGAGTTTATTGAAGACTACTACAGTAACCACTAATAAGGTTACGCCGAACCAAGCAGATCTAGTGCATTTTACTTAAGAAATAGAAGGCTACGGCGTAACTCCTATATTGGTTACGCCAGAACCCAACCGCCTATAAATACCCCTACTTAATTACAAAGATTTCTAAGCATCCCATTCCATACACAACACTGAGAACGTGGGAAAAGCTCAAGGTGTCCGAGGAGCATACGGAGTCGTTTCCAAGGAGAAGTCACCCATTACGATAAGCATTAGCTTTATATTTCTTTTACTTTCAATTCATGTATTTCGACCTTTGAATATTGAATTGATTTGCATGATTAATATGAGCGCTAAGAACCTTTTGGTGCTAGCCTAGTTATGATTCCTTAATTGTTTTGTCTCGCTACCTTTACTGCATAATTATTTCTAAGTGTATGCATGCATAGTTCATTGGTAGCCACCCTTGGTTCGGTAGTTTTGAATGGCGGTGAGGTCAATTGCCTTGATGATATGCCCAATCGACCCTAGGTGAGCGGACCGAGACGGAATGGTAAGATATGACCAACCGATCTACTTTCAGCGATTTGACCAATCGATCACCTATCGCTTGGATGAACTTAAGAATTGGGGTGTAGTGTCTAAGTTCCTAACGGTCGGGCACTAACTATTATGAATCTATAATGTAGCGGTACTTAATGACTTGGCTTAGGGACCGTGAACAACAGGACTTATGACGTGCGCCTGATTTCTCCTGTGGTGGCATCTTTGTCGATAGGTTAGGCTAATCGACCAAATGTCATTCCTCTCGAATTTGACCCCACCAAGTAATTGGAAGTAGGTAGACGAGACATAACTAGCTAGGAGGATTAACTAGGTTAGCACCACCTCTATTGATTTCCCTTTACCTTTTATCCGCTTATTTACTTTATTCTCGCATTAGTATTTTAATTAATTAAACTTATCGAAACTATTTTCCGTGACAATTAGACTTAGTAATAATCCAACACACATAGCTCTTGGGACGACCTCGGCTTTACCGCTTACTACACCACACACGACCGGGCACACCGCCTGCTAGTGCACTAGGGTAGACCATAGGTATAGCGAGACACTATAAATTTAAGACCGTCAAGAAACCCGCATCAAGTCACATATGGGAGGAAATTAACATAAGCCTGAGAGAATTTACCTATGAAGGCATCATTAGCCATACCTCTGTCTAGTTTTTTCATATTACTAGTAGAGGGTTTTTTTTGGAGATTTGAGCCAAGTAAAGAATAACCCAGTGCTACAGACATAACCCAGTGCTTTTGTAGCATATGTGTATACTTTCTTTTTTTTCATGTAAGATTTCGTATCTATCATTCTATTTTTCAAACTCACGAACAAGTTAACGAAAATGATAAAAATCTTTTGCAAGAGTTAAACAAGAATGCTTTAAAATTCACACTTTTCAACTTATAAAAATTATTTCGATTTTAAAAATTGTGAAAATGTGATATACTTTGAAAGAATATGATTCAAAATTTTAAAAGATTATCGCAATAATCACTTGGCTTTCAAACTAAGTTAAAAAAATAACTTAAACACATAAAATAAGTTTTGTCGAAGATAAAAATCTTTTTAAGATTATGACAAAATCTTATTGAAAAACTTTTTCTTTCCAATAAATTTTAAAAATCAAGCACTTAGAAAATTTTTAACCTTTTTTCCGCAAGTGTTGTAAAACTTTAACACTATGTTCTAAAATAAAATGAAGTAAAGGAAAAAAAGAGGAAGTAAACAAATTGACATGAAGTAAAGTTTACTTTCATATTAAAAGTGGGGTGAAAGTTTTAAAGGGAAATACCTCAACCGATGTGGAAGAAGTAATTATAATACGGGTATCAAACAAGGGTTATCCTAATGCCTCTTATCATTTAGTTATTCCTAACTACACAAGTGTAGTCTCACTAGCGATCTCGGAATGCATCACATAACAAGTTCTAGAATTTAATATACTACCGGTACACTCTCGAAGCATTAAAGATGAATGCTTTAATTCCTACAAATCTAGGGGCGAACCTCACATTTTTGGGGTGGAATTTGAGTGGTAAAGGGTTTTGTGCTAGTCATATAACTTCCTATCCATGAGACGCTTTATTAAGACTAATGGCCCACCCTACATGTCATGAAAATTTTAAATTTGGTGCCAAAATTACCCTAACCGATATTTCTCATGGTTTATTACACAAATGAAATTGGACAAGACAAATAATCATGGTAAGTATAGTTTCAAAGTTCCCATTTTATTTTCCTCCCTACACTTAAACCAAAATTGTCCCCAATGTTCCCCAAAAGTATCAAAGTTATGATAATGGAAGGTAATTAAAAGCGAAAGAAACTAATACTCCCCTGATTAGCTCGGTAGGATCCGTGTGAAGTAGTAGTTAAATTCTTCTTCAAGAAGAATGTATGCGTGAAAAGCTCCATCCAACTTATGTTTCTTCTTCTTGATAAATAAAACCTACACACTTAAGAAAACAGACGAAACCTTCACGTAAAATCGGTGGTAAAACTATATATGACTCAACTAAATTAGGATATAATGCTTGTGGAATGGATGTTTGCGATTTTCCGAAAATTAAGACCGAGAAATTCCAAAATTTATAAGTAGCATGTAAAGCGAGAGAAAGTAAGATAAGTGGTTTCGCTCCTCCCGACCCCATCAGTTATCCTAATAAACCGGTCTCGTGCGATTTTTCTGAAAATTACATCTTTAGAATCTGGAAAACTTCCCAAAAATGCCATTATGACTCAATACAAGAATTTGACTCTAACAAACACATATATATATATATATATATATATATATATATCTTTTCAATAATCGAATTTCATGTTCACGCTCTTTTAAAAACGCGTGTAATCTTCCCTACACTTATCCCTTCAGATAATACCTTTATATGTAATTAAGACGGTTAAAGACAAAATAAAGTATTTTCACAAATTCAAACATGAGAATAAACAATCAATGAAAAGATATACGCCACACAAACAAGGAAACAATTAAGCATGGGTTACCTCCCACGAAGCGCTTTTCTTTATTTATGAGTCTTGTAGCTAGACTCGAAGTCGTGCCCCTACGTACCTATGTAAGTAAGCTTATCCTCTAGAATGTCATAAGGATCAAACTTATCATTTTATTTCCTAGTGGAACGCTTAGTTCGGTATGCCTTTTTAAACTTTTCTCCATCGGGGTCATAGATCGTCATCCTAATGTGCCATTATCCATTACCATCACTAGGTGGTCTATCCCAATTCCACTTATGCTTAGGCTTCTCACTCTCAACTTTCCACTTATTTATGACAAGATTAACGGGCAAGCTTCCTAGGAACTCGGTCATCTTCCTAATACGAAGGCGCCCTCAAACGGGTTCACTTCTATATCCCTAGCCAATTCTTGGTCATGGAAAGTTGAATTACTAACAAAGGCCTCTTCTAGATAAAAAGGTCGTTGGGGACCAATGAAATCTTTATTAATCCAAGGTCCATATCTAGATAGGGTTCTATCTAACATGATCTCGTAGGGAATTTCTTCCTCTTTGTAGTAGATATGCTTCTTGACATCGTAAATTGACCTCACTACCTTCTCCAACCACTATTTTAGACATCTTACAATCAAT
This sequence comes from Chrysanthemum lavandulifolium, assembly GCA_022545495.1. Taxonomy (NCBI): domain Eukaryota; kingdom Viridiplantae; phylum Streptophyta; class Magnoliopsida; order Asterales; family Asteraceae; genus Chrysanthemum; species Chrysanthemum lavandulifolium. Next base: position 40,524,635 of record CM040244.1, on the reverse strand, counting down.
GATGGCACTAGCGGTAGCTAAGAATCTCCTTCCTACTAACAATGGGCATGTCGGGTCCTTATTCATGTCTAGCACATGGAAATCCGCCAAAAGAGTCAATTCTCCTACGTGTACTACCATGTCTTTTATTATCCCTACTGGATATGCAATACTACCGTCCGCTAGACCTAAGATGGTTTCTGTTGGCTCTATCATACCTAGGTTAAGGCTTCTATGGAGTGACAACGAAAGAAGATTGATGCTTGATCCTAAGTCGGCTAAAGTGTCGAAAGGTTTGAGTTTCCAAGCCACACGGAAGAACTAATAGCCCGTGATCATCTAACTTAGGTAACTTATTTTGCACAAATGCACTCCACGCTCTCCTATTTTTAGTTCTCGCCATATTTTCTTTTAAAGCATTGTAATAAGGTGCATGAGCCAAGACTTCAAGAACCGGTTTTTCTTGGTGGAGTTCTTTGTACTCCTCCTCTAGATTAGGTTTGGGTTCTTGGTCGACGGGTTTCTCAAGTGTTGGTTGGACCAATGGTTCGGGTCCTTGGTACTTCATGAGGATCGCTTGAACCCGTGTTGATGGCGTTAACCGGATGAACTTTCGGTGTGAAGGGCATGGATATGCACTCTCCTAAGGTGAGTAAGAACATGAAGTCGATGAAATCGAATTCACTTTTGGGTTCTTTATAGTGTCACTTGGTAGTGCTCCAATTTCCCGGTCATTGAAGGCTTTTAAGAGGTCCGTCGAGCTTGTTTGTCATCTCGCCTTGTCGTTGCTTGAAATCGGCTTCAAGCTTAGTCAATCGAGTTTCTTGAGATGACATGAATCCAATAGCAAAAGAAAGGTTAAGGCGGTGAGGCGAGGTAGGCCCAGCCCAGGCTTGTGCGGTTTAGGTTGTTGTAAACGAAAGGAAGAAAGACATGAAATGGAACGCTTCAGAACCTAACTATGAGTCTATGCCCCTATCTTGGCTATTTTAGACCGTAATGATCTAGACACAATTGCCTCAAGACTAGCGGAGTTCCCGGTGTTTGGAGGGTTGAAACTATTAGGTGGACTAGATGAGCTTTAAAGTGGGTTTGAATTTTGGTTCCACTTAAGGTTAGGGTGATTCTCCATGAGGGGTTGTAGGAGTTTCCTGTTGTTTTGTTCGGGCTTGAAAGTATACCACTTCTCCCGCCTCCGCCGGCACGCTGCGTGGAGGCGTAGTCCGCAAAAGCTTGTTCGAGGAGTCTTCTGCAATCACGAGTGTCGTGGGGACCACTCCACAACTCACAAGGTAGAGTGATTTTGTTCACTTGATGTAACACCCCCAAATCTCGGTACAGCAGAAGACTTAATCAAGTTTTCGGGGCATTACTTTTTGGATTGGTATCGCACACAAGTATAGCCAAAAGATAGTCATTTAATATTCAAAACCAATCCCAAATTTAAGTATTCAAAACATTTAATCCAAAATATAAATATTAGGCCCAAAACATGATTTATTAAGATAGGTCCCCATAGTTTATCGAGGTAAAATGATCCTTGAACCACGCCCATGCCAAGCTTTCACTAATCAAGTAATCCAAACATCTCTCAATTACCCGAGAAATCATAAAAGGTCACCTTACGCCGTGAGTTCATAGGTTTAAGTTCAACAAAATCATAGTGGACCTGTAAGAGTAGATTTCTATGCAAGACCTAAGATAGGTAAATACTGTTCACACATGATCCTACCCGATCTCCAATCAAATCCCGCATCCAGGATTACTGGCCTCGCGACTCTAGTCCAAAGACCGATGTGGCAAAATCTAGAACAATTGCCAACCCGGACTAGGTCGATGTAGAAGTCTATTCTTAGCTAGGCACGGTTAAACCTAGACTAAGGCAACAACTACAAAGACAACTATCTATACAACAAGCACATAAGCAAATCCAAATAGTTTTCGCGGTCCAAAAACAAGAGCATGATTCTCACCCCAAAATAGTTCAAAACGAGTTAAACGTAGATAAAAGTGGGGCTATGAAACTCACCTCAAGCAATCAATGTAAGCAATCAACGCACAAATAAACACTAGCAGAAGATAACGATATCACAGCACAACAACTATCGACTCGGCACAACCTATTAATGTAGACCAAACTTAATATATACATTCCTCAAAATCAACGTTATCTACCCCAATATGTTCCACTTCTTTATTTCCAAAAACGTCTCGTTTCACCATTTAATCCTAGTGTTTGGTATTCCTCATGTGGGTGTATCGACTCAATATGATGCCATGAATACACTCAAACAACCAATATATTACGCTTCGCAACACAATATGCAACTCCATTCAACACAATATGTGACTCAATGCGACACAATGAGACGTCTAAGCTATAAGCTCCATAGTCCAATAAGTTTCGAATAAACAAGAGACATTATCGAATTCACAACTCGATAAACTCAATTATTCATTCAGACGCTTATTATTCCATAAACCGGTCGCATCCTAACGAGTCATAAGGATAAGTCACCCATTAATAAGGTTATCCAACGTATTTCAACGGATTCTTATTAGATTCGCCAACCTAATAAGTCCGCTACCCACGTGGATCAACACTATTAATGTTAGGTTATGCGAACCCATGCACACAACGAAGCAATTAAATACTTAAACAAATATTAAATGTCCACAATTGATATTTATTGATAAACGGTACTCGAAACATTAATTACTTATTTATTGCAAAACATTTCCAATTTAGTCGTTAGTTTCCGTTTAAAATAGTAAATAACAAGATAAGACTTGTTATCGATAATTTTGGTACAAAAGCCCATTTATTATTCCCATTTCATAGTTTATTAGCATTTTCATATATATATATATATATATATATATATATATATATATATATATATATATATATATATATATATATATATATATATATATATATATATATATATATATTTCACAAATTCCATTATTAATCTCATATCGTTATTCTTTTCGAGTCCACAAGCACGAGTCATAACTTCTCGGCTTTTAATTAATCAATAGTCCAAATTATACTAAAGTCCATGTTACGGCTTTGTCGGAGTCAACTATTGACTAAAAAGTCAAAGTAACGCCGATGTAGCTCAAAGTCAACAATATATATATCAAGTCCAAATTAAATGTCGCAACATCGCAATTCAATCTCAAACCAACTCAAAACAATCTCGCCAACAAATCAATCAACCAAAAGTACTCGAAACCAATGTTATGACCTTAATGGTCATGACACGGTCGCGGTCAAGACCACGTGAACCAAACAAGCTCTAGAAGCTTTTCAGCTCCACGCGTCTTATCCGAACCTCAACAATACCAATCAACAAGCTACCAAATCGACCCGACTCGGACCCATGACCCAAGTGGGTCACGTACGCAAGCCAAAGGCTTCGTACGTGCCTCTTGTGGCTCGTACACCTCACCAAACCAAACACTACCAAATCCAATCCACAACACTCAAATCCAATCATTCAAGCTCCAAACACTAAGCAAACACAAAACCCATCATCTATCTTAACCAAAAATATACAACTAAACCCTAAATGCACAAACCCATCAAACTAATACACCACACATGTACCAAACACTAATTACTTGTTTGTTTATACACTAATTAGCTTTAATTTCATGTTCCACCCAAAATCCCCAAAAATAAAAATTAGGTCGAAACCCTAATTTGAAATTCGTGGGTTTATATCACCCAAACAAGCTCAAAACATGTTCTCTTTACCTTATCTAATCACCAATTGCAAAAGCCCTTTGAAACCCTAAAAGTACGAATTTTAATTCTTGAATTTGAAGGTGTTAATTAAGTCCAAATGGAGTGTATGATATATGGTTGGAAAGAGGAAAGAAAGATCTTTAAGATGGTGGTGTTGGGTGACGCAACAGACGGTGGTGGTGGCTTGAATATGGCCATGGCCACTATGGTGGTGGCTAGGGTTTTAGTGAGAGAAAGATAGAGAGAAAGTATAGTGTGTGTTTTAGTGAGAGAATGAAAGGTGGAAGTGAGGTGGATGACCTTTATATACTTGGCACTTTGGGACCTCAAAATAATTAAGTTGGGGGGGGGCCACAATTAGAAAGGGAGGGTTCGTGTTGTAATTTTTCGTATCTATCTCATTTACCCATTCCCGAGCTCACATATCGTCCCCCGAGTGTCCCACGACATCTATTTAACTTTCCAACATCGTTACTTAGGTTTTTCCACGAGTTTTGACTATTTATTTGGTAGGCAACATCGTTACTTAGGTTTTTCCATGTTACGGCTTTATATTCTTGTTTTAGGCTTTTCTAGTGCCTAATCGAATAGTGCCTACCAAATAGAGTTAAAACTCATACGATAACTCATTTAATAATGAAATAAATCATAAAAACCAATACACGATATAAAATCAAGTCATGGTTTATAAAAATAGTGTTAAAGGCAAACTCGCTTAGTTTAACGAATGCGTTACCTAAAATAGACTCCTAAATTGCCGCTTGTCACAACCTCCCCCTCCGTAAAAACTCCGTCCGGGTTTCACTCCGAGTTGCTTGATGTCATAAAAAGTTTAGGATACTCACGGAAAACGCCCTCACGTTTCCCAAGTGAACTCCGTCCATGCCGGAGTTCCAACGAACTTTAACAATCGGTATACGGCTATTCTTCACCTCTTAACCTCACGATCCATAATCTCAATCGGCCCGGATGAATAGAGTATTTTGATTTATGCGACTGTACATAATCAACTCACGGATCCCACCATGAAATGGTATCCGACTGCCTCAAGCATAATGTTCCGCTTAACGCTTCAAGAAGCCGCTTTCACTTTCTACCATTCCATGAAGATTCTCATAAGGATGGTTCTCTTCCACAATGCCTATGCTTCACGGCTAAAATTTGAGATGGTAAGGGCGAAACAATGGTCATTCCTAAGGATCTAACGTAGTAGGGGTGGAATGTCCTCTTTACGAATAAGTGCATCACCACAACATTAGCCTTACCAGATGATAACGAATCTCACAACTCATAATCACTAAGCAATTCCTACCAACGACGTTGTCTCATGTTCGGTTCCTTCCGGGTCTAAGATATGATTCAAACTCTTATGGTCGGTAAATACTACACACTTGGAAACGATCCATCCTTCTTCTTCACAAACAACACCGTGCTCCCACGGTGATTTAACTTGGTCGAATGAATCCTTCTCTCGACAACTCGCCAACTGCTTAGACAGCTTCTTCCAATTCTCTCGAGCAAGTCGATATGGTGCCGGGCTACGGTGCCGCACCGTATCAACTCTATTTGAATTCCACTTGTCGGACGTGTGGAATCCTCGCGCATCGTCGGAAACACATCCGAAATTCTCTAACAACGGTACATCGTTAAGGTTTCTTTCATTCTTCTCCTCGCTTTTCGTAAATTCGAGCCAAGAAAGATAACCTCCTCATCGATGTACTCGGGCCTTAATACAGAGATGATGCTCAACCGGAAGGACTTGACGGCCGCTCCGATCTCCTTGTATGCTCGTAACTTTTCCGCCATACGGTAAACGACAATCTTCTCATCACAAATGATGTGTGCACCGTTCTTCGACAACCAATCCATTCCGATAATAACGCCAAAACTTTAAAGTAATCGGCAATAAGTCTATACTAAACGGGCCTAAGAAACTTAAGGTACAACCTCGAACTACGGTGTCTATCTTCTCTATTCCCATTCGCTAATTCCACATCGTAACTAAACCCTAGAGGTGTTTGGGAGATTCCTAGTAATGGCATAAATTTGGTGGATACGAAACTTATATCCGCACCTGTGATCAAACAAGATGGAAGATAGCGATTATTGAGAAGGAACGCACCCATAACTACGTTAGGGTCCTCACCACTTCCTTCCCAATAGCATAAACACGCGCTACTCCCATGTCTCTCTCACGATTCAGTAGCACCATTGTTTCCTGTTTCCACAACCTCACGCTCATGTGGTCTAAGCCATTACCTCCTACACCTCGATTAGCAAATCCTCCTACATTACCGGATTTCCTCATCCGCTGCTCTCGCACTCATTCTTAAAGTGTCCTCTTTCCACATCTAAAACAGTGACAAGAGCCTTCCATCCGCCTCCTTGTGCAGTTTGAGTGCAGCAGTGGACGAGACCCACAGATTTGGCTATGTGTCCTACCCAGAGCACTTCCTACACATAATCAGGCACGGTCCATGGTGGTGTCGGTTAACGACCATACACAAAGCTTACTACCATTATAACCCTTCTTATCTCCATTTCCTATGGCGAACACCCTGGCTGTCTCTTGCCATTTGTTGGCATTCCCTTTTGCAACTTTGTTCCTCTTCCTATTATCACTCCTATCACTCTTACCCTTATCTCCTAACTCTAGCACACAAGAGTCCATCAAACTCTGAGCCACATCAATTGCCTCTTGCAAATTAGCTGGCTTGGCAATGATGACATCATTTCGAGTAGCTAAAGGCAATCCATTAGTATACCTCTCAATCTTAAGTTCTTCGCTAACCATTTCGTGGCAAAGCAACGATAACTCTTGGAAACGATTTAGTATAAGTCGCCATGTCGACTGCTAACCTTATGGTTCCGTAACTCACTCTTTAACTTTAACTTCATTCCTAGGACAAGAAGTCTTAACCAGAGAGCCTTAAACCGAGTCCAAGTCATACTATAAGCTACATCAATTCCTACCGATCTATGGTAGTTATTCCACCGTGTCAACGCCTGTCCTTCAACGTGAAGGTTGCATACTTAACCTTACAATCCTCATCACGCTTACTCACAAAACACATGATTCAATTTTCTCTAACCACCTAGTCGTAAACTACTCCCTCGGCTCCTCCGAACTCAACGGGACCAAAGAATCGTAAATCTTGTAGGTACAACCTCGAGTTCGATTCAAGATTGGGGTTCCACTAGAGGTGTTAGAAAGATTAGCCTCACTAAAGGGCTCAATGACACGCGCGACACTAGCCGGTCAATGGGCCGGGTTCATAGTGGAGGGTTTTGTGAACAGACCATTCTCAAGACGGTCATTCACATTCGGTTTTCTACAACCGGGTTATCGGTGTTAGGGTTCTCAACATGTAGTGTGGTGGGGCCTGACGACGACCTCGACGACTGTGGGCAACAACAGCAGTAGGAGTCGCCGGTTGTTCCTATTCAAGTTTCGCCTTGTTGCCACCATTCTATAGGCAAGAAGAACAGTTTCATAAGTTCACAATTCACGCCTAAAATAGAGTCATTCCAATGATCACTAAATAACGCCAATATCATAATCAAGGTCAACAAGGATAACGCTATACCAAAGCGAAACAATCAGATACCGCATCATAACTAAAGGATGCATGTTCCCATAACCATAACTCATAGGTTTCAAAAGTGGAAATACATGGAAGGATACGAATAAATCAAAAACGATCCTAATAACGATACTAGTAAGACAACTAGGATAATCCTACATCTCGAACCAAGTACTACTTAGTTTCAAGATGGTACAAAACCATAGATCTAATACGATCTAGCCACGTCTACGAATATCACTCACTGATCTCCTAACTTTATCAACCTCTCTCCATAATGAGGCTAACTCAACACGTCGAGCGTCGCGATCACTCTTAAGCTCTGCGACTCTCTCTAACTCACCAATCCCACGCCAAATCGCCTATCAAGATCACGAGTCGTCATGAACCCTCTCAACAGTCCCCAACCCGCTCCTCGAGCTCCGACATACGTCATGCAAAACCCTAGTCCTCCCGACTCGGTGACCCATATCAACACTCGGATCCACAATACTAGCCCTAGATACTCCAACCAAACGCCTCACAACTAACTAAGTCTAGTACCGAGAGGTAATCCCTCCCACATCGCACCCGCCTAGCCATACTCCCCTGCTCGGAATCAATCTCGATGGTATCTTGATCCTAACGGCTACCTATATAAGGTGAGTAAGGTGGTGAGTCGATATCTAAAAGGCCCAGGGACTCTGTGCTCATGCAAAGGAGAACTCGGTCCCGGAGAATGTGCAAGACTGCAATGGAGGAGTACCCCTTCCAGGATATCCTCATCATCCTCCACCGAGGATCCTCATCCTCATCAACATACTACTCCTCAATCTCATCCTCCTCCTCGACCATGCTCCTCCTCCGCCTCATCCATGGGGAAGAGTCCATGAGTCGAGTCTCTGCAGGTGTAAATCCTGGGTGGTACACTAGAGATCTAGGCCTCCTAAGACATGATGATAATCGTGGTGATGATAGAGGAGAGGGTCGCTAAACGGATAGGTGATGATTGTGGTCTCACGGACATGCGGGCAAGTGCTATAAGCAAGCCTAGGAGTCTATGCTCGCTAAAACCTAATGTAAAGTGAGTCGCCTAGACGCAACCAGGACGATCCGATGATGATGAACTAGTGCGACGGCAATCTCATAAGGATCACCTCAAGAACCGCTACGAGAGTCGATGTCATGAACTAGCTACAGCAAGGACCTCCTCGATACATCAAAAGCTAGTGAAGGCATAGTCTGTGACAATGGCATAGGGTAGGTATGAGTGTTCGAAACAACCAGTTCTAACAAGCACATCAACTTAACCCAAAACATATATCACATAATGAAAGCTTTAAAAGTAGAGGTACCGCATTACTCAAAATATGCCTTTAAATAAAACACATAAGTTCCGTTCCATCACATATCAAATCAATCGAGTTCGAAATCATAAGTTTCGTTCCATCACATAATCACGTGTCAAATCAATCGAGTTCAAAACTCCAAAATCATAATATACCGTTTACTCAAATCAAATTCCGTAATATCTTGATAATCACATCTCATTTTCCAAAACCAGTAATCATATCTCATTTCCAAAATCAAGAATCGTATCTCATCTCCAAAATCAATAAACGTATATCGTTTCCGAAATCAATAATCATATCTCCATATAATAACGTTTCCATAATCCGTTCACAATATCCCTTAACATATCATCTCATAATTCAATTCGCAGTTCATACCATAATCAAATAAGAAGCTTCGCTCGCAAGCTTGCCAAGGTCCATGGATGATCAATTTTCTCAAAAAGTGGTTATAGTTTAGGGTTTATAAAATACCTAATTTCTATAACCTTGAGCTCGATACCAATCAGAACACCCCAAATCTCAGCAGGTGGAAGACTTAATCAAGTTTTCAAGCATTTTGGATTGGTATCGCACACAAGTATAGCCAAAAGATAGTCATTTAATATTCAAAACCAATCCCAAATTTAAGTATTCAAAAAGTTTAATCCAAAATATAAATATTAGGCCCAAAACATGATTTATTAAGATAGGTCCCCATAGTTTATCAGAGTCGAAAAATGATCCTTGAACCACGCCTCCATGCCAAGCTTCCACTGATCAAGTAATTCAAACATCTCTCAATTACTTGAGAAATCATGTTAAAAGGTCAGCTTACGCTGGTGAGTTCATAGGTTTAATTTCAACAAAATCATAGTGGACCTGTAAGAGTTGATTTGATATGTAAGACCTAAGATAGGTAAATACCGTTCACACATGATCCTACCCGGATCTCCAATCAAATCCCGCATCCAGGGATTACTCGGGCCTCGCGACTCTAGTCCAAGACCGATGTGGCAAAATCTAGAACAATTGCCAACCCCGGACTAGGTCGATGTAGAAGTCTATTCTTAGCTAGGCACGGTTAAACCTAGACTAAGGCAACAACTACAAAGACAACTATCTATACAACCAAGCACACAAGCAAATCCAAATAGTTTTCAAGGTCCAAAAAAAGAGTATGATTCTCACCCCAAAATAGTTCAAAACGTAGTTAAAATGTAGATAAAAGTGGGGCTATGAAACTCACCTCAAGCAATCAATGCAAGCAATCAACGCACAAATAAACACTAGCAAAAGATAACGATATCACAGCACAGCAACTATCGACTCGGCACAACCTATTAATGTAGACCAAACTTAATATATACATTTCTCAAAATCAATGTTATCTACCCCAATATGTTCCACTTATTTATTTCCAAAAACGTCTCGTTCCACCGTTTAATCCTAGTGTTTGGTATTCCTCATGTGGGTGTATCGACTCAATATGATGCCATGAATGCACTCAAATAACCAATATATTACGCTTCGCAACACAATATGCAACTCCCTTCAACACAATATGTGACTCAATGCGACACAATGAGACGTCTAAGCTATAAGCTCCATAGTCCAATAAGTTTAGGAATAAACAGAGACCTTATCGAATTCGCCAACTCGATAAACTCAATTATTCATTCGTGACGCTTATTATTCCATAAACCGGTCGATCCTAACGAGTCATAAGGATAAGTCACCCATTAATAAGGTTATCCTACGCATCTAGCGGGTTCTTAATAGATTCACAACCTAATAAGTCTCGCTACCCACGTGGATCAACACTATTAATGTTAGGTTATCCGAACCCATGCACACAACGAAGCAATTAAATACTTAAACCAATATTAAATGTCCACAATTGATATTTATTGATAAACGTACTCGAAACATTAATTACTTATTTATTGCAAAACATTTCCAATTTAGTCGTTAGTTTCGCTTAAAATAGTAAATAACAAGATAAGACTTGTTATCGACAATTTTGGTACAAAAGCCCATTTATTATTCCCATTTCATAGTTTATTAGCATTTTCATATATATATATATATATATATATATATATATATATATATATATATATATATATATATATATTTCATCAAATTCCATTGTTAATCTCATATCGTTATTCGTTTCGAGTCCACAAGCACGAGTCATAACTTCTCGCTTTTAATCAATCAATAGTCCAAATTATACTAAAGTCCATGTTACGGCTTTGTTTGAGTCAACTATTGACTAAAAGTCAAAGTAACGATGATGTAGCTCAAAGTCAACAATATATATATCAAGTCTAAATTAAATGTCACAACATCGCAATTCAATCTCAAACCAACTCAAAACAATCTCGCCAACCAATCAATCAACTAAAAGTACTCGAAACCAATGTTATGACCCTAATGGTCATGACACGGTCGCGGTCAAGACCACGTGAACCAAACAAGCTCTAGAAGCTTTTCGGCTCCACGCGTCTCATCCGAACCTCAACAATACCAATCAACAAGCTACCAAATTGACCCGACTCGGACCCATGACCCAAGTGGGTCACGTACGCAAGCCAAAGGCTTCGTACGTGCCTCTTGTGGCTCGTACACCTCACCAAACCAGACACTACCAAATCCAATCCACAACACTCAAATCCAATCATTCAAGCTCCAAACACTAACCAAACACAAAACCCATCATCTATCTTAACAAAAAATATGCAACTAAACCCTAAATGCATAAACCCATCAAATTAATACACCACACATGTACCAAACACTAATTATTTGTTTGTTTATACACTAATTAGCTTTAATTTCATGTTCCACCCAAAAGCCCCAAAAATAAAAATTAGGTCGAAACCCTAATTTGAAATTCGTGGGTTTATATCACCCAAACAAGCTCAAAACATGTTCCCTTTACCTTATCTAATCACCAATTGCAAAAGCCCTTTGAAACCCTAAAAGTACGAATCTTAATTCTTGAATTTGAAGGTGTTAATGAAGTCCAAATGGAGCGTGTGATATATGGTTGGAAAGAGGAAAGAAAGATCTTTAAGATGGTGGTGGTGGTGTTGGGTGACGCGCCGCCGTACGGTGGTGGTGGCCGGAATATGGCCGGCGGCCACTATGGTGGTGGCTAGGGTTTTTAGTGAGAGAAAGATAAAGAGAGAAAGTATAGTGTGTGTTTGTTTTAGTGAGAGAATGAAAGGTGGAAGTGAGGGTGGATGACCCTTTATATACTTGGCACTTAGGTACCTCAAAATAATTAAGTCGGGAGGGGGGGGGGGGCTACAATTAAAAAGTGGAGGGTTGGGTTGTAATTTTTCAGATTCATCTCATTTACCCATTCCCGAGCTCACATATCGTCCCCGAGTGTCCCACGACATTTATTTAACTTTCCAACATCGTTACTTAGGTTTTTCCACGAGTTTTGACTATTTATTTGTCAATTTTCGAGTTACGGCTCACAAGTTACAATAATTCTTGTTTTAGGCTTTTCTAGTGCCGAATCGAATAGTGTTTACCAAATAGAGTTAAAACTCATACGATAACTTATTTAATAATGAATAAATCATAAAACCAATAGATTTATATAAAATCAAGTCATGGTTTATAAAAATAGTGTTAAAGGCAAATCAGCTTTAGTTTAACATAATGCGGTTACCTAAAATAGACTCTCTAAATTGCCAGTTGTCACACTTGATGCGAAGACTTAGGATTTTTGTAAGAGCTCATTAGGAATTTGACTTGATCTTCAAGCTCGAGCATCCTACGGTCGGAAGGTTGTGAGTCAATGGGAGGCAAGGAGATTGCCTTTACGGTTTTGGGCAACTCACGGGGGTCGTTCCAACTTTCGTTGTCATAGAGAGCAAGGTCCTCTATTGTACCCTACGATTCTTTGAGATTACTAAGTTTACCACCGGCCGCTTGGTCGATGGATTGCTTAGTTAGGAAGTTGACATGATCATAGAAGATTTGGACTTAGAGCCAAAGATCAATGTCGTGATGAGGGACTTTATGGAGTAAGTCCTTGAATTGAGTCCATGCTTCATAGAGAGATTCACCTTGACGTTGTTGGAACATCAAGATTTCATTCCTAAGCTTAGTAGTTCTCCCCGGTGGGAAAAATTAAGTAAGGAAACGAGTGGTGAGATCATCCCAACTAGAGATGGAGCCGGCGGTAAGTCGCTCAAGCCAATTACTATCTTGGTCCCGTAGAGAGAATTGGAAAAGACGCAAGCGCGTGGTCTCCCGAGTAGTAGCATCAAGGTCGATGGAATCGACAATTTTAAGGAAACTTAAGATGCCGATTAGGATCTTCTGAACGAAGTCCATGGAATGCACATCCGTTTGCACCAACCGGATGGTGCCGGATCGGCGGCGTAGTTTGAGCTTGATCGTGAGCTCAATGGTGTTCCTATAGCCTAGGTTGCTTGGTCTTGACTATTCACCAAGAGTACGGCCTCTTGGTGGGTCATTTGGTGGTGGGTTGATCAGGGGTGGTTGATTATCACCTTCCAAGATGAAAAGTGATAGGATTACGAACAAAGGTCACGAAGAAGGGGGATAGACTACGAGGAAGCTAAAAATTGAGAAAAAAACTTACTTGATAGGAATCAAGCAAAGGAACCTAAACGAGGTGGACTCCTAACTAGCTATTCTATTCCCCGGTAGCGGCGCCAAAAACTTGATACGCCTACAACGCGTGTTCGGGGTCAAAGGAAACTTCCTTTTCTTCGAGCAAGTTTTTCAACCACCTATGCAGTGAACCTAATCGTTGTAGTGTAGTATTAGGGTAAGCCTTGGGATTGATATCTTTCTCTAGGGGAATATGAGTGCTAGTGAGAAATTACTACGCTAAGGTTGGGGTTGAGGAAGATTATTTTTTATCTTTTTTTATATTTTTTAGAAAATTGAAAGTACGAATCTCGGGATATTGGATTTGAAGGGTGGTATTTCTACCGATTACTCTACTATTGTCTATTCTAATTAACTAAGCTAAGGGGTAGTCTATGTCTAATTGATGTATGCTCGTATGATGATTAAAAATGTGTCTACCTAGATGCTATTACTCCCTAGTTATCTTTTATTGATGGTTGAATTGTCACGTCCTTATTCTTAACGCGTTGTGTCTTCTAAGGTCGTAGGTTGTACATTTTGAGGTCACCTTTAAGTGTAGTAAACGAAATCCACTAAGTCATTCATAAACTAACTTTGAGGTTATCTTTGGGTTTAGTAAACGAAATCCACTAAGTCATTCATAAACTATCAAAGATTTATCAAGAATTAAACACAACGATAGTCTAGTCGCACTCCTAAGCCAATTACAATTAAGATAAGAGACAACCTAACAAAAATTAACAACTAGGTTTCATAGATCTAAGCAAACACACAAGAAATTTAGCTAGACATGTTAAATAAGCAAACATACACACAATCAATTGAAGACATAATTAAATCAATGAAGTAAATTACTTATCTTGTTGTAAAATAGGGTATGAGAACCCTAAGATACTGCCCAAGACAGCCAAAAATCGTTTTAAGGTTTTACTCCACAATTCTACCTCCCTAAAAGTCGGAAATTCGAATTCTATATATAGAGTTACAATCATGACGGTGTTACTCTTTAATTGTGACGCCGTCGGATCGCCGCCATTAGGGTTTCATCTTGACCAAGTCAACTTTGTGATGGCGCCACTTTATGGTTGTGACACCGCGGCTTCATCTTCCGACACCTTCTCGAACTGGATCAGGCCGTCGAGTTGGACGCCTACTTTTTAAAGCCGGACGCCGTCAGTACAAAATAGCAAATTCACTTCTAAGCCGTCGCAATTATAGGGACAATACGCTTTTATCCGTGACGCCGTAAAGCGCTTCAAAGCACTTGAGTGTCTTGATCTTGACTTTAGCCATTTTCTTCACATATTCACGCCTTTTCGTCCAAATAAGCGCCATTCCAAGATTTTGCCTTCAAGAGACCTAAAGTGTGAAAAGGAACGAAATTAAGCAGTAACGGATATTCAAGTGGTCGATTAAGGGCTTAAATGACCCCTAAAAAGTGTACATTTTAAATCCTTATCATATGACCAAAGTGTAGAGATTGCCTCCATAACTTCTTATAGCGGATGGACCAAACAAGTCCATATGCAAAAGCTCTAGACACTTAGATGTGGAAACCATGTTTTTAGCCTTATGGCTACTATGAATTTGTTTACCAATTTTGCAAGCGTCGCAAAAGTGTTGGTCATATTTCTATTTGGGTAGGTTTCTAACTAGCTCTTTTGAGGATATGTTTTGGATGAGTCTTATATTAGCGTTGTTGGGAATTGCCGATTTGAAGATTACAAAACCACAAGCAAGAATGAAGAACGAAGAAATAACGAGGGCT
The DNA here is from genome assembly GCA_022545495.1 of Chrysanthemum lavandulifolium. Lineage (NCBI taxonomy): Eukaryota > Viridiplantae > Streptophyta > Magnoliopsida > Asterales > Asteraceae > Chrysanthemum > Chrysanthemum lavandulifolium. Next base: position 40,509,590 of record CM040244.1, on the reverse strand, counting down.
TATATGTAATATTTAGCTTAGCTTTTCTAGTAAGCTAAGATTAGGGTTTTTATGTAACCTCCCTCTACTATATAAAGAGGGTAGGTGTCTAGTTTATTTTCATCCCTTTCCTGCATCCTTTTTATTTTATATTCATAGCAAACTCTTCAATGAGAGTCTAGACACACGATTATAGCGTGTGTACATTAGTAGTAGTAGTTTCTTTGTTTTAATTAATAAAGAAAACCTTTTAGTGATGTTGATTGTTATTATCATTCCGCTGTGCATTCATTCAATCAATCAATGTTACTCATACCCTAGTTGAGTCCGGATCTTGGTTTCAACAATTGGTATCAGAGCCTCGTGGCTCTCGATCTAGGGTTTATAAGGTTTTCTATTAGGGAAAACTAGAAGGGGCGTTAAATAGTTTTACCAATTTAAAACTTCCTTATAAATATTTAGATCGACTTATGTCAATCTATTTGGTTGTTTATGTTGGACGTTGATAGATAGATATATAAACGTAATAAAAGATAAAGAGTAAGAAGCACATCACCACGACACAAGTATTTATAGTGGTTCGCCACAAGGACACCTTCCTTGCCCTACTCCACTCCCCGAGTCACCTACTCGAGAGTTCGTAAGCACTACACCAACTTCTTATGGCGGAGAAGCCTTCACAACGCCGCTTAACCTTTTTCAAAGACAAAGCTAAATACCGAGTTCCTTCACACCAAGGCGAACCACACCTAACACAAGGTTGCCTACCCTTTATACGGTGCTAGGGTAACCACCGAGTTCTTTCAGACCAAGCAGAACTATTCCTATCACAAAGTCGCCTACCCTTTATTAGGTACTAGGCTAAGCACCTAGTTCCATTACTATGGAGGAACTACTACCCTTCACAACACAACACTTAATCTCAAAGAGATCTACTCCTTGTTACAATACCATCAAGGATATCAACATCCTTGAAACAAACAATACTTATATGTATAACGATGCACCTCATCGATTATACGACCCAGGCATTCTTCCCAAATGCTACTTGATTTGATTCTTCGCATCCTTCACTAATGCCTTTGACACAACGCTTGGCACCCTTCACTAATGCCTTCGCCTTGACACCTTTAGCATTCTTAACTAATGCTTTGACATGCACGATAAGTACCTTTCACTAATGCTTTATCTTGACACTTTCGCATCCTTCATTAATGCCTTCAACCCAACATCTATGGAGAAAGAAAGAACTATCAACAAGAGAACCTTAGTTGTCTTGATGATGATGAAGCATGGCAACTCTTGGACTCGAGCTTGCTCGTCTTCAAGAAGTGGTGATCTCGCCTTTAAAAGGAACCTAGAAGATCACACAAAACAAAAGACAAACTACATAGATCACTGGATCCGAGGTTAGAGGTTATAATACTGGGGAAGTATGTGTGTAAAGTGGTGAGTAGAAAGGAAGAAATGGCTCTCATTTATAGAGAAAATTTCTACTATTCCCCGGATCCCGCGGATCCCTCCCACAAGGGATCCGGCTAGTACAAAGCCAGGGATCCGTGGAACGCTCCTCTTTGCCCATGGGTATTTTTGGTTATGGCTCATGGGTTATGGGTTGATCCATGGTTTTCATTCTAGATACAATGTATCTCAGGGATACAATGAACTTGGTTAAGTGGTATATATAAAACCATGGGTTATGGGTTAATACCATTTGCTAGTTTTACCCATTTAGTATATACTTGTTTTTACCCATTTTAGTATATACTTGTTTTACCCATTTTAGTATACTTAGTTTAAGTATATGCTAACCCAATATGTAAACACTAGTTGTTGTACATATGTATCTAAATCATAAAATCACTTATACTTGTTTTAGTATTTTATGTGAAACGTAGTGTGTTAGGAAACTATTGACTCAAACTATTTACGATTCTATTTGTTTCGTTAAATGATTTTACGTTTGTTATCGACAAAACTTTAGAAGATCGTAAAATATAAATAAACGTTTTACGGCTTATTTGTATTAACATCTATAATTAAGGTTTATGCAGAGTCGTGAAAGCAAAGAGGCAACATGCAAGAAGCGCTTTGATTACGGTATCTTTGTTGAAGACAAATTTACAATAAATCGGTAATTAATTCATATCTCGTTATTCATTCGCATGGTTGGTTTGTCATTGATGTGTCGGTGGCTATTCATTGGTCATAATAATCATTGATTGATGGGTATTACTATTCGTGTGATTGATTTGAATTAATTTTGATCTATACTTTTGATGTGGGGCTCAAATTAAATATGCTTGAATCTGGTCGGTGAGCGTTTTTATTAAAACGCAATATTTGGAAGATTTGTTAATACTGATCATGCTATCTATCGGTCCCTACTCTTTTTTTTAAAAGGCTGAATATTGATGGTCACGTGTGGTATTCATATATGAGTTGATGACGTGGGTTTGCTGCTGGTCCCAACACCCATTCTCGTTGACTTCATTGTATGATTAACTCTCATTGGTAAGGTATTGATCAAGTTGACTTGTTGTCACGATAGTATCACGGGCATGAATATTTATTTGATCTATTGTTTTTATTTGATTGGTTGGATTTACTTTTGATTGGCCAAGATAGATCAAGTTGTACGTAAGAATTAATGTTATCACGTGGAAGTGATTTTGATTGGCCATTTGATCTACGCATGGTGATTCCAAATTGCACTGTATTCGATTGATTCATGTCAATGAGGATAGAGTGATCACGTGGGGTTGTTTGTTGGACCCACGAGTTTGCATTATTTGGATTATCTCGATTGTGTGGCATTGTTTGTAGTGATTAATTTTAGTATACAGAATGGACATTGGTTGCTGCTGATATTGATAGTCCCCACATTTATTAGTCAAATCATTTCTACTCGTCTCATCTTTTATGTTGGTCTCGTATTTTTTTGTGATTAGTGGATCAGATGATGCTACTGATCATGTGGCAGTGATATTGTTGTTCGGTTGTGACTGCACATGATTGATTATACAGAAGTTAAAAGAAACTAACAAAAATTTTATAAGAAAAATATGTAAAAGAAAATGTAAAGAGAGGAAGTGACGGGAATGGTACTGTTTTAACTCCCCTTGACGAGTCCATCCCTTTGAGAGGGCGTCAAGGACATAACGTAAAATAAGCTAATTGTGTTTGCAAATAAGTTTGCAAATGGTTCGTCTAAGTGACGAAAACGTGCTCCCCCTTGAAGATTGCAAATTTGCAATGGGGTGTCATGAAGTATAATCCAAAATCGGATTAAGTTGCAAATGTTTTTGCAATATTGTTTGACACAAATCTCCCCTTAGCTTTATGGTGTCAAAAGCTTCATGTGTATTTTGAAAATCTACAAAGTAACGGTTAGAAAACAAGAGTATAGTGCATAATTTCGAAAATAAAACTCAAGTTAGTAGAAATTTGTGTTTGCACCACGGATCCCATGGTTCCCTTCTGGAGGGATCCTTCTAGGCATTTTGAGGGATCCTACCGTCTGCTGACGCTTCTTCAAAGAATCGAGCTAATGAAGATGTGAAGTAGTATAAGATATAGCAAGCACAAAACACAAAGCACATAACAATTATGGCATATAGATATTAATTCAATAAAAACAAGAGAAGATCAACCAAATCTCTAAAACTAAGAGAATGAACTAGCCATACAGGTGCTACTAATGCTAATGAGTTACCCAAACTCTAGATTCAACTAAAAGCTTTATGATGATCAAGGATGAGATACGTTTCCTAAACATTCTAAGTTTGAGCTTGTGACTTATGATGCTTATTGTAGTTTAGGCTTGTTGACCTCTTTGAAACATTCGAGGAGGTGATAAAACATGAAACGTTGCTCTTCACGTAGTTCATGTATCAACCTTTCAACATGTTTACTATGATAGCAATCCTTGTCGTGGTTTTGAATTTCTTGAAGTGGAAGTTCAAGTGAAGTGGGTTGAGGATCTTCAAATGAAGGAGGAATTGGTGGAGGCTCATTAAATTATGGCTCTACAATGTTTGAGGGTGGAGGTAAAGAAGCATCAACTTCCATGTGGTCGGGTGGTTGACTTTGATGTCTTCTTATAATCCAAAATGGACTATTGGGGAATGAGAGAGTTTGACATTGGATCAAGTGTTGATTCAATATTTTGATTTTGTTGGCCAACCTTTTCAAGTGAGTTTGTTGGTAGTGGTGGAAGGTGAGATGGCCAAGGAGGTAAGTCTTCTACATTATAAGAATGTGGAGATGATTGTGAGGTATCTCTAGGCAAAAATGATGTTGATTGAGTTGTGGAAGGTATGTTTGGTTTGATAGAGTTTGGTGATGAAATCCTAGTGGAAACAATTTTCTTGGGATTAGTTTGATTGGTTTCCTTGGTGTAGGAGAAATCCTAGCATTAGTGGACTTAACCGGAGATGATTCGGTTGAGGAAACTTCGTGTATGATCCTAGCAAGTTTCTTGGGTGGTTCTTGAGTGGATGAGTTAGCACTAGGGGCCTTTCTCATGATAAAATGACTAAGGAAGATGGTTGTAATTGCTGATAATTGTGTTTGTGTTTGATGACTAAAGTGTTTTTAGCAATATGGCTTATAAAGGGAAGAACTTGGCAAGTGCATTTAAGACTTAAGCCACTAATATTCTTAGAGATGTGATGATTAACATGCACAAGGTTGAAGTTCAGAGTTTCACTGATCTAGGAACTCATTTAAGATGAGATGGAGTGTTTGAGTTAGCAAGATAAGTTGAAATGATTGTTTTAGCAAGGTTTGACATAATCTGTCACCCGGATCCCACGGTTCCCTCCTTGGAGGGATCCGGCTAGGCTAATCCTAGGGATCCGGCTCTCAGCATTTATGACATGTTTGAAATGAGGTTTCTAGGAGCTAAAGCCTATCTCATTTTGAGTGTTTCAGTTCTACTAAGTGAGAAGGTACTTGAATGATCAAGGGTAATAGGTGTTATAGCAAATGATTGCCTTTTATGAATGGGAGATGGGCTTAAATGACTACCAATAGATGTTCAAGGATAACACTAAGTGATTTGGTGGTGTCAAGTCATAATAAATGATCCTAGTGATCAGATTTTGGCTTGAGATGGAATTTGAAAAATCTTTAAAAATCAAAAGAATTGAAAGGCTTAATTCTTGACCCATTTTGAGATAGATATGACTAGAAACAATTTCCTAAAATTGTTCAATATGTCCACCTAAGTGTTTTGAAAGATGAGAAACAATTTGTGAGTTTTGAAGCAGAAATATGGTGAGTTTTCATGTGTTGACAAATCAAGAGGCATTTTGACTAAGATCTCAAGTAAACCATAAGTGAGTCTAATCCTTTCTCATCCTTGAAGTGGACTTAGTTGGGTTCTAATATCATGTGTTTACCAAGATGTGATGTTATCTAGAAAGCTATCTTGATGTAAGGGATGTTGTATTGCTGATCCGATGTCACGGATCCCACTTGCCTCAAGAGGAGGATCCGGCTAGGCTAATCCTAGGGATCCAAGATCCGCAGATCGTAATCTTCCTTAATTGTTGTGCGATTTTGCACACTAATAAATCTTTAAACAAAGCAATAAGAACAAGCATGTCATCACAAAATACCACTTATAAGGACATGATAAAGTAACAATATCCAAATTACCATAAACCAAAGTACTAAAACGTAATCATCCAAACATAAAATAAAAGAAAATAAGCATATTCCTATTGTCTCTTTCGTCAATCCTTTATTTTCCTTTTTGACGGCTTAGTGAGGTTGTAAGCGAGGTTTTGAATCATGCCCTCAATTGTTTGAATTCGCGGTCTCGTTTGGAATGGTTGAAAGTTGTTCGTAGTAATCAAGGGTTCCAATTCAATGTGGCTATAGAATCGACGCCTTCCTCTTCTTCACCTTCTTTTCTTCACCACCGAGGAGTCAGAGAGAGCTTCTGTTTCTTTCCATTGACCATGAACCATTTAGGGGTTGTTTGGTAAGAGGTACCATGACGTGATCGGAAAGATAATGATCATCGTTAATAGGAGATGGTTGTAATGCACCAACATACTTACAAAGTCGTGTTAAGAGCATACCAAACGGAAGTACCATGTTGGAAGCTTTGCATACCCCATCCATTCTCCTTACCTTGTAATAGGCAAGATTAAATGGCCTTTGGTGGATAAGACAATAGATCATTTGCACAAGACATGCGTTTGGATGATCTTTGTTTCCAACTAGGCTAATGACGTTTTCCCTAAGGATTTCTTCCCATTTTCTAAACATGGGATGCATTTCAAAAGTTCCATTTGAAAGGGATCACGGTGAATGAGCTTTTGTTACGGTTGTAACGGATTGGTCGGTCCTAACTTTGAAGATAGTATCTCGAATGGTTTCGGGATTGTCGAGAGGAGTGTTGTAGAGAGGTTTAGGATCAGTGCAAGGTTTTGGCGTTAATTGCCCAATCTTGAGAGTACATACAAATTCCTTCACAAGGAATGCGAAGAATTTGAGCAAAGGTGTTGAGAGGAAGAGTAAAGTTTTGTTTGTTGATGATGAAGGCGATTGAGATGCTATTGTCGGTGTTTCTAATGATCCTAAAGCTTTGTAAAATTCAAAATGAAAACCGGACAAATTTGTTCATCTATGTCAAGGAGACAATCAAAGTTGATAGTCGAGAAAACTTGACGAATGTCGGTATCTTCAAGGAAATATTCCTTGACTACACGACCTTCGTGGATAAGTCGTTTTACCAGGCCTTTTGAATATTTTACGGTCGGTTTTGGTCAATCCCTTTTTACGATAGTAATGAGTAAGGTAATGGACGGTGTCATGATGATCTTGTTGAGTGGCTTTGGGCATGGTTGGTCCTAAAAATACAAATTTTCCAATTAGGTAAAATTAGTTGAGATGGGTTTATGGTTTTGATTTGTATTAACAATGTTGTGAACACAATGTGATTTTAATTATGTTAAAAGCCCCTTTTCATGATTAATTTGAAAAACCCTAATTAAATTAATTGATTGGAAATTAAGAAACCATAAACCCTAGGATGAGGATGATGAAAATTAGAACAAGTTAATGTAATTACTACAATGATGTTCTAGGAAGGAATACTTGAGAGTATGGAATCCAATGAGGATGAAATCGAGTTTAGTCGTTTTGTGTTATGTGAATAGAGGAAAAAGATCGGTGGTGAATTTTGAAAGCGTATATCGAGTTCTGCTCCACGGTTCCCGGATCCCTTGTATTTGGGATCCGCTAGTACAATTAGAGGATCCGCCATCGTGATGAGAAAAAGGTTTTTGACATTATTTTCGTAGTAGGCTTATAAACCACTTACTAAAAATAGTTTGAGGTAATTTTTTGGATGACGGGTTTTGATGAATCACATATCGAGGGTTCATATGCGATTTACGGCGTTAGTTTGATTTAATCAAAAGGAATACTATTCCGATGATGAATAAAAAGAAAAGTGACGAAAGAGACTTCTAACGATGCTAGTAATTTATTAAAACAAAGAGAACTATAAAATAAATTAAACTCATGTAACCTATCTAATGAAAAGTAAGACATGCCTCTATGCTTCTTGGTTTGGCATAATACCAAAAATACTTCATGAGCTTTTAAAGTAATCCTTTGTACTTGGTGTACGTAAGTTGTGATTACTTTTTAGATCCTTCCTTGAATGTTGACTTCATTATTCTTTGAATAGATATGAAGATTTTTGGAGAGGTTCTAGCATGAAGATTTCTTGAAAACAAAAATTGTTAGAATGATCTATCAATGTCCAACAAAATGATTTAAAAGAAAATATGACCTTAAAAAAATCCTTCTTTGTAGTTTTCAAACATACAAGGATCGTATCAAGTCTTTAAAGTACAACATACTATAAGAAACTTGGTAACGAAGCTCTGATACCAATTGTGGAAAACTAGAAGGGGGGTTGAATAGTTTTACCAATTTAAAACTTCCTTTTAAATATTTAGATCGACTTATGTCAATCTATTTGGTTGTTTATGTTGGACGTTGATAGATAGATATATAAACGTTTAATGAAAGATAAAGAGTAAGAAGCACATCACCACGACACAAGTATTTATAGTGGTTCGGCTACAAGGACACCTTCCTTGCCCTACTCCACTCCCCGAGTCACCTACTCTAGAGTTCGTGAGCACTACACCAACTCCTTATGGCGGAGAAGCCTTCACAACGTCGCTTAACCTTTTTCCGGTACAAAGCTAAATACAGAGTTCCTTTACACGAAGGCGAACCACACCTAACACAATGATAAGGTTTTAAAATGTACCTTTTTGAGGGGTCGTTTAAGCCCTAATTTGATCACTTTTGTATCCGTTATTACTTAATATCGTTCCTTTTCACTTTTTAGGTCTCTTGAAGGCAAATTGTTGTAATAGCACTTATTTGGACGAAAAGGCGGGATATACGAAGAAAATGGCCAAAGTCAAGAATCGAGACACTCAAGTCGCCGAATACAAGGCGACGGCGCCATCGCTAATCATGACGCCGTCGGAGCATTTTGTGACGACAAAGAAGCCAAATTTATTTTCAAGTGACGGTGTCGCTTTAAAAGAGTAGCTATCGCAACTCGGGACGGCCTAGATTTGATCCAGACGGCGTCATAAGTCAAGGGACGGTGTCACAAGCACAAGGTGACGCCACAAGACTAACGTGGCCAAGACGAAACTCTAATGACGGTACCCGACGCGCCACAAATCATAAGGTGACGCCGTCACGATTGTAATATTATATATAGAATCCGAATTTTTCAGCTTTAGTGTGTAGTCTTTTGGAGTAAAACCTAAACCGAACCAAGGTTTGTCTTGTACAAGATTTTAGGGTTTCCAAACCCTATCTTATATCAAGATAAGTGTTTTACTTCATTAATTCAATTATGTCTTCAATTATTTGTGTGTATGCTTGCTCTGTTCTCCATGTCCCGCTAATTTACTTGTGTGTTTGCTAGGAATATGAAACTTAATTATTAAATATTGATTGGTTGTCTCTTATCTTAATTGATTAATGATCTAGTAATGCGATAGGTCATTCTGTGTAATTAATGTTTGATTAATCTTTGTGAACCTTAGGCTATAGCACTTAGAGCGGTTGTAGGCTAAACCATCCAAAGAGGGCCTTAGAGTTAGAGTTTATAATCCCTAGAGGGTTTTGTAGACGAGACCTTTGGTAAGTTCAAAGAGTTAGGATAAACGCATACCCTACGACTTTAGATACACAACGCGATTAAGAATAAGGACGTGACAATTCAACCATCAATAGGAGATAATTAAGGAGTAATAAAACCTAAGTGAACACATCTTTAAACTATCATACGAGCACACAATAATTAGACATAGACTACATACACCTTAGATTAGATAATTAGATAAGTAGAGTAATCGGTAGAAATACCAACCCCAAATCCAAACCCCTAGATTCGTACTCTTTCTATTTTCTTAAAAACATAAAAGATAAAAAATAACCTTCCTCAACCCCAACCTTAGCGTAGTAACTTCTCACTAGCATTCCTATTCCCCAGAGAACGATATCAATACCCGTGCCTTACCCTATTACTACACTACAACGATTAGGTTCAACGCCTAGGGTGTTATAAAACTTGCTCAAGAAAGGAAGTTCCTTGGACCCCGAACGACGCGTGTAGCATTATCAAGTTTTTGGCGCCACCGCCGGGAATAGAATAGCTACTTAGTAGTCCACCTCGCTTAGGTTTCTTTGCTTGATTCCTATCAAGTAAATTTTTCTCATTTTTAGCTTTCGTAGTCTATCCCCTTCTTCGTGACCTTTGATCGTAACCCCATCACTTTTCATCATGGAAGGTGATAACCAACCACCAAATGACCCGCCAAGAGCCCGTACTCTTGGTGAATACTGAGACCAAGCCACCTAGGCTATAGAAACACCATTGAGCTTCCCGACCAAGCCCAAACTATAGCCCTGCGATCCGACACCATCCGGTTGGTGCAAACGGATGTGCATTCCATGGACTTCGCTCGAAGATCCTAATCGACATCGAGGATTTCTCAAAATCGCCGATTCCATCGACCTTGATGCTACTACCGGGAGACCACGCTACTGCGCCTCTTCCAATTCTCTCTACGGGACCAAGCTAGTAATTGGCTTGAGCGACTTCCCGGATCCATCTCAAGTTGGGATGATCTCACCTCTCGCTTCCTTGCTCAATTTTTCCCACCGGGGAGAACCACTAAGCTTAGGAATGACATCTTGATGTTCCAACAATGTCAAGGTGAATCTCTCTACGAAGCATGGACTCGATTCAAGGACTTACTCCATAAATTCTCTCATCACGGCATTGATCTTTGGCTTCAAGTCCAAATCTTTTATGATCATGTCAACTTCCCCACAAAGCGATCCATTGCCCAAGCGGCCGGTGGAAAAGTTAGTGATCTCACCGCGGAAGAATCATGGGGTATAATAGAGGACCTTGCTCTCTTTGACAACGAAGTTGGAATGACCCCGTGAGTTGCCCAAAGTCATAAGGCAATCTCCTTGCCTCCCATTGACTCACAATCTTCGACCGTAGGATGATCGAACTTGAAGATCAAGTAAAATTCCTAATGAGTTCCTACAAAATCCTAAGTCTTCACATCAAGTGAATAAAATCACTCTTCCTTGTGAGTTATGTAGTGGTCCCCATGACACTCGTGATTGCACAAGACTCCCCGAATAAGCTTTTAGGACTACGCCCCGTGCGTGCATCGACGGAGCGGGAGAAGTGGTACACTTTCAAGCCCGAACAAAACAACTTAGGAAACTCTTACAACCCCTCATGGAGAAATCACCCTAACCTTAACTGGAACCAAAACTTGGAAAACATGGGTCCGCCTTTGTACAAAATAATCTACCTAAGAAGTTAGACGATCCCGGGCTATTTACTCTTCCGTGTAGGCTTGGAACTTCCAAACCTCTTGATGCTCTAGCCGACTTAGGATCATGCATCAATCTTGTTCCGTTGTCTCCATAGAAGCCTTAACTTAGGTAAGATAGAACCAACTAAACCATCTTAGGTTTAGCGGACGGTAGTGTTGCATATCCGTAGGGATAATAAAAGACATGGTAGTACACGTAGGAGAGTTGACTCTTTTGGCCGACTTTCATGTGCTAGACATGAATAAGGACCCGACATGCCCATTACTAGTAGGTAGAGGATTCTTAGCTACCGCTAGTGCTATCATCGATTGTAAGATGTCCAAGATAGTGGTAGGGGAGGGGAGTGCTAGGTCAATCTACGATGTCAAAAAGCATACGTACTACAAAGAAGAGGAAATCCCACATGAGATTAGGTTGGATAGAGCACCTTCTAGATATGGACCTTGGATAGATAAGAACCTCATAGGTCCCCAACGACCTTTCTACTTATATGAAGCCTTTGCTAGTAAAGCAACTTTCCATGAAAAAGAAATGGCTAGGGACATGGAAGTGAACCCGTTCGAGGACGCCTTAGTATTTAGGAAGATGACCGAGTTCCTAGGAAGTTTTCCCGTCAACCTTGTCATGAATAGGTGGAAAATTGAAAAGCCTAAACATAAGTGGGATTGGAATAGACCACCTAGTGATGGTAATGGAGAGTGGCACATTAGGATAACGATCTATGATCCCGATGGAGAAAATTTTGAAAAGGCATACCGAACCGAACGTACTACTAGGAACTTAAGTGATAAGTTTGATCCTTATGACATTGTTAAGGATAGGCTTACTTATATCGGTACGTAAGGGCACGACTACGAGTCTAGCTACAAGACTATTAAATAAAGAAAAGCGCTTCGTGGGAGGCAACCCATGCTTAATTGTTTTCTTGTTAGTGTCATATATCTTTTATTGATTACTTATTCTCATGTTTAAATTTGTAAAAATGCTTTATTTTGTTTTTAACCTCGTCTTAATTGCATATAAAGGTATTTTACATAAAGGAAAAATGTAGGGAGGATTACACACGTTTTTTAAGAAATGTAAACATGAGAATAGCAATTCATTAAAAGATATATATGTGTTTGTTCGAGTCAAATGCTTGTATCAAGTCATAATGGATGTTTTGCGTAAATGTTTCCGATTCTAAAGATGTAAATTTTCCGTAATTTTTCCAAAATCGCAGACCGCTTTTGTCGATAACCGACGGCGTCAGATGGCAACTGACGCGTCAGATCGCAACTGACGGCGTTAGGAAGGAGTAAAACAATGATTACTTTTTCTCGTTTTTCGAGCTACTTATAAATTTTGGAATTTTCCAGTCTTAATTTTCCGTAAATTGTAAACATCCATTCCACAAGCATTATATCCTAGTTTAGTAGAGTCTTATATATATTATTACCGCCGATTTTACGCGAAGGTTTCGTTTGTTTTCTTCAATGTGCGTGTTTTATTTATCAAGAAGAAGAAACAAAAGATTGCAAGGAGCTTTCACGCATACATTTTTCTTGGAAAGGATTTAACCACCACTTTACACGGATCCTACCGAGCTAATCAGGAGTACTAGTTTCTTTCGCTTTTAATTACCTTCCATTATCATAACTTTGATATTTCGGGAACATTGGGGACAATGTTCGCTTTAAGTGTAGGGAGGGAAAATAAACGAACTTTGAAACTATGCTTATCCTTGATTATTTGCTTTTTCCAATTGTATTTGTGTAATAAACCATGAGAAAATGTCGGTTAGGTAATTTTGGCACCAAATTTAAATTTTTTATGACATATAGGAGTGGGCCATTCGTCTTAACAAAAGCGCCTCACGGATAGGAAGTTGCATGACTAGCACAAAACCTTTACCACCTAAATTCCACCCAAAATGTGAGGATCGCCTTAGATTAGTAGGAATTAAAGCATTCATCTTTAATGCTTAGAATGTGAACCAGTAGTATATTAGATTCTAGAACTTGTTTTGTGATGCATCCCGAGATCGCTAGTAAGACTACACTTGTGTAGTTAGGAATAACTAAATGATAAGAGGCATTAGGATAACCCTTGTTTGATACCGAATATAATTACTTCTTCCACATCGGTTGAGTAATTCCCCACACCTTTGCGTTGTACTCATCTTTAGTACACGATACCCTAGTTAACCCCTCGAGCCTATCCTTTCGTGGTTCTCGTGATGTTTCGGTTTTTCTGGAATATCAATGAAGAGCATTGTTTACACCCCACCCCAAAATATACACCCAAATCGCCTTAGCCTACCTTGTATGCACTCACTTTTAGTGCATTATTGTTATCACACTAAACCATTAGTTCAATTATCTAGTTGCTTGCATGAGTTGCTAAGTCGAGTCATATCCTTTGTACATAGTTTTGGGACGATTGGTACTCATGGGAAAAAGTTAAAGTTTATGAAATGATTGGAAGGGAACGTTAAATTCCCTTATTTGCGTAATAACGCACCCCAAGTGTTTTGATCTTTCAATACGGGTCAAATTAGTGTTAGAGTAATAAAACTCAAGTGTAGGGATGTGCCTATAAATCCCTATCATTTTGATGTTACCGTAGAGGATGGTAGAGTTAAAGTGTATGAAAAAAATCGAAAAAATAGAAAAGAGAAAGAAAAAAATAGAGCGTAAAAAAAAAAAAAAAAAAAAAAAAAAAAAAAACTATACGGGCTACCATCCTACATCTATCCTTTAAATTTATGTTTGTTTGTTTCAGTTATCTAGAGTTTAGAGTGTCGAGTCTTGACTTAGCAACGCCATTCTTTGTATGCTTGTAACATAAAGATTTTTGACTTTCCACCACTAAATAGCCTATCCCACCAAACCCTTTGTTTCCCAACCGTAAGCCTAACATTACAACCCTTTAAAGACCTCTTTGATTGTCTTTCCTAGGTGCTTACGCCAAAGCGATGGGGGTTTTATCTATTCTCAAGCCTATGGTAATCTATGTACTAGGACCGGTTAATGAGTGTTTATCTTCCATTTCCAACTTGTTATATTTCATATACACCTGAGAGAGATGTGAGTATCCAAACACCCCATGTGAGGTGCTAGTATGTAATTTCGGTGCTTGTTATAACTTTTGAGGGGCTTATATGTGTTGTGGACTGTTTTAAACCAATGCTTCATGACCCCTAACTTATAAATTAATTGGCTAAAAGCACATTTGCTTGAGGACAAGCAAATACCAAGTGTAGGGATATTTGATAAGGTTTTAAAATGTACCTTTTGAGGTATCGCTAAGCCCTTATTTGATCACTTTTGTATCCGTTATTACTTAATATCGCTCCTTTTCACTTTTAGGTCTCTTGAAGGCAAATTGTCAGTAATAGCGTTATTTGAATAAAAAGCGGATATCTGGAAGAAAATGGCCAAAGTCAAGAATCGAGACACAAGTCAGTGCTGAAATACAAGGTGACGGGGCCATCGCTAACCGCAACGCCCGGCTTGAGCATTTTGTGACGACACGTAAGCCAAATTTTTATTTTCAAGTGACGGTGTCGCTTTAAAAGAGTAGGTCGTCGCAACTCGCATAACCTAGATTTGATCCGCACGGCGCCATAAGTCGAAGGGACGGTGTCACAAGCACAAGGTGACGCCCACAAGACTAACGTGGCCAAGACGAAACCTTAATGACGGCGGCCCGAGCGCCACAAATCATAAGGTGACGCCGCGATTGTGATATTATATATAGAATCCGAATTTTTCGGCTTTAGTGTGTAGTCTTTGGAGTAAAACCTAAACCAACCAAGGCTATCTTGTACAAGATTTTAGGGTTTCCAAACCCTATCTTACATCAAGATAAGTGTTTTACTTCATTAATTCAATTATGTCTTCAATTATTTGTGTGTATGCTTGCATGTTCTCCATGTCCGCTAATTTACTTGTGTGTTTGCTAGGAATATGAAACTTAATTATTAAATATTGATTGGTTGTCTCTTATCTTAATTGATTAATGATCTAGTAATGCGATAGGTTATTCGTTGTGTAATTAATGCTTGATTAATCTTTGTGAACCTTAGGCTATAGCACTTAGAGCGGTTGTAGGCTAAACCATCCAAAGAGGGCCTTAGAGTTAGAGTTTATAATCCCTAGAGGGTTTTGTAGACGAGACCCTTTGGTAAGTTCAAAGAGTTAGGGATAAACGCATACCCTACGACTTTAGATACACAACGCGATTAAGAATAAGGACGTGACAATTCAACCATCAATAGGAGATAATTAAGGAGTAATAAAACCTAAGTGAACACATCTTTAAACTATCATACGAGCACACAATAATTAGACATAGACTACATACACCTTAGATTAGATAATTAGATAAGTAGAGTAATCGGTAGAAATACCAACCCCCAAATCCAAACCCCGAGATTCGTACCTTTCTATTTTCTAAAAAAACATAAAAAGATAAAAAATAACCTTCCTCAACCCCAACCTTAGCGTAGTAACTTCTCACTAGCATTCCTATTCCCCTAGAGAACGATATCAATACCCGTGGCTTACCCTAATACTACACTACAACGATTAGGTTCACTGCCTAGGGTGTTATAAAACTTGCTCGAAGAAAAGGAAGTTCCTTTGACCCCGAACGACGCGTGTAGCGTTATCACACAACGTCGCCTACCCTTTATACGGTGGTAGGCTAACCACCGAGTTCTTTCACACCAAGGAGAACTAATCCTATCACAATGTCGCCTACCGTTTATTAGGTACTAGGCTAAGCACCTAGTTCCATTACTATGGAGGAACTACTACCCTTCACAACACAACACCTAATCTCAAGGAGATCTACTCCTTGTTACAATACCATCAAGGATATCACCATCCTTTGAAATAAACAAATACTTATATGTATAACGATGCACCTCATTGATTATACGACCTAGGCATTCTTCCCAAATGCTACTTGATTTGATTCTTCGGCATCCTTCACTAATGCCTTTGACACAACGCTTGGCACCCTTCACTAATGCCTTCGTCTTGACACCTTTAGCATTCTTCACTAATGCTTTGACACGGACGATAAGCACCTTTCACTAATGCTTTCATCTTGACACTTTCGGCATCCTTCACTAATGCCTTCAACCCAACATCTATGGAGAAAGAAGAACTATCAACAAGAGAACCTTAGTTGTCTTGATGATGACGAAGCATGGCAACTCATGGACTTGAGCTTGCTGATCTTCAAGAAGTGGTGATCTCGCCTTTAAGAGGAACCTAGAAGATCACACAAAAACAAAAGACAAACTACATAGATCACTTGGATCTGAGGTTAGAGGGTTATAATACTTGGGGAAGTATGTGTGTAAAGTGGTGAGTAGAAAGGAAGAAATGGCTCTCTATTTATAGAGGAAATTCTCTACTGTTCCCCGGATCCCGCGGATCCCTCATACAAGGGATCCGGCTAGTACAAAGTCAGGGATCCGTGGAACGCTCCTCTTTGCCCATGGGTATTTTTGGTTATAGGTCATGGGTCATGGGTTATGGGTTGATCCATGGTTTTCTTTCTAGATACAATGTATCTCATGGATACAATGAACTTGGTTAAGTGGTATATATAAAACCATGGGTTATGGGTTAATACCATTTGCTAGTTTTTACCCATTTAGTATATACTTGTTTTTACCCATTTTAGTATATACTTGTTTTTACCCATTTTAGTATACTTAGTTTAAGTATATGCTAACCCAATATGTAAACACTAGTTGTTGTACATATGTATCTAAATCATAAAATCACTTATACTTGTTTTAGTGTTATATGTGAAAACGTAAGTGTGTTAGGAAACTATTGACTCAAACTATTTACGTATTCTATTTGTTTCGTTAAAATGATTTTACGTTTGTTATCGACAAAACTTTAGAAGATCGTAAAATATAAATAAACGTTTTTACGGCTTATTTGTATTAACATCTATAATTAAGGTTTATGCAGTAGCTGTGAAAAGCAAAGAGGCAACATGCAAGAAGCAGTTTTGATTACGGTATCACTGTTGAAGACAGCCTACAATAAATCGGTAATTAATTCATATCTTGTTATTCATTCGCATGGTTGGTTTGTCATTGATGTGTCGGTGGCTATTCATTGGTCATAATAATCATTGATTGATGGGTATTACTATTCGTGTGATTGATTTGAATTAATTTTGATCTATACTTTTGATGTGGGGCTCAAATTAAATATGCTTGAATCTGGTCGGTGAGCGTTTTTATTAAAACGCAATATTTGGAAGATTTGTTAATACTGATCATGCTATCCATCGGTCCCTACTCGGTTTTTTTTTAAGGCTGAATATTGATGGTCACGTGTGGTATTCATATATGAGTTGATGACGTGGGTTTGATGCTGGTCCCAACACCCATTCTCGTTGACTTCATTGTATGATTAACTCTCATTGGTAAGTTACTGATCAAGTTGACTTGTTGCTGCTGATAGTATCACGTGGGCATGAATATTTATTTGATCTATTGTTTTTTATTTGATTGGTTGGATTTACTTTTGATTGGCCAAGATAGATCAAGTTGTATCGGTAAGAATTAATGTTATCACGTGAAAGTGATTTTGATTGGCCATTTGATCTACGCATGGTGATTCCAAATTGGTACTGTATTCGATTGATTCATGTCAATGAGGGATAGAGTGATCACGTGGGGTTGTTTGTTGGACCCACGAGTTTGCATTATTTGGATTATCTGATTGTGTGGCATTGTTTGTAGTGATTAATTTTAGTATACAGAATGGACATTGGTTGTTGTTGATATTGATAGTCCCCACATTTATTAGTCAAATCATTTCTACTCGTCTCATCTTTTATGCTGGTCTCGTATTTTTTTGTGATTAGTGGATCAGATGATGCTACTGATCATGTGGCAGTGATACTGTTGTTCGGTTGTGACTGCACATGATTGATTATACAGAAGTTACTACTGGTCTTTTTATGGTTGATTTATGGCAGCGTGGGAATTTAACTCTGTTCGTCTAAATTTCATAATGTTCATGATCGGTTGTTGTATATGTTTATTCTGGTCTTGACAGTTGTTGTTCTAATGTTTTACTAGTCTTGGTGAGTTGAATTTTTATTCAACGATGAACCCTAGTAATTAACATATTTTCGGCTTGATTTGATGTTTCTACTGGCTGCATATTTTGATTCGTATTGGTTCCTTTTGACCGGTTCCTGCTGGTAGAATATTCGGTTTCTGCTGGTAGTTTATTCGGTTTCTGCTGATTGGTTGCTGCTGGTTTGTTTCTGCTGGTTGTTCTGGAGTTCCTAAGTGAGCAGGAGACACTTTTGGTGTAACTTGTTTGTACGTTAATAGTGTGACAAAGACTTGATAAATCTAGTGAAGGGGTGAGATCTATAGACTAAAGGTACTTAATGCGCACATTTGCCAACACTTTAAGGAGTTACGTTGTAGTGCTCAGTGTTAGTGAAGGGGTGTGATATACAGATTGAAGGTGCTTAATGCTCACATTTGCTATCACTTTAAGGAGTCACGTTGTTGTGCTCAGTGTCTCATATTATTTGAGGGTTTATCAAGATTTGGAGTTACGTGGATAGTACAAGATATAAGACGACGCGCCGATGTTTCTACCGGTTCTCCGCTCCTACCGGTAGACTATTTTGTCACGATTTGATTTTTCTCACGTAATTTATTTCTTTGCTTAAAAAAAGTTCGAGATTGTTAGTATAATTTTAAGGGAAGCTTATTGGTTATATACTTACCATCTATATGCATCACTGAGGGAAGCGTCACGAGTTGACAAGACCCCTTTTAGAAAAGGGAAGAAGATTCATAGTGTGCAGCTTATTATTGTGATGACATGTTTTTAGCATTGTTTCTTCATACAGGTTGTTTTGTAATACCAAGAAACTGGAACTTAACCTAGTCAAATTACAGTTTAGGGGAAGATTGTTGGGAATTGCCGATTTGAAGATTACAAAAACACAAGCAAGAATGAAGAACGAAGAAACAACGAGGGCTTATATGTAATATTTAGCTTAGCTTTTCTAGTAAGCTAAGATTAGGGTTTTTATGTAACCTCCCTCTACTATATAAAGAGGGTAGGTTTCTAGTTTATTTTCATCCCTTTCCTGCATCCTTTTTATTTTATATTCATAGCAAACTCTTCAATAAGAGTCTAGACACACGATTATAGCGTGTGTACATTAGTAGTAGTAGTTTCTTTGATTTAATTAATAAAGAAAACCTTTTAGTGATGTTGATTGTTATTATCATTCCGCTGTGCATTCATTCAATCAATCAATGTTACTCATACCCTAGTTGAGTCCGGATCTTGGTTTCAACAAGCGTGACCTAATCGCTCATGCCAAAGAGTAGAGTTATCATCTAATGTTGTTAGGCTAAGTTTGTCTTTAGATGTTCTATCTATTTTCATGACATATATATATATATATATATATATATATATATATATATATATATATATATATATACTAGCGAAGACCGCGCCTATGCAAGATCGGTTTCTAATGGCAATGGTTTCTACCGAGTGTCCAGAACAAGAAGCAACGGTATCTATATAGAAGACTGCGCCCTGCAGCGGTGTTTAATTTTCGACAAAATTCTGCATAATAATTTTTTTCAAAATTTGTATATGTATCGCTTCGGTAGAGATAACTTTTGTTTAGTAGAGATAACTTATAAGATATTATTAAAAAAAAAAAAAAAAAAAAATCATAATCCCTAAAATAAAAAGTTATATGTAATTTTATAAAAATAATCTTTTTATAATTTTTTCAAGACCAACACCAAGATCAAGAACATCACCAACACAACCCTTCATTTTGATAACGATTCATAGAGATGAGTTGCTAATTTTTCTATTGGTTTCGCTATCTTACATGTAAAATATTTAATCGAGTTCATTGTACATTGTAACTACTTGTTTCAACGTATATACAATTACTTGGTGTTCTCGTCATTATATAGATAAAGAGGTTGTATTTATATTTCTTGATGTATGGTTATGTTAACCATCCAAAGATGTTGTAATTTTTATTTCTTAGATAAAGATGTTTCAACTATCCAAAGTTAACCATCACAACGTAATATACCGTTGCCCGAGCTCGTCCGACCCGCTTATTTTGTCACCTTTAGTTACGCTCATGTATGGTTATGTTATATGTTAACTCAAACAGGCGATTGTGCCACCTTTAGTCACGCCATGTATGGTTATGTTATATGTTGACTCAAACACGACGCATGTTAATTTATTTGATATAACAATAGTATATAATCTAGTTATAATTTGCTTTGAACGAAATCTAATTATAATTCATAATGTTGGTTTATCATTGTTATGTTTTCATATCTTGTAAATCTATAACTCACTACCTTATTTTATCTTTAGGATCTAATTATAATTTATATCAGAAACTTTTGCATTTGCACTTGCCAAATGCGGTATGCTCACTATACCCTTTTGAACCAACAAGATTTAAAACTGCCGCGATGCGCGGGAGTGTTTGACATCTTTTGGGTGTTTCAGTGAATGCTGCTGCTACTGTTTGATTGTTTCTTCTGTCTATGTAGTTGCCGGCAGATAAACTACTACATTGACATGTTGATGTTTTACCTTATATGCCAAATAGGTATAAGAAACTTTATTAGATCATGTCATTTCTTACAGTATAAAAGGTTAGTTTGATTAGTTCGCCGTATACAATATTTTTTTTCACTTCTGAACAAATAGGAAATGACACTACAATAAGAAGCCATACTACAATTAGAAGTCGGACTCTACAGCTGCACGTGAGCATCTTTCTCAAGAAATCAACAGCAACTAAGTCCACCAAAGCCATATATATTGATATGCCAAAGAGATGGACAACACACGCTACTAAAGCCTTATCGTCAAACTGAAATATACATTTAAGTAGCCTGACGAAAAGCATATAACAACTTTCCTGTGGGTTGCGCCTGTGTATGGTCAGCATAGAAAACGAAGCTTCCACGTACATTCTTGAGCAACATATTTACACCTATTCAAAAGCAAAAACAATTAACCAATAGCTGTAGCAAAATTGCATTTCGTATAGCATAATCAGCATTTTCCGTATGCAAAGAAAAGCCTTACTTTCAATACCGTGAGTTCTTTGGAAAAGATGATTAAGGTTGTTATCCTCAATATTAGTATATAAAGAAAATGAGAGTTATTATATGATCTTGATGTGTTCCCCGGTTACATACATTATAATGGTTCAAACCAAGCAGATGTACCTTATAGTTGAATCAGAGACTTTTGATTCCGTATGAGTATGCCACTGAACATCTTGTCCACTAAGGCACTAACTCCTTCGATAGCATTCACCATAAGCTCCAACACGGATAGCATTCACCATAAGCTCCAATAATATATGCACCAGCACCACTGTGATAATGTCCGCATTACAACCATTCACATAAAGCCCACCACCACCACCAGCAGTATAAGACATGGCAGGACCGACATCTCGAATTGGGTCAGTTGGTACTTGATTATTCACCTCAATGGAGTTGTCCACGTAGCAGGTGGGGTTTATTTATTTTTATTATTTTTTTTATCTTTTCGTGTTTGTGTTTTGACCACACAACCTCCACATCCCCATTCAAATCTCTTTAGTGCAGGACCTCGATACATTCCCATCGAAAATCTACCGTCATGAACTCAAACATCTTTGATGAGTTTGCATCTCTGGTTGTTTGCCCTCACGAAAATGACGCGTAAAAAATGAAAGTGAGGAGTTTTTTTGTTAAACAAATCAAATAGTTTACTACTCAACTGATAATAAACAGAGTAAGCAATTTTTTTTTGAAGAATATAAAAATCACCTCAGACATTATCGTGTTTATAGTTTCAGCGCAGTCATTGTTCTCCAGAGCACCAGAAATAAGGATGTCAATCATGCCCATTTTCCCATGTGCTGGAAGCTCAAATTCCTCAAGCTGGAGTCACTAAAACGTTAGGATACAAATCAAAACTCAGAAATTTGGTAAAAATGATGAGTAGTAATAACTAACCTTTAGCCAAGTAGAAGACGCTACCTGAATTTCTGCAAGACTTGTCATGCCTAGGCTGTAGATGTACACATTTCAAGTAAATCCATCTACTACCTTTAACCTTTATGATAAAGTTTGTTCTCCTTTTCCTCAAAGTTACAAAGTAATACATCGATTTCTCATAATAATAACTTCATATAGGTTGGTTTAATACCTGATGTTTAGGTAATGCCATTTTTTCATGAAGAATATTTTCTGGCATCCTAGCCCTGGAACAGATTCCGTTGGATACTTCTGCCAAGACAGGTGGTGTTGGTCGATCGATTATCGAGGTGGGCGTTATGTGAATGGTTCTGAAGTGGGCGTTATGTTAAAAAAGGGTTTGACATTTTCAATTTTAAATAACCTCTTAAGCCCAAACAAATAATCTAATCGAGACACCCCTTAAATAAGACGTTATATATATAGTACTAACTTAAAGGATGATACATACCAGTTTCGATTTTGGGTGTTTGGAATAGCTAATTCATTTGGCAAAACTACTGGCAGCAGTAGCTTCAGCTGCAAAACATGACCACCAGCCGTCTTAGAGCTTTCAGTACCTACGAATAGAAGGGTGATATAAGTAAATAGATCGACACCTCTCAATTCTCATCATAACGATATCACACCGTTGTTTTTTTGTAACTCTTAACTATCCTGCTGATGATGGTAGTTGGTAAAAAGAAAATAAAACAACTATATTTCAAAACTAAAAGTTCATGAAACCACATCCTATAACCGAGATGGTTACCTAAGCTTAATAACACATTTCAAAACCATTACCGATTACAACAGTGACTGTGTATTCCGGCGACGTTGACAAAGATTCCGGCAACAAATACATCCATGGGAGCAGCGGATCTACACAAAAAATCAAAGTTTTATAGCAACCCAAATTTATACGAAAATAGATCTATACAAAAGCCTTCAAAACATAAACAAAATATAAAGATTTATAAAAATCAAAACCTTCAAATACATTTATTTATCAATAACTTAAGGTTAAAGCATACATATTCCGGCTACGGTGATCCGGCGTGAGAGCGGTGGATGTGACTTTCCGGCGAAACAACTTTGTCAGCGGCAGCAAAAAAAATTTCCGGCGAGACCAGCGGCGGCAATCGGTGGCAATCGGCGGCACTAACAAAAAAAAATACCAATCATGTTAATATCTGCAAAAAAGATGTATACATCTATGAATTTTTTTGTAGATCTAAAAAAAATGTGAAGATGTACAATAATATCTTCAGGTCTATTAAAAATAAATAAAAACAACTTTAAAAACTTTATTAATATTGGTAGATCTATTAAAAAAAAATACCTCAAAACACGAAAACCTTTGGGTCTTGGTTGTTCCAGCAGCGGAAGTGCACGGTGGAGGGTGATTTTTCCGGCGATAGCAGATTTTTCCGGCAAGGTATAGCCGGCGGCTATAACAAAACAAAGTACCAAATATGTTAATATATCCAAAAAGACTATAGATATACAAATAAAACAATAAATCTACAAATAAAATTTATAGATCTATTAAAAAAGCCTTGAAAAAAAAACCTTCTTATGGCCCGTAGGTCTTGGTTGCTTGTCACGGTGCTACTGTGGTCGTGGGTTCCATAGTGGTGACGTCCGGTGGTGGATGAACGGAGGTGGATGAACGGAGGTGGAGGTGCTTTGTTAGTTAAGAAAGGTTGTTTGTGTTATTTTTTTAGTGTGAGGTGAGAGGAATGCAGGTGTGTTTTTGTGTAGTGTGAGAGTGGTGTGTGTATGGTGAAAGAATAAACCGGATGGGAAAGATGTTTGTAGGTTTTATATTGATTTGTTGGTTCGGTAATTATTTAGGGCTTGGATATTGGTTTGGTGCACACAGAATTTAGGTTTTGAGGTTGGTTGGATGTTTGAATCTTAAAATGTGAGGGTGGAATGCCACGTGATATTGGTGTATTATAAGTAGATAGATATATATTATTTTTCCTAACTCCTTTAATTACATGACGCCATCTTTTAAGATTTTACTACCATTTTCTTCAAATAAGATCAGATACTTTTTATCACATAGTTGGCTAATACTAAGTAGATTAAATCCTAGTCCATCGACATGAGCAACATTTTCAATAATTAAGGAGTTATGAGTGATCGTGATTTTCGCAATGATTTTGCTTTTGAGATTGTTACCAAAAGTGACATTACCTCCGTCATACTCTTAGTATGTTGAAAAGAGACTTTTTATTGCAGTCATGCTGCCTCGAGCATCCACTATATTTTATCCATTCATCTGGTTCTAAGCCAACTTTCAAGCATACCTATGACACAAATAACTCAAGCATTTGCTCCCCAATATCTCATAGGTCCATTTCGTTAAACATACCATTACTTGGTTCATGTATAGAAATGATGGGTAAGGGTTCCATGGCATGTAATTTGGAGTTTGATATGGTCAGGGTAGTTTTGATTCCAACCCAGATGTTGATAGTTGGGTTATATGTTGTAGTTGCTTTTGGGAAAGCAAGCGTTTGGCAATAGGTGTTTTAGGCCGTTGTTGAGTAGTTTTAGATCTAAATTCATTTCTAGCAAGTCCTACTCGTAATGTAACAAAGAGGTTTTAGTTTAACAACATCATTTGTTTTCTTTGTTACCTTGACAAATTCACTACGGTCCGCTTTTGCAAACATGTTGTCTCATCGCGCACACCACTAACCCAATTTTGTCAACGGACGAACCAAATTTTGGATCCGTCTCGTCCGTCTTGCATCAGAAAGAGATGTGATGTTTGTTTGTCTTTTTCGCCATTTTGGTTTGAATACTTGGAATCATTACTTCATTAATACCTAATCCACTTGTATTTCTTGTACTTTTGAATTCTTACTATTTCATCGGCACAAGAAATGTTTTTGTCAAATCTTTTAAATTTAGAGTTATGTTCGATGAGAACTTCTTGTGTGAGTTTTAGCTTTTCTATTTCAAGACTAAGCTCTTGACATGATTTACAACCATCGTCATTTGCTTTTCCCTTTTCTAATCGTTTTACCTTTTCTTTTAACTCATAAATTTCATTTTCTAAAAATTCCTTTTTAGTCTTTAAAAACTTGTTTTTAGTTATGATTTTTAAGCTAAGCTCACACAATTGATTATATTATTTTTGCAAAGTGTCATCATTAATAGAAGAGTAAGATGAGTCGGAATGTACTACATTTGAATCACGTGCCATTAGAGCGATTTCATCTTTGCTTGATTCTTCATCATCATCACTATCACTCCAAGCACCACTTACAAAAGCTCGTTGAGTTTTGCTTTTAGGTGGCTTGTGGCAATCTCCTATTAGATGACTTGTATCACCGCATCTAAAGAACTTCCTTTCACCTTTTCCCTTTTTGTCATCTCGGTCTTTCCGAATGACTTTTTCATCTCGCCGCTTTTACGAACTTTCCTCTTCTAAAAAAATTTTTGAAATCTCTAACGCCATAGCATACTCCTCATCTTCACTATCCGAGAAAGATTCTTCATCATCACTAGATTCCGCTTTTGCCTTTAGAGCAACGGATTTGACTTTCTCTCTTTTTCCTTTGATGATCTCCAAATCTTTCTCCATCACCATTTTGTGTACTTTGAGATTTCCAATTAGCTCGTCAAGTGACATTATTAAGAGATCTTTTGATTCCTCAATAGCTATTACTTTTGCTCTTCACTTCGGATGGAGTGCTCTAAGAAATTTCCTAACAAAATTATTACTACGAAAAGTTTCATCAAGTGCTTTAAGAGAAGTTACAATAGTATTAAAGCGAGCAAATCCACAATCAATGGTTTCATCTTCAGGGATAACAAATTGTTCATATTGTTGAACAAGAAGATCAATTTTGTTATCCTTGACTTGTGAGTTTCCTTTATGTGTAATAATTAAAGATTCCCAAATATCTTTTGAGGTTTCACACATAAAAATTCTTTCATATTCTTTTCTAGGCAAAGCATTATAAAGCATCATTTTAGCTTTATTATTTTTAGCGATTAATTTCTTTTGTTCATCAATTGAAATATCTTTTGTTATAGGATTAAAATCACCTTTAATTATACCAAACCAAAGATCTATATCTTTTGACTTTACATTTGTTTTCGGAATCCATAGATCGTTTCAAGTTTATAAAATACAATATATTTTAGAAATTCTTGAGCAACGAGGCTCTGGTACCAATTGTGAAAAACTAGAAGGGGGTTGAATAGTTTACCGTTTAAAATCTTTGTTTTGAAACTTATTGTAGGATCAATTGATATTATCAAAGATATGTTAGTGAAGAATAAACAATATGCAAGCAATATATAATGAGTAAATAAGGAAAGAAATAATCAAACCACGAAAAGTTGTTTATAGTGATTCAGTCTACAAGGACTCTTTTTCCTTGCCCTACTCCACTCCCCGAGTCTCCAACTCGAGAGTTATCTTCACTAATCAACAAGCTCCTTTAACCGGCGGAGAAAACCTTTACACGTCGCTTACAAAATATTTTTGACACAAAGCTAGATGTCGAGTTCTTTTACAAGGGTACAACCACTCCCACACACTATGTATTTTGAGGACTAAATTACTAACCACTCACACTCAGAGGTTTAAGGTGGTTTGGTACAACAATGATGTATGAACAAGATTAGATCATACAACAACAAAACAAACAAGCCTTCCAACTATTTGTTGAAGCTTGATTATGCCTTGATCTTCTTTGCTACAAAAGAGGATCACTAGAATGAAATGAAACTGAGTTAGAAGTAATAGAGAGAGAGAATGTATGTGTTTATGCTAGAAAGAGAGGAGAAAACAACTTGGATTGGCTTGCTATTTATAGGCTAAAATGAACATCACTGGCCACGGACCACGGAACCAAAAAAAGGGTTTCGCCTGTGTATTTTTTTGGTTCCGCTGGACTGACAGCAAGATTACAAAGATCTTTCCAAAGTCAACCAAATCTAACCAAGATCATGTAAGATGTGTAGAATCTAAATCTAAACAAAATATTCTATGAAATCTTCTAAAGATTTTAATGTGATGCAAGCCATGATGTAATATGTTGTTTTCTATTTTTAGAATTAATATGTTAAAAGTAAATACATATGTAATGTTGTGTTTAAGAAACTAAAACATATTTGTTCTAAAAATGTTGATACACATTAAGGTTTAGAAAGATATCAAAGTTAATTGATACATGACTAATCAAAGTGTAAATGCTTAAGTGATGAAGACTTTATTTAAGGAAAGCTTATACTTTACAAAAATGAAATTTACTTTTGTCGTTAACAAAACTTAGGTAATGATCATAAAATATAAATAACGTTTAATGACGATATTTGTATTAACATACTATGAATTGGAATAGGAGAGTAGTCTCTTCTCATCCGAAATTGTCTTTCCGGATTGTCGAACGGAATGGTTTAGAGCTTCGAGTTTTGAATCCTGACATGAGAAAAGAAAAGAAAATTAAACAATAAAAATAGACTTAATAAAAACCCTAATATAGGTCCCTGGCAGCAGCGCCAAAATTCTTATGCAGGTTTTCCGACCAGGATTTAATATTTCTATGTCCCGTCTACTTAAGGTCTACCTATTGCACTAACGAGCAGTGAACCCGATCGTACGTAATATAGAAGGTGGTAAAGCCTAGGTCGTTCCCAAGAGCTATGTAGATGAGGATCCTATTAAGTCTAATTGTCACGGTTTTAAAAGGTTTTAAGTTGAAACGATTAATTAAACTAAAAGACAAGAAATAAAATGCGGAAAGTAAATGAGGTTGTAAACGATAGAGAGAAAGTGTGCTAACCTAATTATTCATCTTATCATGTTATGTCTATGTTTTCTAAATAATTCCTATTGATTCAAGTGGGGGTTTAAGTCGCTATGACAGCATTTGGTCAATTCGTCATAACCTATCAACAAAGGTTCCCACCCGACGTCAAAGGCCTACCTTTGTAACACCCCAACCCGACAAGGGTAAAGATATCTGTCTGGTTTCACATCGAACTTTAACTAATGTATAATAGCGGAAGCCTTTACAAAACTTACAAAAGATAATATAAATAACTTATATTCAAAATAAATCTAAGATCTCTATGGTCAAAGTCTTGCTCTCATCTCTACTCTCAACCCGGATCGGCTATCCCATAAGCTTATCTTGAATGCTTAATACAAGATTTGCGAGGAAAAGAAAAGTCGGTGAGCTTACAAAGCCAGGTGAGCGAATATAACGAAACAAAAGCAAAACAAATATCGAATAACAAAATAAAATGAAATAATGACGAAGGATCTTTCGAGGATTTGCGGAAGCACAAATATCTGAAATCAAACAAAACATAACAAATAGACATCACATAGCACATTAAAGACACAAACACAAACACATCGGGACAACCAAACATACAACATATCAAGATAACAGTTACATATAAGCCAAACGGAAAGTCTCAAAACTAACGGAAGCAGTTTCTAGCAAAATAAACATGGCATTCATACAAATCAATTAATCAACATTTAATGTACTTAATTCAATATTACAACAGTGAAATTATGAGTTCAAATCATGGCGATCACACAAACAAATAGAAACATAGCGAGACAACTATAATTAGAAAGACCAAGCAAAACATAGCATAACCATTAGCAATTATCCAAGCAGATATCATAAGCTAAACCGGTTCTCGGATCAAATCCTAACATCGTGAGAGTTCGGACATGGCGGATCACATAGGCAATAAAACACTAACATCTCATAAAGTTACCAAAATTAGCGATCAAACTATACATATTAAACTTATAAAATACTAACTATCACACTAACACATTCATCTCACGGACCAACGAATCCACATAACGATAAACTATCATAATATCGAGATTGCGACATCTGAATCATATTTAAGCATAGTAGATGGCATTCACATAAACATACAATAGCATACACATGTATAACATATAATAAGCGAAGACATAATCATAAGCATTTAACATACCAAAACATAATCGAATACTTATCACATAATTAGCAAATCTGATTTAGTTAACTACCTCGAGCCCGAACATATCATATCAAAATCATCATACATATGCATGAGTCATCTTAGCAAATAATTTGGAGTAGCTAGCTCCCGAAGTTGTGAAGGCGCGTATTGCACGACATCATTCACCGGACAAATCATATCGGATAACGGATCGGATCTAGGATGCATCCATCGCCCACGAGACAAATATTGGCCATAACATATACTTGAGCTCATAACGAGATCTGAGATAAGGGGCGTGGCGAACATCACTCTCGCCCTAGAGTCATATCGAGTGCATCAACGATACGGACATGGAACCCCCATGACTAGTTATATTTGGCTCGGGTGTCAAACTAACTTAGGTCAAACAAATTGTCATAAATGACACAGATCATACATCATCATAAAGATTTCATATCACTTATCAGATAACATCTTATCATAAGGTTCATATTCAAATATAGCAAAGTTCATCAATTACACATATCAAAGTCTTCTTAACATAAAGTTCACATCAGATATGGCATAGTTCACTAGATCATAAGTTCAGATAAGTAACAAATCAAACATTGAGCAGGGTTCATAGCAATGGCATAGGAAATCCTAATAAGCATAAGAGAATGACAAGGAAAAGAAACATACGGACCTTCTTGAAAAGGTCGAAAATGATAACACAAATGTCTTAAAGTAAGGCAGAATATCCGTACCTTAAAGCAATGAGAGAAAAAAGCGAATGTAGGAATATGAAGAAGTAACGTCGCGTCTCCCTCAACGAATCTACACGGATTATGATTTATTTAATACTTATTAGTATAACGGATTAATCTCATTAATACTTTTAGAGTTGTCAGATCATTCCCATTTTTAGTGACAGACGAATTACAACATTTTAGGGTATACCTCATTAATTCACCAACTTTCTATTTAGGTTCTAGGGTTTCCCTTACTCTTTAAATATTACTAAATACACATTAAATTCACCTATTACTTCTTTTAATGATTTCCCAATTTAACCTAGAACGTAAATGATAACAAACGAAATTAACTTAAACTCTTGCGTGTCTCTACAAAATCAATTTACACTTGTTGAACCCATAATTGCTCAGAATTACAAATTACACCCTTGACATCTTTAAGTTCACAATCTCACCTTACTTTATCATTTTACCCTTTTAACCCAAAGGTTTTAGAATTTACAAAATGTACCTAATAAATTAAATACAATTCGTATGGCCCTTTAAATATCCAATATTACATGTTTAACCCCACACTTATTTTTATCGTTTAAGACCTTTATTTTACTGTTTACAAAAATAACCTTTAAGTTTCAATATTTACAAAACCAACCCAAACCTTTATTTAAAACCGAATAAGTATAATTTCAAGTACAAGCCCTAAACCTAGGTTTCACCAATCATTAGCTTATCATTACTACTTCATTAATTACCTTCCATGATTATAAGGAAACCCTAGTTTATACAAAACCCTAATCGCCCCTTTTTAAAACCTTTCCTTTTTATGCTTTTCGAATCAAGAAAACCCCAAAACAATTTACACAAGCTTCAAATCCTTGGACATGTATTTTATTCAGGTTGTATATCATATACTAACTTCTGGAAAAATAGTTTCATAATCTCTAAAGATATTATAAGCTCATTCGTTATATTAAATACGCTTTTTAGGGTTTTGGATTTCAAATAATTCCATCGACATATAAATCATGCATGGCCAATTTTATGTGTTATATACGACTTATAGGACTGAAATCAACATTAGAAACATACCCTTGATGAGCTTGAATCGATAGAACAAGAAAACACAAAAACCCCTTTTGTCGAAACCTAATTCCTTCAAAACACACCACGACTAAAACAGCAACTCGGAACTCGATCACTATTTTCCCACCTTCTATACCTTGAATCTCGTCCAAGAAAAATGGTCCCAACCTCTGAAACTGGAATTCGATTTATTAGGGGTTTTGGAGTCGGTTTAGGGTTAATCGGCAATAATGAGTTATTAGGGACCGAATATATGTATATATACTTGATTTATTATTTTATTATGGGCTTTAATATGTATTGGACTTAAATTAAATGGTCTCTTAATAGTATAAATTTATATTGGGCTTTTACTAATTAAATTCTTTTATAAAACATTTAAATATATTCGGTTATTAAGGAAAATACAAAATGAATTTTATAAAATCATAAACTATAAAATTAACTTTACAAAGTCATTCAAAATTTATTTGGATCATATGTGATTTTCTTATAAGGTTTACGAATTTACGTAGCTCATTTGGTATTACATTTATTTAGTTATTCTTACTTTTGATCATAAGGGTATTTTGGTCTTTTGTGAATTTTAGAAATTCGGGTATTACAATTTCTTCCCTCTAAAAGAAATTTCGTCCTCGAAATTGAACAAGACGGAATAATCGGCGACAATTGTGGATTCTGAAACTTCATGGAATATATGACGAATGCTACTCGTATACTTAGTAAAGTATTAGCGGTAAAAGATGAGATAAGGAAAATTCAAAACACGCTCTAACTTACACGGTATTAAATGATGAAACTATCATATGCATAGATGGAGCGAATCCTAACGGTCTACTAATCGCGGAGTATGTGGAAACATACGAGATATAAGGAAGGCATAACAATCCATAGGTTACTTGAGATAATAACAACGGATCCCAATGGTACAAAACTTATATGCAATGAATCAAGCGAAAATCTCATAATCAAATATAGAGTCTCAACCCAATATGAATAGCACCAAATAACGGATATAAGGCAAATCCATACATCTATCAATCATAGGCATTCCCAGACGTGGTATACTTTCAATAAGTTGATTATATGATCTCGGTATTATTACGTTGATCGGGCGTCATAATACTTGCATCACATAACAAGTCCTTATCGTCACTATACTTGGTCTCGGTCATGATACAACACATAGCGAATATCATAGCAAAACAAACCATATAGAGATAATATCTGAGATAACAAATAATCCTACTACAATAGGCCAAAACCACATGAGTATACCATCATAATGGTCATACCTAATCAAACAATAATAAAACAACATCATATAGGAAAATAAATAGCGAGGCAAGGCGGTGAGGACTAATGGGAACCCAACGAATCTATCGAAAGAAAACAACGAACAGGAACTATATTATCAAATTTGTTTATTCCATTAATCAAACAAAATTAGCAGAATCGTCTCAAGATGATCTTCCAAAACAAAACCTAAAATCCTAGATTCAAGCGTCAAATGAAAACAAAGAGCCTAGCTCAAAATCAAGCGTCGAAAATTCTCATAAAGAGAGTAACAAGTCGAAAGCGAAACTCCTATTCTTGTGTCGGATTGAACCTACTAGTAGCCGTAGACTCGTTTCCGACTCCACCTCGTACTCTTCCTTGGGTTCCTCTTCTTCCTCCTCCTCTTCGCTTATCCATCCGTTCTTGTTTCCTTGAGTTGTGGTAGGAAGCCACTAGCAAAAGCCACCTTCGCTTCCTCTCTTCCTCCTCTCGCACACGATCCACGAAGGCATCGGATCGCGACTCTCGGCTCGTCCTTCTCCTTCATCCTCAGCGAACTTGGGGCACCTATCATGATATGTAGTAGTGAAACCCGTTGTCAACCACCTTAGTTTCATATTCTTCCACCACCTCCCGTCAATGGTCCTCAAGGTCGACTTCTCCTCGATGGTACATGGCCGCATATTGGCGGAACTTTTATCCTCTTGTTAGTCCTCTTCACCTTACCATACCTCGTGCGCCCGTAGCAATGATAACGGCCCACCGTCTTCTCCTTATGTTGCCTAGCCGGTCCTCGATTACTCTATCGGATGAACTAGCGCGACGGGGAATAACCATCTAAAGAATACCAACTATCGGCAAAACTTAAATACGATGGGGCGCGCAAAGTGTGCGAAAGGAAAATCCTAAATCTACCCACTTCTCACGGGTCATAGCCTAAGCTCTAAGGGTCCTAAAACCTAGAGCTCGATACCATAAATTGTAACACCCCAACCCGACAAGGGTAAAGATATCACTGTCTGGTTTCACATCGAACTTTAACTAATGTATAATAGCGGAAGCCTTTACAAAACTTACAAAAGATAATATAAATAACTTATATTCAAAATAAATCTAAGATCTCTATGGTCAAAGTCTTGCTCTCATCTCTACTCTCAACCCGGATCGGCTATCCCATAAGCTTATCTTGAATGCTTAATACCGCCGCGAGGAAAAGAAAAGTCTTGGTGAGCTTACAAAGCCAGTGAACGAATATAACGAAACAAAAGCAAAACAAATATACGAATAACAAAATAAAATGAAATAATGACGAAGGATCTTTCAAGGATTCTGCGGAAGCACAAATATACAGAAATCCAAACAAAACATAACAAATAGACATCACATAGCACATTAAAGACACAAACACAAACACATCAGGACAACCAAACATACAACATATCAAGATAACAGATTACATATAAGCCAAACGGAAAGTCTCAAAACTAACGGAAACAGTTTCTAGCAAAATAAACATGGCATTCATACAAATCAATTAATCAACATTTAATGTACTTAATTCAATATTGCAACAATGAAATTAGCGAGTTCAAATCATGGCGATCACACAAACAAATAGAAACATAGCGAGACAACTATAATTAGAAAGACCAAGCAAAACATAGCATAACCATTAGCAATTATCCAACAGATATCATAAGCTAAACCGGTTCTCGGATCAAATCCTAACATCGGTGAGTTCGGACATGGCGGATCACATAGGCAATAAAACACTAACATCTCGCAAAGTTACCAAAATTAAGCGATCAAACTATACATATTAAACTTATAAAATACTAACTATCACACTAACACATTCATCTCACGGACCAACGAATCCACATAACGATAAACTATCATAATATCAGTTACGACATCTGAATCATATTTAAGCATAGTAGATGGCATTCACATAAACATACAATAGCATACACATGTATAACATATAATAAGCGAAGACATAATCATAAGCATTTAACATACCAAAACATAATCGAATACTTATCACATAATTAGCAAATCTGATTTAGTTAACTACCTCGAGCCCGAACATATCATATCAAAATCATCATACATATGCATGAGTCATCTTAGCAAATAATTTGGAGTAGCTAGCTCCCGAAGTTGTGAAGACAGCGTATTGCACGACATCATTCACCGGACAAATCATATCGGATAACGGATCGGATCTAGGATGCATCCATCGCCCCCGAGACAAATATTGGCCATAACATATACTTGAGCTCATAACGAGATCTGAGATAAGGGGCGTGGCGAACATCACTCTCTCGCCTAGAGTCATATCGAGGTGCATCAACGATACGGACATGGAACCCCATGACTAGTTATATTTGGCTCGGTGTCAAACTAACTTAGGTCAAACAAATTGTCATAAATGACACGGATCATACATCATCATAAAGATTTCATATCACTTATCGGATAACATCTTATCATAAGGTTCATATTCAAATATAGCAAAGTTCATCAATTACACATATCAAAGTCTTCTTAACATAAAGTTCACATCGGATATGGCATAGTTCACTAGATCATAAGTTCGGATAAGTAACAAATCAAACATTGAGCAGGGTTCATAGCAATGGCATAGGAAATCCTAATAAGCATAAGAGAATGACAAGGAAAGGAAACATGAGGGACCTTCTTGAAAAGGTCGAATAATGATCCGTGTCTTAAAGTAAAGAATATCCGTACCTTAAAGCAATGAGAGAAAAAGCGAATGTAGGAATATGAAGAAGTAACGTCGCGTCTCCTCAGCGAATCTACACGGATTATGATTTATTTAATACTTATTAGTATAACGGATTAATCTCATTAATACTTTTAGAGTTGTCGATCATTCCCATTTTTAGTGACAGACAATTACAACATTTTAGGGTATACCTCATTAATTCACCAACTTTCTATTTAGGTTCTAGGGTTTCCTTACTCTTTAAATATTACTAAATACACATTAAATTCACCTATTACTTCTTTTAATGATTTCCCAATTTAACCTAGAGCGTAAATGATAACAAGCGAAATTAACTTAAACTCTTGCGTGTCTCTACAAAATCAATTTACACTTGTTGAACCCATAATTGCTCGAATTACAAATTACACCCTTGACATCTTTAAGTTCACAATCTCACCTTACTTTATCATTTTACCCTTTTAACCCAAAGGTTTTAGAATTTACAAAATGTACCTAATAAATTAAATACAATTAGTATGGCCCTTTAAATATCAATATTACATGTTTAACCCCACACTTATTTTTATCGTTTAAGACCTTTATTTTCTGTTTACAAAAATAACCTTTAAGTTTCAATATTTACAAAACCAACCCAAACCTTTATTTAAAACCGAATAAGTATAATTTCAAGTACAAGCCCTAAACCTAGGTTTCACCAATCATTAGCTTATCATTACTACTTCATTAATTACCTTCCATGATTATAAGGAAACCCTAGTTTATACAAAACCCTAATCGCCCTTTTAAAACCTTTCCTTTTATGCTTTTCGAATCAAGAAAAACCCAAAACAATTTACACAAGCTTCAAATCCTTGGACATGTATTTTATTCAGGTTGTATATCATATACTAACTTCTGGAAAAATAGTTTCATAATCTCTAAAGATATTATAAGCTCATTCGTTATATTCATACGCTTTTTAGGGTTTTGATTTCAAATAATTCCATCGACATATAAATCATGCATGGCCAATTTTATGTGTTATATACGACTTATAGGACTGAAATCAACATTAGAAACATACCCTTGATGAGCTTGAATCGATAGAACAAGAAAACACAAAACCCCTTTTGTGAAACCTAATTCCTTCAAAACACACCACGACTAAAACAGCAACTCGGAACTCGATCACTATTTTCCCACCTTCTATACCTTGAATCTCGTCCAAGAAAAATGGTCCCAACCTCTGGAAACTGGAATTCGATTTATTAGGGGTTTTGGAGTCGGTTTAGGGTTAATCGGCAATAATGAGTTATTAGGGACCGAATATATGTATATATACTTGATTTATTATTTTATTATGGGCTTTAATATGTATTGGACTTAAATTAAATGGTCTCTTAATAGTATAAATTTATATTGGGCTTTTACTAATTAAATTCTTTTATAAAACATTTAAATATATTCGGTTATTAAGGAAAATACAAAATGAATTTTATAAAATCATAAACTATAAAATTAACTTTACAAAGTCATTCAAAATTTATTTGGATCATATGTGATTTTCTTATAAGGTTTACGAATTTACGTAGCTCATTTGGTATTCATTTATTTAGTTATTCTTACTTTTGATCATAAGGGTATTTTGGTCTTTTGTGAATTTTAGAAATTCAGGTATTACAGCCTATTATCACCTAGTGCGTTCTCAATATCAAGGCCCAAGTTTGTGCATGCAATTACATCTCCTAATCCTTTTTTATCGTTTTTGTTAGCCACATCTAACCTTATAGTTGGTCGGTTTGGGAACAATGTTTCACCTAAAAAACTTACGCCTTCTTTTTTTTCGAATGCTTTATTTTTGGTTTTCATATTTCAATTTACCAATTTTAGAATAACAATTATTGCATAAAAGGAAAAACAACAACATTAATGGATCTATAACAACGTTACTGGAAAACAATGAATGGCATGTTCATGCATCAACAAACAAAGCCGTCAGACAGTGTCAACAACAAAAAGCAAGAGAAAGCGAAAAAAAAGGACGAAACAACAACTTAAACGGCATAAATACCTAGAAATACCAACATGCAAAACATAATCGAAGTGAGTGGAACATAAACCTACCAAAACCCTCGTAAGCAGGAGAGCGAAACGTATTCTTCAACAGGAAGCTACCAACCGAAAAGAAGGTAGTCAAAAGTTGTCCTAAATTATAAATATGAAATATTTAAGAAAAATCACATGTTATTTTTAAATTATATGAAAAGATAAACTATAAATAGATCGCTATGAATCACAATGGGTAATATGTAATCCTAGCCTTCCATTCCACTTTGATCCAACATCTAAGATTAATCGACCCATACCCATTTTCTTTCCTATTGATTTCATGTTTTTTTCATTTAATAAAAGGGTAAATTGGTCTTTCTACCATTCCACAATATCTAGGGTAAAATTGGCATTCCACAATATCTAGGGATTGGCACCGATTACACACCATTACATACACTCACCATCACCATCACACATAGTCACCATCACATACAGCTACCATCACCATCACACAATCACCACCTCTCACCATCGTCGCCTAATCGAATCATCACCATCAATCACCCAATCGAATCATAACTAAAATGGATTTAGTTAATGAAATACCACGTGTTTTCGTAATTTTTCATTGATTATGATTAAAAGCATCAGATATTGAATAATAGTTTTTTTTCAGCTTATTTTGTTGATTATTTTAGGTTTTCAGTTTTGGTTGCTTTAATTTGTAGATTTTCAGGTTTTGTTGCTTATTTGTTGCTTATTTTTAGGTTTAATGTCTTGATAATAAGTAGTTGTTTTGTTACTTATTTGTTGCTTATTGGAGTTACTAGCCGTGAGTCTTGATAATAAGTAGTTTTCAGTTCTTTTGTTGTCTTATTTGTTGATAATAAGTAGTGAAATGTGATAGTGAAATGTGATAATGAAATGTGATAATGTGATAATGAAATAAGTAGAAATGAAATTTGATAATGAAAGCACCAGTAAACTTGCTTCAAACACTGTTTTTAGAAAAGCTTTAGAAAAGCCAAAGTTTGACTTATTGGATGTCAAAAATTAGTGCATACTTATGTCATTATTTTTAATGTTAAGTTATGGTTTAATTTAATCACAATTTCTGTGTTGAGTCATTGGTTGATTGAGTGGTATCTCGGTCGATTCACAAAAGACACCGCAAGAGTGGTGCTGCTGGCTTGGTTCACATAGGCGTGTTTGTTTGCGATAGCAGAATTTCCCTGTGGGTGCGTTTGGCTTGTCTTAGTTCAACAACAATCCAAAGGAGTGTTATGTTTGTTTGTGATACTGGTGTCTGTGGATCACCCACATCGAGCTCTCTTTTTTTTCCCTTTCTTTGGCCATGGATAAAAGCAACAACCCGTTAGGGGCTGTTTTTGGTTCGGACTCCATGAAGCACCCACAAGAGTGCGCTTGTTTATGCCATTGGGTCAACGAGGCACCCAAGAGGGTGTTTGCCCTTGCGTATGACAGCCCAAGAGGGTGTTTGTTCCGCGCATCTGACCCACCAAAAGGGGTTTATCTCTGCTGCAACGCAGCCCAACAGGGCATTTGTTGTTCAAACGCAGCCCCAACAATGGCTTTGTTTGTGCTGATTTGACCCTAAATAGGGTTTGTTTGTCACGATTTACACCCTAAATAGGTGTGTTTGTCGCTGATTTTCAGCCCTAAATAGGTGCGTTCTTGTTGAATTTCCGCACTAAAAAGAGTGCATTTGATGCTGATTTTCTGCACTAAAAGTTCTAGGTTCATTTCTGCTTTCAATCTGTTATAGTAATGAGTTTTGAAGCTATTGTTTTGTTTAAAAGTCAGTGTATTCAACTTCCTTTCAGTTTTAGTAGTTTAATTGCATTTTGAAGTTTTAAGGGTGTGTTTGGATCAAGCATGTTTTGATATAAGGTGGTCATTTTTGTGAGTTGAATCTGTGTCAACCAGTTTTAGTTGTTAGATTTAGATCCTTCATAGTCAAAATTTCAAGTTTCGCAATGATAATTGGTGTTTTCAAGTTTAATAGCAAGCAAATCCCAAACTCGGTTTTGTTCAAAGCTTTTAAGTCATTTCTAGTTGTTACAAAATTTGTAAAATTAAAAATGCAATTTCACTAGCTTGTTTCACTTTTCCCAAAATAAAAAAAATTCAAAAAATCATTTAGATGGGCTGCGGTTGGTTCAAAGTTGGTGGGTTGATGGAGCAGCAAGTGTATGGTCATTGGATTAAAGATGGTGGCTGATATAAACAGTTATGCGTTGGCGGATAAACTGATGTGCAGAGCATCATCATTATCATTATCAGCAGCAGCTTAATTTTGTAAACCCTTGTTTGTGTGTGTATGATTAAGGAAATGTTATCACTTATCAGTGGTTGTTACATGAATTACTTAGCCGTGGTAGCTTATTGTGCCTTTTACCTTATAGGTTGTGCTTATT
Organism: Chrysanthemum lavandulifolium; assembly: GCA_022545495.1. NCBI lineage: Eukaryota > Viridiplantae > Streptophyta > Magnoliopsida > Asterales > Asteraceae > Chrysanthemum > Chrysanthemum lavandulifolium. The sequence goes on along the minus strand of CM040244.1, from coordinate 40,470,305 downwards.
AGATCCAAATTAATTTCTGTGTTAAAATGTCAAAGCAGTTCGCACATTTGTTCGGACCAAAATCATGTATGATTCTACTTGAATCATATATGATTCTAGTAGAATCATACATGATTCAAGTAGAATCATACATGATTCAAGTAGAATCATACATGATTTTGGTCCGAACAAATGTGCGTAACTATTTGATATTTTAATTCAAGTAGAATCATATGATTCTACTATGATTCTAGTAGAATCATACTAGAATCATATGTTTGAGTTATTAAAAATCATATTGTAGTAGATTATTTGCGGGTTATTAACATTTAAAATTTTGATGCAGGTCAATCAAAAACTGGCAATGTGAAGATGACAAAGGGAGTAGTGACGAAGAATAGGACTTCTTCTAAATCAACCGTTGTTAAACCTACTGTTAAACCTAATGTGAAACCTATTGTTAAACCTACTGTGAAACCTAATGTTAAACCTACTGTGAAACCTACTGTCAAACCTAAAGTCAAACCTACTGTCAAACCAAAACCTGCCACTGATAAAAATTTAGCGTCTGAGGAGCAAGAGGATGAAGACAGTGGTTCTAGTGAAGATGATAGTGGTTCTCGTGAAGGTAGTGATAGTGATGAGGACAAGTATGAGGGTGAGGACGAGGAAGGGGATGCGTCTAATGAAGAAGAGGGAAGTGAAGAGGAAAGTGGTGAGGAAAGTGAAGAGGATGAGCAGTTAGTTAAGAATTTAAAATCAAAGAGTGTTAAGGGAATGAGTAAAAAGGTTAAGAAAGAGATTTCTAAGTCTGATAGCGACTCAAAAGATCAAAGGGCTAAGAAACGTGTCAAGGAAATAAAGGATGTTTCAGAGACTAAGAAAAGGAAGCGTTTTTCTAAGTCAGAAGAAGAAAATGTCTCGAAGCCTAAGAAATCTTTGAAGAAGGTTGTAGGTTTATTGAAGCCTAAGAAGGAGCATTTGTTAAAGCGTAAGAGAAGGTTAAAGTGAAGATCGAGTGTATTTAATTGATTCGAGATAAGGAGAAGAAGAATAAACCTCTTCACGAATGCATTGAGAGGAATGAGTATTTGAGTAAATTTAATGTTCTCTTATCTAGACAGTTCCTTCTAGCTTGTTTTCTACAATCCATGATGCGAGAGTTGACATGGGATCTTTCTTGTCGGATATTGGTTTTCTTCATTGCACATGGTTTCTATTGACACGCCCATCTCATTTGGCAAGGTTTGTGGTATCAAAGTTTAATAACAAAACTTATGAGTTTGTTTTGGAGAAGGGGACGATTCTTGTCACTCGTGAGAAAATCCACGAGATCTTAGGAATTCCTCTCGGTGAAATTTCTTTATTTGATTTACCCGAGAGATCTCTTGATGATCCTTTTGTGAAGTTGTGGTTGAATCAGTTTTATCCAATGAAGTTGAAGGATATCCGAGCTAGTCATATTGCTTCAAAGTTGGCCATCGCAGAGCGAGTTGACTTTATGTTTAAAGTCAACTTCCTTATGTTATTTGCAAATGTGATGGGCAAAGCTGATACAATGAAGGCAGTTGTTAATTTGACTGTGGTTAGACGACATCAAGATACTAACATTGCCCAAATTGATTGGTGTGGTTACATTTACGATTGTCTCAAATATAGTGAACTACCAAAGACTTAGCGGCTACTATATTGGTCCATTGTGCTTCTTGATTGTAAGTTTATACTTTTTATGTTTACTTTTTGTGTATGCTTTTTATGATCTCATTGTGAATTTTCTTACTTTTAACACTCTCGTATCTTGATTCCACAAAATATGAGCGTTTAAATGTTATCCGTTATCGCCCCGCTATCCAAACTAGAGCACAACTTCAATGAATCTACGGTAAAAGCTTGAAATTGAAGAAAAGTCGAGGCAAATTGGATTTGCATGCATTGAGTGAATCAAGTACATGAAACCGAAGGTTTTATGATGGTGGGGTGAATGTGAGCAAGGCTCGTACTTCTGTGTGCCTCCTATCGATAAGCAGTTCGACTCTTTTCTGCCTTTTTGAATTATTTGTTTGAACTACAATCACATATGATTCAAACAGAATCACATGTGATTCAGAGAGAATCATATGTGATTCTGATAAAATCATAAGTGATTCAGAAAGAATCATATGTGATTCAAAGAGAATCATTTGGGATTAGAGTAAAATCATATGTGATTCTGACAGAATCATATGTGATTCTGACTGAATCATATGTGATTCTAACTGAATCATATGTGATTCTGACTGAATCATATGTGATTCTTGACTGAATCATATGTGATTCAAACAGAATCACTTACATATGACTAAAGACTAATTGACATGTTATTCAATATTTTCATTTCAGTTTTATGTGACATGTCTTATATGATTTTGTTTTTATCTTCAGAGTTTTTGCAAGATGATTAAAAACAAGCTTTCAAACATATCTCGTCAGAAGGCTGAACTTGAAGATCTTCTGAAAAATGCTAATACCGAGTTCCCGAATGACGAAGAAGTTCTTGAATTATACGAGAAATATGGAGGAGTATTTAAAGATGTTATATTATTTGAAAATGTTCATGTTGATGATTTTAATCCAGGAGATGGAGGAGGATCTGATGATGGTGAGAACGTTGATGGTGAGAACGTTGATGGTGACAATAAAGATGTTGAGGAGGCTGTTGTTGAAGATGAAGAGGAAGTACCAATAATTACTGAAGAAACGTATACGCAGTGGATTGAAACAAATATTGATTGGGTCGGAGAGGTGATTGACTGTATTTGCGATGCCTATTATGATGTACTTTGTTTAACCCTTCTATCTTAGCAGTTTGATCTTACTAACATATGATTCTTTACTCTGAATCACATATGTGATTCTCTCTTAATCACATATGTGATTCTCTCTGAAGATGAAGAGGATGTACCAATAATACCGAGTATCTGAATCATATGTGATTCTCTCTGAATCACATATGATTCTTTTAATCTTTTAATCTTTTTATAATTTGTTCTTTTAATCTTTTGTAACTAAAAATTTGTTTTTATTCAGGATGATATTAACTGGCCTCGGGTTGTTCAGCCGGTTAACATTGAGTGTCCTCACACTCCTGAACGAGTGGTTACTCGTTCATCTCCTAAGAAAAGAGTTCCTAAGCCATCTTCTTACCGTCATCACCATACATGAATAAGAAGACGCTTGATTATCGCTCTTCTTAAGAGGCTTGAGTTTGAGTTGGGAATAGCTTGTTTTCAATGCAGGGCGATAAGTTGTAAGTTTACTTTATTTTTTATTTGTTTTGGTCTTTATTTTTATTTATGTAATAACATTTCTAATTCACTTTTTTTTTGTTTTTTAATTTAGTGAAACAGTTTTTCAAACTCGTTCTGGTAACCATGAGGTATCGTCTATACGTTTAAACATGGAGACATTGGCACCAAGTTTGTGGATAGATGCAAATGTTGTCGACTCTTGGGGAGCAGTGTTGAATTATGAAGAATCGCTTAAAAAGGATCCGTCACCAAAAAGGCATTTTTTTCCCACGAATTGTATTGTAAGTTATTTTATTTTATTTTATTTTATTTTAATTCAACTTTTTCAATCAGTTTTTACTCGTATGTTATCTAAGTGAATCATATTTGCTGAGAATCATATGTTATTCTGATGAGAATCATATATGATTCTGGATAAAATCATATATGATTCTTATTAATCATATATGATTCTGAGTGAACCACATATGATTATTCAGAATCATATATGATTCTCATCAGAATAATCATATATGATTCACACATATTCATATCTGATCCTGAGTAATCATACATGATTCACACAGATTCATATCTGATTTTGAGTGAATCATATATGATTCTGATATTTTACACATAAACATGATTTAGTTCAAGTACTAAAATAGCATATGATTTATTGTTTAATACAGACAGAAGCTATGGTTAAAAAACTTATTGATGAAGATGAGCAGTGGAATATGTTTTCAGAGGAGATGTTGGCTCATTTTAAAAATGACGATGACAATGCCTCTAGGTCTCTTGCAGATATTGAATTGGTAACTTCTCATTCCATTAGAAATTTAATTTTGTAGAAGTTTGAATTTGAGTTTTAACTTTCCTTTATTTTGTTGAAATAGGCGTTTTTCCCGATTCGTGTCTCCAATCATTTTTATGTTGTTGTTTTCAACATTAAGAAGAGTGCAACATCGATGATCATCCTTGATAATTCTGATTCTGGAACCTACAAATACTACAAGGGCGTTTGTGAACTTCTGGCAAGTTCTTTTAAAAATCATATGTGATTTTTATACAATTTATATGTGATTTATGTACATTTTTTAACCATGTTTTTATTTTTTGTAGAATTTTTTTCCGTGTTTCGCAAGAACATAATCATCAATGATATGTCATTGTTTCTAAAGTTAGAGGACGAGTTCCAAGGATGAAATGGCGGACTAAGAGCAATCATGTAGACTGTGGAGTTTTCGTGATGATTCATATGAGTCTTATGTTGGTGATCTGTTGCAAAATGGGAAGTTGGTCGTGTGCGTAATCGCAAAGAAAGTTGCATTGTTAAGGCGGATGAGGTTTAAGATTGCTACCAAGATCCTCTTGCATGATTTGAATGAGCATTCACAAAAATGTACGATTTGGCATATAGGTTCCAGTGAGATTCTCAAGAGAACAGATTTCAATTATTGTGAATGCTATTAAGAATGTATGAGCGTGAAAAGGATCCTAAGAAGGATGAGGTTGTTCATGCTCCTAAGTGATGGTAGTTTAGTTTATGTAGTTATGGTAGTTTAAAACTGATGTTAGTAACTGATGGGTAGTCTGATGGTAGTACGGATGTTAGTTTAAAACTGATGGGTAGTCTGATGGTAGTACGGATGTTAGTTTAAAACTGATGGGTACTCATTTTGGTAATACTGATGATGGTAGTATCTGATTGGTAGTTTAAATGTTTTTCTTACCTGCTATTTTGCTATATTATCTGATTGGTAGTATCTGATGTGATTCTGTGTGAATCAGATATGACTTTTGTGCAAATCATATATGATATGTCTTGAATCATATATGAGTTTTGAAATCATATATGATTGTCAAAAGATCATATATGCTTCAAGGTAGATCATATATGATTTTGAAAAATCATATATGATCTGTCTTGAAATAAGCAACAGATTATACTTTTTGGTAGTACTGATGATGGTAGATCACATATGATTTTTGAAATCATATATGATTGTCAAAAGATCGTATATGTTTCAAGGCAGATCACATATGATTTTGAAATAAGCAACATATTATACTGAAATAAGGAACAGATCACATATGATTTGCGCTATGTAACTTTTCAATTAAACAAAAGGTAACTTTTCCGACAGTGCAAAAAAATAAATAATAACCAAATATAAAGAAAGTATGACATTCAAGAAGCGTTAGTCGCTTGTTCACCCGCATCAGTTTCGAGGTTTGTCGTTGCTTTTTCACCCGCATCAGTTCTAGCTTGTTTTTCAATGACGCTCGCAAGTTTTGCAATATACTTTTCAATTAAACAAAAGGTAACTTTTCCGACGGTGCAAAAAATAAATAATAACCAAATATAAAGAAAGTATGACATTCAAGCGTTAGTCGCTTGTTCACCTTGTCGATTTCGAGGTTTGTCGTTGCTTTTTCACCCGCATCGGTTCTAGCTTGTTTTCGTGACAATTCTCGCAAGTTTTGCAATATACTTTGGGTTCGATGGACATGTCATCTTCTTTGTGAGTATTAGTCTTCTCACCACAAAATCCACATTTCCTTTTCCTCTTAGATGTTCCTTCAAGTGCCATTTCTTTTCCACTCTTTCTACGATCTTCTTCGACCAACCTTTGTTTGAAGCATTGGTTGGATTTTTGACCACATGTTTTCGGGTTTTCAACCGCATATATATCCTTAATTACATCTCTTGTTTTGCGTGACGGAGGGTTAGGCATTTCATCCTCAATTTTCTTCTTGATTGATTTCAATTGTTCCACAAACTTTCCTAAATTTGCTTCATCTTTACTCAACAAAAATAAACACTCATCTACCACAAAAGTAGCCTCATTTGTTAATTTTTCAATTGGTTCATTCTTTTCCCCATACCTGTTTGTATTTTTTCTCAAACCATGTGGTATTATATCCCTTCTCCAACGCCTCAAAATGTACTTTTCAGGGATGCTTTGAACATCACGGTTCTTCAAAACACAGAATGCATGTCGACATAAAAACCCGAATCAAGAAAATGCCTACAAGTACATTCCATCGACCCGCCTTCAAGAGAACGCAGAACCTAATTGCAAAAGCAGGAAGGAAAGAAAATTAGAACTTTTTAGTCTTGAAACCTATATGATTTGAGCATCATATATGACGTAAAATCATATATGATTCTACGTAAAATCATATATGATTCTACGTAAAATCATATATGATTCTACATAAAATCATATATGATTTAAAGCAAAATCATATATGATTCAACATAAAATCATATATGATTCAATGTAAAATCATATATGATTCTTTGTAAAATCATATATGATTCTGTATGAATCATATATGATTTCATGTCAGATGGTAACAGCTAAAGAATATAAAATAGTTGGAAGTAAATTTACCTTGTATTCGCTACCTTTTCCGATTCTTCTTTTTCTTTAGAAAGTGTCCTATAAGCAATTGCATTCCTATCTTTAACCCTAACTATCTCACAACCATCTTCAGTTTTAAACTCTTCTATTGTGCAAGACCAACAAGCTTCTTTTATTTCCCTTTGAACAAGCAGAAATATTGATCTTGTGTGTACTTTATATGCATGGCGTTCCATCTTTAACTCTATAGAAAGTTTTGGAGCTGAGTCAAATGTGTTGAAGTCCAATTGTTCTTGCCTATACCTTTGCCTCTCCATTGCTGATTCGAAGCACATCATGAAATTGACTAATGTTGACCCATGATTTGTGAAATGTCTAAAGAATGCATTTTCACTCTCGGACCTTGAAGTAGTTCTCATCAATCCAAATAATGGAGAGTCAATAAAATAAGCTGGTAGCCACATTTCTCTAAGTCTAAACATCTTTTCATCCATTTATGGTCTTGCAATCCAAAATCTTCAATCAATTTTTCCATTTTCTTCAAATTCCAATGGTTCCATGAACATGTTCCACACAATCTTGTTGAAGCGCTTTTTGAAATCAGTTTCATTATAGATCTTTTTACAAATCTGTAAGAAAATTTCATGTTACATAGAATCATATGTGATTCACATAGAATCATATGTGATTCTAAGTGGCATATTATATTTCTCAATATTAAAATAGTATACGAATTAAAATACCTTCGATGGAATTTTTTGTGTGATATGCCACATACATAGTCTATGTTTGGATTCCGTAAAAACTGCTTCAATTGCTAACTTCATGGCTCCATCTTGATCCGTTACAATCATTTTTGGTTGTTTTTGATGTGCAGTCATGAATGATTTTAGTAGCCATGTGTAAGCTTCTTTATCTTCTCTTAGAAGCATTCCCGCACCCAATGTCACGCACTTTTTGTGATTATCTATCCCGGTGAATGGAACAAACACCATATCGTATCTGAATATCACAATTTTCACACCATATCGTATGTGAGAATCATATATGATTATGTGAGATTCATTTGGGATTCTATGAGAGTCATATATGCTTCTGAGAGAATCATATGTGATTCTATGAGAATCATATATGACTGTGAGTCATTTATGACTCTGAGAATCATATATGACTCTGTGAATCATATATGACTCTGAGAATCATATGTGATTCTGATAGAATCATATGTGAGATTCAGATTGAATTACAAGTGCTTCATGTAAATAACATGTGAATCAGTTTGAGAAGAGACTTACTTGTTGGTTCTGAATGTTGCATCAAATGACACAATATCTCCGAATTCCTTATAGTTGCATTTCGCAACTTCATCAGCCCAAAACATGGCAACCAATTCACTTTTTTCAACCATATAATGAAATGTAAAGTTTGGAACATATTTCTTTCGGTTTTCCATTTTGTTTATCAACATTTGTGCGTCACTTTCACCTATGCATACGTTTATATCCCTTTGATGATTCTTGAAATCACTACTTGTGCCATGAACATATTGAGAACCACCTTTCATGCTACATAACAAATTGTGTGTCTTTGTTGCACCAAGTCCAAGTTTGAAGCTTTCACAACAAACATTTTTTCCGCTGAGTCATCTTCCTTTGTTTCTTTGTTAGATGCTCATACTCTTTTGGAATCATTAAATGATTATGCTTAGCAACAAATTTAGTTATTTCAGTATTCTCTAGAAATAGGATCCAAAGTTATGAATATTCGCGCCATACAACCTGTTACCCGTTGTCTTGTATTTCTGACTTGTTTATCACTGCTTTTAAGATCCAATGTGTTGATATTTATGTCTTTTGGAACGCCTTCCCTATTACACATAAGGTACTTACTTTTTACCAAACCACTTTTTGTATTTCTTTGTGCCGATTTCTTAACTTCAAAGCCTGCTACTTCAGCGTATTTGTTGTACATTTCAATACATTCCTCTATCGTTTTAAACTTTTTCCCCTCAACAGGTAAATAAATATGATCAACAACGGGTTCCCAGTACACTGATCCTCCAGGAGTTTCTTCATGTGCATATAAAGTTGGTCTTGGTGTCATCACAGGTCCTGTATAGTGAGTTACATTAAAAGGATTAGACAAATTTTATTTTCATAACAGAATCAAAGTATGATTCACACAGAATCATATACGATTGTTATTTGAATCATATATGATTCAGTAGGAATCATATATGATTTCTCCTTTATTACATAAACAGTAGACAAACTAAAATATGTGATTTTGCTTCACATGTGATTCTTCAGAATCACATATGATTCAGAAAACTAAAATATATGATTCTATCGAATCATATGTGATTCTTCGCAGACGCATTTCATCAAACACATGGTGTGCTTCTATATCATGAACACTTAGAATCATATATGATTTCTCCTTTATTCAGAAAACTAAAATATGTGATTTTAGCCATATATTCTGAAACCAAGAATTAGAAATTTATATGAAGAAAGGCGAAGGAGTGACACCTATGATCAAGACTTTTATGATAATGATACCTTTGATAATTATGGTTGACTAATGCCCAAATGAAGTATGGTTATAAATGTGACATTAATCTTCTTGGTCAAATCATATAGGTGTTTGTTTTATTTTGTATAAATATGACATGTCATTTATTATTTTAGTGTATGTCTTAAGATCTGTGAGGCTTTCATTGCCTGGGCCGAAATATGGACTCACCCATATCCGTTATTTTTAATTGTTTTTTCTAGTAATAATATTTTACCGCGTAGCCTTAAAAAAAAAAAAATTGCACAACTAAGATTTTTCTACTCAATGTGACCTATTAGTAAAAATCTTGTAACTATAAACATTAAAGTGAGAGGTTTCAAATTCAATTTTTGCTAGATGCAAACTACTCTAATACGACCGCGCCAACCTTCTACGAAAAAGACTTTACCGAGTTCGTGTATAACGGAGAACTCAAAACATTAATTTATGAAATCTTTTGTTTGCATGGGATCTAAACTATTTTGAATATTCAAAGTCTTTAAAGTTGTATACGCAAGGCCCATATAAAAATTGGGCCGGACTTAAACTCCTTGCATTTAGCAAATTATGAATGAACAAGTTTGCAAGTATACTTATTTGTCAATATACACCGTCGCTTTACGCGAGTATTCGTTTAATAAATATAAGGCTCAGGAACTATCAATAAACTTAAGACTTTTACGTCTTTAAAATCCTTAGTGATTTTGGTCGACCTTTGTTAGGGTTATTCATGTTACGAAAACGTCAAAAAGTAAATTGCAAAAATTGTCCATGTGTTTGACGAAATATTGTAGACTCGATCTTTACAGTTTTGAAAATATAGGCAGTATTTGTGAATTATTTTGATGCTTCTATCGCCATCATTTCTTGTCGATCAATTTCCTATCACTATCATTCTATCAACTTGTCCCTACCTGCATCCACTTGAATGAACATAGCATCGTTACTTAAAATAACCATCATTAGGACGGCTACCATACATGTATTCTTTAGTTGATTAGTTCTATTGTTACTTGCCTTTAAATAGGGATATGACTTTTGAGCCTTATGGGTCGTATATATATAACAATTAATGCTAGAGGACTTATTTTGTGACGTCACTTAGACTTCAGGGGCTATTTATGCCAACTTGCGAAAGTTAATTAATGTTAACGGACTTACTTTGCAACGCCACTTGGACCTCAGGGGCTGTTTTTGCCAAGTGATGAAACTTTGCAATTAATGCGCCTAGTGTGAACAGCATTTAATGCTGTGAGTGTGGTTTGTTACTGTGCACGTCTTGCTCTATAGTATAGAGTATAATATAATGTATCTGCTGAATGAATAAGTGACCAATAAAATGCACAAATAGAAAGCCTCAACAATAAATCAATAATGATTTAATGAAAATATATAGATTGTTACACCCTGCAAGAATCACAATTCACAAACAATATTTGTCCTAATAATCAAACAAGTATAGTTGCATAAATAGAAAATATAAATAAAAATCAAATTATTGTGTTCTCCTAATCCCCATGCTTTGCTCTATAACGGTATTGAGTATTATTGATTTCGTTGTTGTTTTGTTCTCTTCAAACATATCTACATATACCAATCACCCTGCCTCGACGATGTGGTAAGTAGGCGACGCTTATCCCAGCAACCATAACAACCGCCCCACGATCTAGCTGGCGCCGGCGGAGGCGACTGCAAGCCTCTTCTATTTGAAGTTTCTACATGATCAGCAAAAGGAAATTAGTATGCAACTATATATGCATCAACCTGTAAAAAAAATAACAACACATTTGCACGTATACTATAAGCTAGTCATTGATCATACTTGTTTGTTGCGGACTTTGGGCTCGTGTAGTGGCTTGAAGAAGGTTTCTTCCTTCCGACGAAATAATGACGAATGCTAAGAGAACAACTAATATTAATGTGACACCATTGATCTTCATTTTTAATGCGTGTTTTAATTTGCATATGATGTTAGTGTCTTGCTTTTATTTATATAGAAGGTAGTAATGTTATTGACTTATTGTCAACCTAATGACACGGTTTAAACCACTCCGTAGTATGTATTTTTGTCAAACTTAAACAAGGAAGAAGTAAAGAAAAGTCGGACATTGACTATTATAAAGTAGAATAAAGAATCCTTTTTTGTAAGACTGAAATGTTCAGATATAATAATCTTTAGGTTCACATTTTCAATATCTTGAAAATGTTGGGATTTAATACTCATAACAATTATATAAAATCAAATAACACCATCAAAGCATGCAGCGGAAGTAAATAGGTATAATATATGTAAGTAATTAACCGAATAAAAGCTGCATCTTTTAAAGAATTCAAGAATCAAACAGTATTTGAACAAGAACCAAAACCCAAAACCCTAACTTAAAGGTTTATATATTCGACCCACACAAAAGTCGACCACCAAGATTACAAGCTCAGCGTCTTGTCTTCGTTCTTGTACATACACGTCTTATTAGCGATTTGATGTGAAAAGCTAGTTCTTGAATCACAAATAAAACCAAACACTTGTTTCTTTGAGTTAAGCAAAATCGAACACCCTTGTGGTGAGGGTATACGACCGCCACACAAAGAGGGGAGAGGATAAGAGAAATTAGGATATTGATGATCCAAGACAGTTGTGAATGAATACAATGAATCAGTATGATAGTTAACTTAACTTGGTGACCAAGTTTGAGTGGTATTGGGTTTGGAACCCAACCGATCGCCAAAGGCAATCCCAAGAGGATTCTAGAACTTTCCGACTTGTAATTTCGTCTCTAGTCCTTATAGTTTATATTTAACGACCGCTAACCAAACCTCGTTAATTATTTAACTATCGTTATGTTTTATTTCGTGACTAATAATTAATAATAACATTTTATATATTAATTATTAACATCAACTCTCATCGTAATGTGTGCAATCCCAAGTCTCGAGTTCGAATCTGACATACATATATTTAAATATCCATAAAACCTTTCAACTCCCACTGGATATTACTAAATATAGTAATGACATCAGTTAGTCTAGCTTTCACACGCCAATGCCCCCAGATCAAATCGAGTATGGTCTCATGGAAAAAACCATTTAATGATTCATCATTTTTACTTATCAATTTGTTACTAATACTACTTTAACTATGAATATGGATCAAGTCATTTCATAAGTTAATATTCTGTTTCTCGTTGTATTCGATTGAACAAGATTACCAAATCATCTGAACGTATTCCAGATAGATCTTGGGTATGGCCATACAAACATCTTGTCAACCCTACGAGGGGCCCAAATATAGTATTATGCTTTGAAACAAATTCAAATGAACAAATTCTCTTGACTACAAACATAACTCATGAACTTTGCAACACTTCATGAATAGCGTTAGACTAAATTACACAAATGCACTACATTCATATCAGTTATCTGGTATCTCAAGTCTGAGGATAAACACTTCATGATATACTTAATGACAAAGATCCATAAAGTATCATCATGTAAAGTTGGGATGAGTCCTATATTCAATTCATTGAATACCATGTGAATCTGGTATGTCCCACGATCAATATACTTTAAAAGTATATTCTACAAAACTCGATTTGTCTTAATTCAATGACATTCCCACATCATTGATCGACAACGGACTATTTAGAATAACATAAGTTATTCACGGATTAAACATGCAAATATAGGATATAATATTAAGAAAATGAAAATAAACATAAACAACTATTTTATTTCATTAAAGTAATATTTGTTCATAACATCCTTTATCCAAATGCTAATCACAGATCCGCATGAAACTACTAGCTAAACGAAGTCCTATCCCATCAAAGATGGTCGAGAAGTTTTCTTTTGGCAAAGGCTTAAAGGGATCGGCTAGATTATCATCTGTATGAACTTTGAGTAGATTGATTTCACCTATGTTGACTTGTTCTCGAACATAGTGATATCGACGAGGAAAATGTCCGGCCTTCATGACTCCAGCTCATTGGCAAATGTTATTGCGCAGAGTTGTCACAATACACATTTAAAGGTAATTCGATTGAGGCATTACTCCGAGTCCCGAAATGAATTTCCTAATCAACGCTTCCATCGCGACTACGAGCATTATGTACTCAATTTTTATGTAATAGACATTGCAACCGTTGTTTGCTGCTTGCTCTTCCAACAATTGCTCCTCCATTAATGACAAAGACATAACCCAATCTGAGACTTCGTATCATCTTTATCAGTTTGGAATGACGATCGCAAAACTCAGAACCTCAAGTTCGCACTGGATTTCTCCATACACTAGAAACATTTATTTAGTAGCCCTTAGATACTTAAGAATGTTCTTAAACTTGCTAGTGTTTCACACAGGTTCTCGTTGATACCGGGCGGTGATATTTTGTGCAACGCCACATCGGGCCTTGTACATCTCCGGCATACATGATAGATCTTACAACCAAGCATAATGAACTTTCTTCATGTGTGCCACCTCTTCGTGTGTTGACGCCGCATAGTTTATTACTTAAGCCATGTTCAACTTGCATCAAGAATATCCCTTCTTGGAATTTTGCATCTTGAATCTCTTCAATATTTTATCAATGTAAGCACTTTGGCTTAGTCCAATTAACGCCTTGATTTATCTATGTAGATCTTGATTCCCGGAATAAATCTTGCTTCCCTAAGTCCTTCATAGAAAAGCACTCCAAGATAAGACTTTACATCTTGCATACTTGGAATGTCTTTTCCCATGATCAATATGTCATCGACATATAAGACAAGGAAAATAACATTACTCCCACTAGCTTTGTGATACACACATGGCTCATCAAGATTTTGAGTGAAACCAAATTTCTTGATTTCTTCATCAAACTTCTTGTTCCATTGCCTTGATGCTTGCTTCAATCCATAAATGGATCTTTGAAGTTTGCATACACGCTTCGGAAACTTTGGATTCACAAACCCTTCAGGCTGCGCCATATAGATGTCCTCATCTGGCGACCCGTTTAAGGCGGTTTGACATCCATTTGCCATATCTCATAGTCATAATACGCGACTATGGCTATAAGAATCCTAATAGCTCTAATGTCTCACAGGAGAAAATGTCTCCTCGTAGTCTACCCCATAGGTTTGAGTATACCCTTGGGCTACTAGACGAGCTTTATAGGTGTGTGCATTGCCATCCATATCGGTCTTTATCTTAAAGAGCCACTTACTTCCAACTACCTTAGCATTTGGAGTAAGTCAACCTCTATCCGACTTCGTTATCTTTCATGGATTGCATTTCCCATTCATTGCAACTCGCCATTTTTCTTTTCGGGACTCATCATGGCGGCTTTATAGTTAGCGGTTCACCAAGATCCCCTAACAAATTTTCCTCGCCTTCTACGTTGAGACATAGGCCTTCAGTGCACGTGTAGCCCTTGCGGATCTACGAATGGGAACCACTTCAACTTCGGGTAGAACGCCCGGACTTTCGGTTCTACTTGAGGTTGGCTAGTATTTTCGAAGGTGTTGTATCTTCTAGATCATAAACTCTCCCATCGAATTCATGAGATATGAGATCCCTTTCAAGAAATTCTCCATACCTAGCAACAATTACTTTGTTTTAGGTGGAAAGTAAAAGTAGTAACCATAGTTTCCTTTGGGTATCCTACGAAGATACACTTAATGAGATCTAGGTTGCGACTTATCGTCCAGAGTCACGTTTAACAAACGCCTCACAACCCAGGACCTTTAAGTAAGACAAGTTGGGAGCTTTCCCATACCACACTTCATAAGGAGTCTTATCAACCTTCTTAGTTGGAACCATATTCAATATGCGAACAGCAGTTTCCAAAGCATAATCCCAAAAGGATAAGGAAAGAGTTGTAAGATTAAACATTGATCGCACCATATCTAGCAATGTACGATTCCTTCTCTCAGATACACCATTTTGTTATGGAGTATATGGAGATGTGAGTTTCTGGACTATACCACACTCAGCTAGATAATCTTTAAACTCTTGGCTTAAATATTCACCACTTCTATCGGATCGAAGAGCTTTAATCTTCTTTCCTAGTTGCAGTTCTACTTCACTCTTAAAAAACTTAAATGTTTCAAAACTTCATGTTTATGTTTAAGTAAATAAACATGACCATAACGACTAAAATCATCGATAAAGTTTAAAGTAGCTAGCACCCTTTTCGACACATGTCTTAGTGGTCCACATCGTCGGTATGTATCACACCAAGAAGATCGAAGCCCTTTCTAAACTATTTGTAAAGGTTTCTTGGTCATCTTCCCGGATATGCAAGATTCGCATTTATCAAATGATTCATCATTGATATCTTGCAAAAGCCCATCGTGTTGCAGGTTGTTGCACGCGTTTCTTGCCTATATGAGCAAGTCTACAATGCCAAAGAAATGAAGAATCCAAATCACCTTTGATTCTTTTATTATTGATGCTAAAATGCAATTATTTTTATCAATCACATTATCATGCAAATCAATTTCAAACACACCATTTATGGAATAACATTAAAGTAAAAACACAATTTAAAGAAATCGAAATTCCATAATCGGTAAATGTATGAACGAAACCAATATCTTTTAACAAGGAAACAAAACGACACCCTAACAATGGAAGGTGCGAATGACAATCGTTTAATGACAAGATTAGACCCAAGGTAAAACTAAATCAAACGTGCCTATAGCTTCAACTTGCGCATGTGCTCCATTACCCACGTGCGGTATTGTTGTCCATAGGAAAGCTTCCTTGCTCCTCTAAGTCCTGCGAGTGTATTACAAATGTGAATACCACATCCAGTATCATATACCCAGAATTTATTTTATGAGGAAAAGCAATAATTCTATCATCAAAAGAGTACGGCACCGCCACGGTGCGTGATTTTTATACCTCTTATTGCGCAACTCATCAAGGTAGAGTGGGCGGTTCCTCTTCCGTTGTCCTACCTCGGTGCGTTGATGACAAGCCATATCCTTCTTCTTGATTCTCACGCTTTTGGGAGGGTACTTGGGTTCTTGTTGATAAGTCATAACTTGTTTTCCTTATCAACTTTACCCTTACCTTTCCTTTCTTGTTCGCTAGCGGCTTATTAGGCTTAGAAATCGCATCTTACGGATGGTCAAAACAAGCAGTGTAGGGGCCTTCTTGGGCAAACCTTTTCGTAATCAATGAGCATTGCATGTACCTCACTAACTGCCTCCCGTGCAATGCATATTGTAATATGCGAAACCATCAAACTCCTTGTTAAGGGATGCATTGATAAGGCCAATTTGTATGTCATTGGGGTAGACATAGTTAAGACGCCCGGTGGTCCATGTAACTCATCATTTCGAGCGTTGCGCTATGTGTTTCCTTCTCCTTGCTTGCAACTATGAAGAGCATCTATCAAATCATCTGACTCTACAACATGTGCTTTTCAAACAACCTTTGCAATTCTTCAAGCATGAGATTAGGAAGAAATTTTCAAACTTTTGCAAGTTTGATTCATACTCCGAGCATAATGCAGCAACCTCATTATACTTGTCATACTCGATTGCCATGCACTCGTTGCTTCAAAGCAGAGCATCACCGAGGTTCAGGAGGACAAGGCGAGTCAAATAATTGAGTCTTTTGGCAACCCTCAAGACAATTACGAGTTCATGATACCAATCATTGAAATTGCGCTACTAATAATTCTCTCGATCAAACATAGATTTGAGCAGACGAGGCTAGTCGAGATTCGACTTAAGCCATTTCTGTAAATAAAAGTTCAAAAGTTAGTACTTCGATAAGTAAACATTCAAGAAAATAAAATACCCTTTGGTCAATATTCATATTAACCATAGTATTTTCCTTGAATTTTGGATCCTCATTATCATAGTTTCACCACATCGGTTGATCGCTAGTGATGAAAGTATAGAATAGTAATCGTTGAAAACGATAATTGACAAACAAGTTTTCAATTCCAAAATTATGGGATTTACAATTTTGCCAAAACAATTAATGCAAAGCGTAAGCATGTTTTATCCCATCTTATGCCTTAAGTCATAGGTCTCACTAACTAACTTAATTAAGTTGTCTAATTTAGAAAGCGCAAATCATAAAAGCCGAGGTCTCACAACAAAATAATTCACCTCGTTATTGTAATCTAGATCAAGGTCTCACATAACTAAATTACAACTTCAAGTGTTTCATATCATTAGATGGCATAAACTTAAATTTAAAGGGTACAATTTTTGACTTGTAATCAAAACTTATGTATAAAGAAGCATGCATACTACTTTATAGCATAAAATTTTCGAAAAAAACTTACATAAGATTTTAATTGCTAAGATTGAATTCTACAAAGTTTTAATCAATGCGTTGAGAAACTTACAACTTTGCACTAAGATGCTTCGTACATTGAATGGTTATACTATGTAGCTCAATCGAACTCACGAGGGCGAGAGGACCGTAAGCGCAAAAGCATAACCTTAGACATCCATTCGGTCATGTTGTGCGCACTTCTTAATTAACCCTTTATAGTTTGTTCTAGTGGGTGAGCCGTTCTAACCATTTAATACGGTCTCATCAATCGATTAAAAGTTCAAGAATAATTCTTAGATAACAAATCGGTTTCGCCATTATTTAGTCCATTTAATTTTCTATTCAAAAACCCTTTTGCTTACTAACATGTCAAACAATTTATAAACAAAAAAGCATTTTAATAAAAATTAAACACACTCAAATAATATAAACATATAACTAAACAATTTAACATATGTAAAAACAATTAGCCACATGCATAATTATTTCAATAAACTCTAATAAACAATTCTAGGCGTAAAATTATGCATACATTAACTAGGGCTTTCACCTACAAGGTAGATGAGCCACATACATCGACAAGTCGATTGTGTAAGCCAAAGTTAATAATATACCAATTAGCACGTAACGAATTTTTATTAGTTATAATTGAGGTCATCCTCAATTCAATAATTATTAAATAAATAGAACATGTGTGTATCAACTAAACAATTTATAGCATAACAATACTCCATGGCAAAACATGCATGTTCCACCCATGAATCCCGCATAACAATTATCACCCAAGATACGCATATTACATGGCACATAACAATTATTTATTAATTAACCACATAAAATTAGCATGCAATCCTAGGGTTTCTACAAGTTTTACAAAATCTTTTGTTAAGAAGTTTTCAAATACATAATCTTTTCAAGATACATTCCAGTATTCGTCTTCTCATATCACGTGAAAGTGAACAATTATAATTGTATTCTCATAATTAAGTCATAACTCAAGGTAGTAATATAATGAACAATGTCTCAAAATCGCCAAGTCATCGCCGACTGACTATATAACCACTCTTGAAGACGTTTGCAAAATCATGAGTTGAGCCCATGTTTAGAATTACGCTCACCATCAAATATTCAACCTCATAAGTTGCTTAAGTTTGGCTTGGCCATGGTTACTTACCTTATCGGTTTATGCGAAATGGAGAAAGCTAATAATAAGCTAACCTTTTAATTTTGGAGAATATGAGTTGCTCTAGCTAAAATTTCTACCATTCGGTATATCAAAATGTAACGATAAAGTAAAACTAGTATATATTAAGAATAACCAAAACTATTTACAAATTTCTATATAACCTAATCTATCAGATAATCTGATACGAATTGACATGGTCCAAGGTTAACACTTATTTTGTTCTTAGCAACAATCAATAAGGTAAAATTCTCTCTCCCCCTTGGGCGATTTCCGGCGCCGCCACCCTTACCTCATTTTTTCCGGCCAAACATCCAACTAAATCATTTCTCTACATTCGTGTATGCAATCGGTTCGCTGGGTGTTCATTCTTAGGGTGGTGTGATTATATTTATTGTCATATCTTTACGATCGAAATCGCCTATAGCGCGCACTCCTGTTCATTTTTCCGGCCAATCAAGACTAAATCCGCTCTCTACCTAGTGTATGCAATCGGGTTTAGTGTGGTTTGTATATCTCGAGGTGGCGTGCAATCCCAAACAATCCGCCTAATTCTTCCAATCCGATTCATTTTTCTTTAATTCTTTCATGGGACTATTGATTTAACGGTAAGAATCATTTGTGCAGGGTGTGGGGTCGTTTTCTATGGTGTTATCTTTTATTCGAAACCTAACATTCTAATTCTTCCAATCGGTTGCTATTCCTTTATGGATTCTTTGCCGATCCGTAAATGGGTTTGAGAGGTGCTTTATTTCTTTGGATGTATACCCACGTTTGGGTATTGATTATCTATTTGGTAAGATCGATTTGGGTCGTGTTATGAGTGTTTTGTAAGTGGGTTATGGAGAGAAGGAAGTTGGTTATGATTGGGTCATCAATCGGATCATTTGGTGGTTGTATTATTTTGGTCTTGGGTTCGCATATCTTTGGAAGTTAGGTTGAATCACCTATGTTTATGTTTTATGCTTGTTACCACAGTTAGTTTATTCTATTCTTTGGTTCGGGTTTGAAGTCAGAAGTCGTGTTGTGTTCAAAGTGGTTTTCCATGATTGTTCAAGCACGTTGTGGTTATTCTGTCAAAGATGATGTTCACTCGGTTTTCTACATGGTATTTTGAGGCGTTCTTGCTCGGACTAGGGAGTTGATTTCATTTGTTGATTGAATATAGTGCATGTTTCTTGGGTCGTCTTACTTGGAAGTTAGCCGTTTAGGCTATTGGAAGTCGTCTTGAAAGAATAGCATGTATCATGCTCATTATACGCCTCTTAATATTTTCAGAATGAACACATTTCTGTGTTAACCATTGATGAGACGTTTTTTCAGGAGCTTTTGTTGCCATCTAGGTGGTTTGATTTAGAAAGTTGTTTTTTGCTTCTTTCTTTGTTAGTAATAAGAATGGTTATGTCATTCTTATTTAGTGTTTTGGTTAGTAGCTTGTTGAAGCTTGTTCATGAGTTTGGCTTGTCATTCTCATGATGGTGTGGTTTGTTGCACTACGGTGCGTTCTTATTCGCCCATGTAACGGGCCGGGTTGTAGGACTTCACCTACACCGTTTGTACTTAAATGTTTTTTGGTGAAATACAATTTATCGGGGAAACTCTTTACCAAAAAAAATGTTAACACTTATTTTTAGTATTGCATTGTGGTCAAGATGTGTCCATTATTTTAGGCTAATGATATTCAAGTTTTCATTTCCATGCAAGAATACTACTAGTATTTCTTAGGCTAGTGGGTCAAGTAATTAGAGTAGTAGTTTTCAAGCATATTTTATGTTTACTACTTATTAAGCAAATTTGCTATTTTTAAAACTTAAAAATATTTGAAAAAGAGTAAAGTAATTTGCCTAATCTATCTTGATTAAAAATGGTAACAACATCAACAACTAAATTAAAATTTTACATAATGTTTAATCCTTAAACATTTATCAGTTTTTGTTTATAACTCATTTTTCTCGCAATGACTACAAATCAAACTCGTAAGTATTGCATCAAGAGTCACAACAGAACCACAAGTTCACTAGTATAATTATTAGCTGCTATACACCGTCATTTTGCGCGAGTATTCGTCTAGTTATATTAATGTAATCTTGGCATGAGTAGTAACATGCAGAAAAAGAACGAGAAGTTGTTTCAAGAGTAGTTCTTAATTTAGTTGTTAGTTTAATTATAATTTTAGCAGATTAAATCAATCTCTATCGGTGGTGCTTTCATTGCTTCATATTATGCCTCCATCAATCGAGGAGTCCATGCATGGCCTTCATGGCCAAGAACCTCTCGAAACTTATCGCCACCAACACCTCACATAATCAAAACGCCAAACTCAAACTTATTATAAAGAACTTGCAATCCACAATGAACGAGTATCCGCTCTCATTAGAAATACCGTTAAAGAAGACCAAACTATGGCTCCGTTTTATACCACCTCATGACCTATTGCCAAGATAGAAAACATTGTCGCATCACAATCTCAAACAGTACCTCTTTCCGGATTTCCCGCTCTGCTTACCAACTCAGTTTGAGCCCGCTAGCAAACCTACTTGTTCTGCCATCTCTACTAAACATATGCACTCCCTTAGTAATATGAAGTTTCCTTAGTTCTCCCCTAGCGCTCTCGTCACCCTCATCAAGGACATGTTAGTCATCTCCCCTACTTGAAAACATTTCCTCTTAGACGCCAATGTCATCCACCAAAATTGGTTTTTCTCCAAACCAAACCGGAACCACCTTGGAAGCCACGTGACACGATGTACAAGCCATGAGCCTCGAGGACAAGACAGGAGGGGAGTATTGATATGAGTAGACATGGTCCAACAAGAAGTGGTCAACAATTATTTCTTAGTGTTAGATTTTTGTCATGATATTCCCGTTTCCATTTCCATGCAAGTTACTATTTCTTAGGCTGGTGGGTCAAGTAATTAGAGTAGTAGTTTCCACGCATCTTTTATTATATAAATGTAATCTTGGCAAGAGTAGTAACGGAGAAGAAAAAGAATGAGCACTTAGTTCAAGATTAGTTCTTAATTTGGCTGTTAAGTTTAATTATCGTTTTAGGAGAGTGATTATCTCAAATGGATCTTTATCATTATCCCACACATTTTTTACATGAGAATTAAACCAACAACTTCTTACTTGATGATCCCACACATACTATACCGAAAGATCATGGACCCATCATTCGTACTAAATATACAATCGTTTTTTAGGCAAGTATGATTTCCGTTTTTTTAACTAACTAATTCACGATGTTTGAGCTCAAAGTCACACATACTTAAACAAGTAAAACCCTACTTCTTTTATATAGGTTATGACCATCTAAGAGTAGTTTACACCTATGTTATTCATACTAATATGGTAACATATGTAGGAAAAAAAAGATAAAATGCATTCTCCTAATCAAACATATACATCATAGCTCACTCCAACCATATAGCATGAAGGCGACGCCAACAAGCGCCCCTATATTGATGGTTTTCTCTTTTTCAAGTGTAGGTTTATGTTTAAAAAAAGATGTATGTGTGAGTTTGTAGTATGCTTAAAAAATATTTCAACTTGTATGAGAAAATATAATAAAATATCATATCACGTGAAAGTGTACATGTATTATTTTAATTTCAGCGTGTATATTTCAACTTGATATGGACGTATAATTTTATACTATATATGAAATAGATTAAACAAACTAGTATATATTTATATTTGTAAATGAGGACGAAAAACCCAAATTATTTAGGTGTGTACTTGTTACGCAAGGCATCGTGTATGACTATATAGAGTTATGTAATAAGTTGACCCTTAGACACAATGATCCAGTCTCAAAAATTAATGTTTTATTCTAGATTAATAAAAGTAATATCGAACTAATAATTTGATCGTGAATAACCAACATTATATTTTGAATATTAATCAAAATTATGACAAACGATGCCATTATATTGGTAGTTTGAAAAAGGTTTTTTATTTATGCCCTATAGCGTGATAAAGTGAAAAAAGACATAAAACTACATGGGATCCGCAAAAAGGAAACAAGTAATTATAAAAATGTAGTTTGAAAGGTTTATGGATAATTATTAATATTAGTATGACCGGATTCGAACTCGAGACTTGGGATTGCACACATTACGTATGAGAGTTGATGTTAATAATTAATATATAAAATGTTATTATTAATTATTAGTCACGAAATAAAACATAACGATAGTTAAATATTTAACGAGGTTTGGCTAACGGTCGTTAAATGTAAACTACGAGGACTAAGAATGAAATTAGTGGACAAGAAGGATCTAGAAACCCCTTGGGAGGCTGTGGCGGTCGTGGGCTATCAAACCCAAGGAGGTGGGATTTCTTGGTCACCAAGTTTTGAGAAACTATAAATACAATCCCTTGTATTCATTATTCTCTAACCTTGGATCACCAATATACCTAATTTCTCCTCTTCTCCCTCTTTCTTTTGTGGCGGTCGAACACCCTCACCATAAGGGTTTCGATTTTGCTTAACTAAAGAAACAAGTGTTTGGTTTTATTTGTGATTCAAGGAACTAGCTTTTCACATCAAATCGCTAATAATGCGTGTGTACAAGAACGAAGGACAAGCACGCTTGAGCTTGTGTATTCCTTGGTGGTCGATTTTCTGTTGGGTCGAATTATATAAACCCTAAAGTTAGGGTTTTGGGTTTTGTTCTTGTTCTAATCATCGTTTGATTCTTGAATTGCTAAAAGTACGCACTTTCTTGTTCGGTTAATTACTTACATGTATTATTCCTAATTACTTCATTGCATGCTTTGATGATGTTATTTGATTTTATATAATTGTTATGAGTATTAAATCCCAACGGTGGCATCACGAGCCGTTAATATGATGTAATTAATTACGAAACACATAAAATTGAATCTTTATGATTATATGCATGCTTTTTATGGTTTCTAGGGTTTTGAATTGAAACCCTAATTTTTTAATTATGGGTCGATTACCCTTATTTTATTTAATTAGGTTTTAATTTTGTAAAACTTGTAGAAACCCTAGGATTGCATGCTAATTTTATGTGGTTAATTAATGAATAATTGTTATGTGCCATGTAATATGCGTATCTTGGGTGATAATTGTTATCACGGAATCCATGGTGGAACATGCATGTTTTGCCATGGAGTATTGTTTTTGTTTATTGATTAATTGTTAAGTGATACACACATGTTCTATTTATTTGATAATTATTGAATTGGGAAGACCTCAATTATAACTAATAAAAATTAGTTACGTGCTAATTGGTATATTATTAACTTTGGCTTACATAATCGACTTGTCGATGTATGTGGCTCATCTACCTTGTGAGATGAAAGCCCTAGTTAATGTATGCATTTATTTACGCCTAGAATTGTTTATTAGAGTTTATTGAAATAATTATGCATGTGGCTAATTGTTTTACATATGTTAAATTGTTTAGTTATATGTTTATATTATTTGAGTGTGTTTAATTTTTATTAAAATGCTTTTTGTTTATATATTGTTTGACATGTTAGTAAGCAAAAGGGTTTTATGAATAGAAAATTAAATGGACTAAATAATGGCGAAACCGATTTGTTATCTAAGTATTATTCTTGAACTTTTAATCGATTGATGCGATTGTACTAAATGGTTAGAACGGCTCACCCACTAGAACAAACTATAAAGGGTTGTTTAAGAAGTGCGCACGATCACCGAATGGATGTCTAAGGTTATGCTTTTGCGCTTACGGTCCTCGCGCCTCTGTGAGTTCGATTGGAGCTACCTAGTATAACCATTCTATGTACGAAGCATCTTAGTGCAAAGTTGTAAGTTTCTCAACGCATCGATTAAAACTTTGTAGAATTTAATCTTAGCAATTAAAATCTTATGTAAGGTTTTGAAAATATTGTGTTATAAAGTTGTATGCATGCTTCTTTATACATAAGTTTTGATTACACGTCAAAAATTGTACCCTTTAAATTTAAGTTTATGCCATCTAATGATATGAAACACTTGAAGTTGTAATTTAGTTATGTGAGACCTTGATCTAGATTACAATAACAAGGTGAATTATTTTGTTGTGTGAGACCTCGACTTTATGATTTGCGGTTTCTAAGTTAGACAACTTAATTAAGTTAGTTAGTGAGACCTATGACTTAAGGCATAAGATGGGATGAAACATGCTTACATTTTGCATTAATTGTTTTGGCAAAATTGTAAATCCCATATTTTCTAGGAATTGCAAACTTGTTTGTCAATTATTGTTCTTCGACAATTACCTATTCTATACTTTCATCACTAGCGGATCAAGCGATGTGGTGAAACTATGATAATGAGGGTCCTAGATTCAAGGAAAATTCTATGGTTAATATGAATATTGACCAAGGGTATTTTATTTTCTTGAAAGATTTAATTATCGAAAATACTAAAATTGAATTTTGTTAATTCTTTTGATTGTATTAATGCAACATTAAACCGTAAGCGTAGTTTGGGCTTTGGTAAATTGATCTAGTTACGTTTTCAAACGAATGTTTGATCAAGAAAAATTTACTAAAAGACAAACATAAACTCTTTTCCATGGAAGAAGAGTGAGACTCAATCCTATTCCTTTTCATGATTGAGAAAGGTATGTTAGGAACATTAGAATTGTCTAAATTCTAATATAACTCATAGCAACTTTAATAGTTAAGAAAATTGCACACCATGTTTTCCTTAAGAGATTTCATTACCCTCTGTTGGTGATTGAATTCTTATATGACATTTTGGTCAACTAGAAAACATGTTTGACATTTTATGAGTTATTAAATTAGAAGCTAGACTAATTACATAAAATTGGTAAAAGACAAACTAGTATATTTTATCTAGTTGTTTTGCTTTGACCAATTAAAGGTGCTACACATCATTATGGCGATGGTAGACCCATTAAGGAAGAAATTGCATGCTCAATTTTTCAAGTTAATAGCATTGATGGATGATCCATCATCTGAGTAGAATACACTCTTTTAGTACCTAAGTAATTGTTACGAATGGTCTTACAAAGGGGTAACAACGTAATAGCACGCTATTTTCTTTGGTTAATGAAACACTTACAATGTTGTCAAATCCGGTGGGAGTATGGTGTATTCTTGAATAAGACATTATTGTAACGTTGTCTAATTCGATGGGAGTTACAAGATTTATTATCTTGGTAGTAACTCGATTATTTCTAGATTTTCTTGAAATAATACATTACGTTCAAAAATGTAGACATTCATATTCTCAAGGATAGTCATGAGCGTTTCCTTGATAATTAAGTGCTCCTACATCTACTTGTAATGCTTATATATCTATGACACTATCATATTGCTCACATAAACAAACGAATGTCATGGTGTTTATCGCTATATGGTGTTGTTCTATGCACAAGTGGGAGAAGTATTAATTGTGTGCAAAAGAACAAACACATACAAATATGATTAATGGATTCTCTTGATCGTAAGATAAGAGATTAACGTTCTAATAAGATTGACTTGTTTAGAACATGTGTCAAGATTATAACATAGACTACTTTTATGTCTTATATCATTCAAATTATAGAAACACTTGAAGTTACATTTTAGGTTAAGTGAGATCTTGGCTAGATTGTAATCTCAAGGTAAATCTCCACTTGTCGTGGGATCGGGCGTGGATGCTTTTGCAGTTTCTTAAGTTGGACACTTCAACGGATGACATAATTAAAATAAAGTAATCTAATGCTACTTTAAATATTTGTGTATTCTTGGAATGACATAAATAGTTTATTAACTTGAAAATTAATTAATTGAAACCATGGCGTGGTGTTCATAATAACTTTAAATTATACATGGTTATGTGTTTCTGTATAAACTCACAAACATGAAGTCTTTTAAAGACTTATAATATAAAGTAAGATACTATAACTGTTATGTCTTTTGACTTGGTCAAAGAATACTTATGTTATAAAACATGCAATTGGCTTGGATATTCTATTATACCATTAAGTTGACTTAGTTGGTAAATAGGTAGGCCAAAAGGAATATGTTTATCTTAAATATTGTTAGATTGTCTTACAATATTAATTCTAATGAAATCTTGTATGTATATGGAATGTTCGATTAGAAGAATCAAACATTTGTTATATTGTTTGATTCAAGATAACTATATCTTCTTTTCTTCCAAAAGTTATCAAGGTTAGAAAATTGAGTATTGATTGGATATACTTAATAAAACTCAAACCTAGAAGATTATTAAGACACCATTTTAGTATGGAATGTGATGAATCACATTGAGTCTTATATTGAAGTTTCGATTTGTTAAAACTACTTATGGAGTAGGTTATTAACGAACAAGATTCTGACTGTCAATGTGTTTTGTAATATCCCAAAAGAAAACAATTTGGTGTTGTTCTAATTGCTAAAGTATTTATAGATAGTCTTTAAATTACAAAAGCAAGTGGGAGTTTTGTTTAGATCTTGAAGAGATTAAATTACAATTACAAAACACATAATCTTCTAAAATACACTAGTGAATATCATGATGAGGTCAAATATGATAGACCTCAAGATGATGGAATTCTCATTCATAGATCCGCAAGGATATCTCGGATATTTGATATGATGAGAAATATGAATTACGGGATCATGGTAAACTGTTAATCATAATGATATATTACCTAATATTGAATTGTGGTAAATTATTCATACTATGAATGTTAAGATGTTGTCCATAAAGATAATCAACTTTGTAAACTTGGTTTATCTTAATAAAGATGAGTTTCTTCAAAGGAAGGAAAACCTAGTGGTTTAAATCTTTGTGTAGAAATCATATGGACAAAATTGTACATGTGTTTAATGCATGACTTGTGACAAGATTATTAATCACACTTAAGCAATTAGCGTGATTGAATATTCTTTCCTTGGCACATTAAATATATAATGATTATGATTGTCATACTTATTTTCATTGATATGAAAATGACAATGGAATATTAAAACTATTTGTTGTGTGATTGCTTTTGCGAGGGCGATAAGCAATCGAAAGGAGTTTTATGAATTCACATAATCTTTGAAATGTACAAAAGGCAAGAATCCATGAATGGATATATGCATGCATCTAGGAGATGATTCTTATGTTTAACTATTAAATCCAAGTTTTGGTTTAAAATTAAAATAAGATAATTTCTAAGTATTCACGAAAGCTAGTGGGAGTATTATGTTTATTTTCTTTAAATCTTATATGATGTGGGTAGTAACATTCCATCTAAGATAAAATGTTAAGTTACGGTTTGGAATGGAACTTCACTTGAAAGATTTAGAAAATAAGACATACAACTTTGGAATATATGTTTATTATTAATGAACATGTGCGGTAAAATAAATGAGTCTAAAAGAACATGATATATCATTTGGAAAATGGATATGTAGAACATGAATTAAATCTTCGTTTGATATAAGGATTTTCATGTACATCATGTTACTGTTGTATCATGCTTGAATGCAAGATGATTTGACAACATTGATATCTAATGAAGTTATTAGATAACTAGTGTAATGAATATTCTAATGGAATATGTTTGAATTTAGAATTACATTCCTCAGCCTGGATTTGCTCTCAAAATTCTATGGATGAGCAATACAACAATTGTTGCGTAATTGTCATAGCCAACAAACTTGAAAGTTTGGAAGGCATCAAACATTACATTGTAGATATTGAAGTTTCTGAATTTTTAAAGAGCATATTGTTGTTTGTATACAATGATCTTTGGTATAATTGAGATGACACTCAATACTAGTCATGGCAGGATTTCATCCTTGTTGATGGCCATGCGAACTAGTTGTGCTCAACTAAGAGCATAGTTGCATTATACATTAAAGAATTAGAATACTTTAAACTTTAAAATTGTTTGAAAGTTTGATTGTCATAAATTGGTGGTTGAGGATGTCACACACTTTATGAAATATTATGTGGCAATATCAAGATATTTTGAATGCACACATACAAGAACTTCACTAGTTGAATTCTTGAAATAAGTATTCTCAAAATTCCGATAGATCAAAGTTAGTTGAAATTATGCCTTGTCAACAAGTATGATTGTCATTACTTGAGACATAATTCATTAACAAGTATTATCATGCATTGATCTATTTAGTATTTGGATAAGGGATGTTATGAACAAATATTATTTAAATGGAATAAAATATTGGTTATGTTTATTTTCATTTTCTTAATATTATATCCTATATTTGCATGTTTAATCCGTGAATAACTTATGTTATTCTAAAAGTCCGTTGTCGATCAATGATGTGGGAATGTCATTGAATTAAGACAAATCGAGTTTTGGTAGAATATACTTTAAAGTATATTGATGCGTGGGACATGCCAAATTCACATGATATTCAATGAATTGAATATAGGACTCATCCCAACTTTACATGATGATACTTTATGGATCTTTGTCATTAAGTATATCATGAAGTGTTTATCCTCGGACTTGAGATACCGGATAAGCGATATGAATGTAGTGCATTTGTGTAAGATAGTCTAACGCTATCCGTGAATCGGTAGTTATAAGGGCTATTTTCGGAAGTGTTACAAAGTTCATGAGTTATGTTTGTAGTCAAGAGAATTTGTTCCTTTGAATTTGTTTCAAAGCATAATACTATATTTGGGCCCTCGTAGGATTGGCAAGATGTTTGTAAGGCCTTACCCAAGATCTATCCGGAATACGTTCGGATGATTTGGTAATCTTGTTCAATCGAATACAACGAAAGCAGAATATTAACTTATGAAATGACTTGATCCATATTCATAGTTAATGTAGTATTAGTAACAAAAGGATAAGTAAAATGATGAATCATTAAATGGTTTTCAGGAGACCATACTCGATTTGATCCGGGGCATTGGCGTGTGAAAGCTAGACTAACCAATGTCATTACTATATTAAGTAATATCCAGTGGGAGCTGAAAGGTTTATGGATAATTATTAATATTAGTATGACCGGATTCGAACTCGAGACTTCGGGATTGCACACATTACGTATGAGAGTTGATGTTAATAATTAATATATAAAATGTTATTATTAATTATTAGTCACGAAATAAAACATAACGATAGTTAAATATTTAACGAGGTTTGGCTAACGGTCGTTAAATGTAAACTACAAGGACTAAGAATGAAATTAGTGGACAAGAAGGATCTAGAAACCCCTTGGGAGGGTGTGGCCGGTCGTGGGCTATCAAACCCAAGGAGGTGGGATTTCTTGGTCACCAAGTTTTGAGAAACTATAAATACAATCCCTTGTATTCATTATTCTCCTAACCTTGGATCACCAATATACCTAATTTCTCCTCTTCTCCTCTTTCTTTTGTGGCGGTCGAACACCCTCACCATAAGGGTTTCGATTTTGCTTAACTAAAGAAACAAGTGTTTGGTTTTATTTGTGATTCAAGGAACTAGCTTTTCACATCAAATCGCTAATAATGCGTGTGTACAAGAACGAAGGACAAGCACGCTTGAGCTTGTGTATTCTTGGTGGTCGACTTTTTTGGGTCGAATTATATAAACCCTAAAGTTAGGGTTTTGGGTTTTGTTCTTGTTCTAATCATCGTTTGATTCTTGAATTGCTAAAAGGTACGCACTTTCTTGTTCGGTTAATTACTTACATGTATTATTCCTAATTACTTCCGCTGCATGCTTTGATGATGTTATTTGATTTTATATAATTGTTATGAGTATTAAATCCCAACATCAAGCATATCTACATATATCGATCACCCCTGCTCCGACCATGTGGTAAGTAGGCGACGCTTTTCAAAGAACCCCAACAACCGCCCACTCTTGGATTCGCACGCGGTGACCGTAGCATGCCTCCTTTTCTATTTGAAGCTCCTACATGATCCGCAAAAGAAGTTAGTATACAATACATCATTCGAAAGAAAGAAACACACATTAATTTACCCGTATACAAGATGCTAGTTGATGCTACCAAAATCCGCATGGTCGTCAAGGTGATGAGTGGCCGTTTGACTTGTGTTGACCTTGACCTCGGGTCTTTAGTATGATCTTTGAAAGACAAAGAAAGCTCGTTAGAGGTCCCTGGCCGAGCCCGGGGAACCCTCCGACGATCAAGTGAGTATTGATCTCATAGTAATACCTTATAATATAAAGTATATATATTATATAAAGTGTAGTAAAGATGATAGGGAAAATTGTGTGTCTAGATTGTGTCCTTGCCTCAAATTCTTAGTTGGTATTTATAGGAGGATGAGGATGTGAAATAGAGAGGATGAAGTCGCTCTTTTAAAACTTCATGGAGAGAATGTTTTTCATGGAGGATCCATTGTAGGTATCAAAATGGAAGAGTACATGTTCTTTGTTTATGTGCTTGCATGAGTCTTTCCATGCATAAAATATATTTCACCTTTCTTTGACCATAATCCTTGCCATACCATCTGTTCTAGCTTAAGATTACCCTACTAACCCCATTAAGCCCCCTAGTTTGTACATGTTAAATGTAAACAAAACATGTATAAACTAATCGTTCTTTTTGTAGTATGCATTTTTGTCAATCATTTTATTTTTATAGTTGGGATGTCGATTTTAAAATTATTAATTTTTGAAGTGTATTACTTTGTGCAATGATGTTTTGTTTTTTTGTTTTTTTTTAAGTGGTCATGCCACTTTGCACATTTAGCTAATTTTGGCTATTTATCCCTTTAGTGACGGGATATTGTATTTGTCTAGACCATTTTATCTAATTTAAGCTTTTGTGTAATAGCAATTTATCCTTTTAACGTAGGGAGCTTTTAATTGAAGTGACTATGTCACTTTCGCGCGATGAGGTTTCGCGTCTTTGTTGTGGACGTGCCACTTTGCGTGATAGGTTTCACTTCTTTGTAAGCAATATAACTATTATCCATTTAATGGCGGGATGTTTTATTTGTCAGGACCTTTTCGCCTTGCTATATATTAAGCTTTGCTATTAGCTATTTTTAGCTTTTCATCCCTTTAATGTCGGGAGATAATGATTGAAGTGACCACATCACTCTTGCGCGATGAGGTTTCGCGTCTTTAATGTGGACATGCCACTTTGCGCGATGAGTTTCGCGTATTTGTAAGCAATATAGCTTATTATCCCTTTAATGGCGGGATATTGTATTGGCCCGGACCTTTTCGCGTAGCTTTATATTAAGCTTGCGATTAGCTACTTAAAGCTTTTCACCCCTTTAATGTCGGGAGATAATCATGGAAGTGGTCATGCCACTTCTGCGTGATGGAATTTCACGACTTTGGAGCGGTTGTTCCATTTTGCATGATATGGTTTCACGTCTTTGAAAAGGCCTTACAGTGTTGCATGATTTATTCGCTCTCGGCTTCGTTGCATCATCGTGCAGCTTTTTCCTATAGAAGATACAAAAGATTCTTTCCTTTTTCTTGTTAGCTAAATAAACAATTGGATCTGAAAACAAATTTATGTTTATGCTATGCTTGTATATGGCCACGAGTAATACTCGAAGTCCAAAACAATCTGAACTTAATCTTTGTTTTGTTTCTCTTTCTCAATTTATAAGATAAGAGTACAACTCATACTTTAAAAAACTTAAAACCAAGTACATGTATTGACTATTGAGCTAGATGAAATCGTAAAAATGCATAGTATTTTATAATTTTAATTCTTGATTTAGAGTAATATATGCGTGTATGTAGTCCTTGTTTCTTATGTGAATTATGGCATGTCATTATCGATTTCAAGATGATATTGATCTCGAAATGTAATCTAAAGGACTAACTAAACCGAATATAATATGTCTATTTGACAAATTATCAAATACGATTTAGATTAGAACAAGTATATATTCATCTTGTTCGAAAGGCTTCGGTGGACACCTTTCATAAGGTTGGAGTCTACTAACCTCAATAAACATGTATCGGTAAATGAAAACATACGGTGAGCATACATGACAAGTGTTTTGCTCGGGTCCCACGGATGGCGCCAAATGATGCTACTAAAATCCGCATGGTCATCAAGGTGATGAGCTGGCCGTTTGACTTGTGTTGACCTTGACCTCGGGTCTTTGGTATGATCTTTGAAAAGACAAAGAAAGCTCGTTAGAGAGGTCCCCGGGCTGAGTCCGGGGGAACCCCCTCCGACGATCAAGTGAGTATTGATCTCATAGTAATACCTTATAACATAAAGTATATATATATTATATAAAGTGTAGTAAAGATGATAGGGGAAAATTGTGTGTCTAGATTGTGTCCTTGCCTCAAATTCTTAGTTGGTATTTATAGGAGGATGAGGACGTGAAATAGAGAGGATGAAGTTGCTCTTTGTATAACTTCATGGAGAGAATGTTTGTCATGGAGGGATCCATTGTAGGTATCAAAATGGAAGAGTACATGTTGTTGTTTATGTGCTTGCATGAGTCTTTCCATGCATAAAATATATTTCACCTTTCTTTGACCATAATCCTTGCCATACCATCTGATCTAGCTTAAGATTACCCTACTAACCCCATTACTAGTTATTGATCATACTTGTTTTTTGCGGACTTTGGGCTTGTGTAGTGGCTTGAAGAAGGTTTCTTCCTTCTGACGAAATAAAGACGAATGCTAAGAGAACAACTAAGATTAATGTCACACCATTGAACTGAAAGGTTTTATGGATATTTAAATAATAGTACGTCTGGATTCGAACTTGAGACTTCGGGATTGCACACATTACGTATGAGAATTGATGTACATAATTAATATAAATAAAACGTTATTATTATTAATTATTAGTTACAAAATAAAACATAACGATAGTTAAATAATTAACGAGGTTTGGTTAACGGTCGTTAAATATTAACTAGAAGGACTAAGAATGAAATTAGAAGTCGGGAAAGTTCTAGAACCCCTTGTGGGTCTTTGGCCGATCGGTTTGGGGTTTACAAACCCTAACCCATACAAACTTGGTCACCAAGTTAAGTTACCTATAAATACAATTCATTGTATTCATTCACAACTTAATCTTGGATCACCAATAACCTAATTTCTCCTCTCCTCTCTCCCTTTTTGTGTGGCCGGTCGAACTCCCTCACCCCAAGGGTTTTCGATTTTTGCTTAACTCAAAGATACAAGTGTTGGTTTTATTTGTGATTCAAGGAACTAGCTTTTCCACATCAAATCGCTAATAGTACGTGTGTACAAGAACGAAGGACAAGCACGATTGAGCTTGTGAATCTTGGTGGTCGATTTCTTTGTTGGGTCGATTTGTGTAAACCCTAAATTAGGGTTTTGGGTTTTGGTTCTTGTTTAATCAACGTTTGATTCTTGAATTGCTAAAAGGTACGCACTTTCTTGTTTGGTTAATTATTTACATATATTATTCCTATTGTCTTCCATTGCATGCTTTGATGATGTTATTTGATTTATATATAATTGTTATGAGCATTAAATTCCAACGGTGGCATCACAGTAGTTAATATGATGTAATTAATTACCAAACACATAAAATTGGATCTTTTGATTATATGCATGCTTTTTATGGTTTCTAGGGTTTTGAATTGAAACCCTAATTTTTATGTATAGGGTCGATTACCTCTATTTATTTAATTAGGTTTTAATTTTGTAAAACTTGTAGAAACCCTAGGATTGCATGCTTATTTTATGTGGTTAATTAATGAATAATTGTTATGTGTCATGTAATATGCGATCTTGGGTGATAATTGTTATGCGGAATCCATGGTGGAACATGCATGTTTTGCCATGGAGTATTGTTTTTGTTTATTTATTAATTGTTAAGTGATACACACATGTTTTATTTATTTAATAATTATTGAATTGGGAAGACCTCAATTATAACTAATAAAATTAGTTATGTGCTAATTGGTATACTATTAACTTCGCTTACGCAATCGACTTGTCGATGTATGTGGCTCATCTTCTCGCGAGATGAAAGTCATAGTTAATGTATGCATTTATTTACGACTAGTATTGTTTATTAGAGTTTATTGAAATAATTATACATGTGGCTAATTGTTTTTACATATGTTAAAATTGTTTAGTTATATGTTTATATTATTTGAGTGTGTTTAATTTTTATTAAAATGCTTTTTGTTTATATATTGTTTGACATGTTAGTAAGCAAAAGGGTTTTTATGAATAGAAAATTAAATGGACTAAATAATGGCGAAATTGATTTGTTATCTAAGAATTATTCTTGAACTTTTAATCGATTGATGCGATTGTACTAAATGGTTAGAACGGCTCACCCACTAGAACAAACTATAAAGGGTATTTAAGAAGTGAGCACGTCTCTTTGAATGGATGTCTAAGGTTATGCCTTTGCGCTTACGGTCCTCTCCTCAATGCGTTCGATTGGAGCTACCTAGTATAACCATTCTATGTATGAAGCATCTTAGTGCAAAGTTGTAAGTTTCTCAACGCATCGATTAAAACTTTGTAGAATTCAGTCTTAGCAAATTAAAAATCTTTATGTAAGTTTTTCGAAAAATATTATGTTATAAAGTTGTATGCATGCTTCTTTATACATAAGTTTTGATTACACATCAAAAATTTTACCCTTTAAATTTAAGTTTATGCCATCTAATGATATGAAACACTTGAAATTGTAATTTAGTTATGTGAGACCTTGATCTAGATTACAATAACGAGGTGAATTATTTTGTTGTGTGAGACCTCACTTTATGATTTCTTTGTTTCTAAATTAGACAACTTAATTAAGTTAGTTAGTGAGACCTATAACTTAAGGCATAAGATGGGATAAAACATGCTTCGTTTTCATTAATTGTTTTGGCAAAATTGTAAATCCCATAATTTTGGAATTGAAAACTTGTTTGTCAATTATCGTTTTCAACGATTACCTATTCTATACTTTCACCACTAGCGAGATCAAGCGATGTGGTGGAACTATGATAATGAGGATCCAATATTCAAGGAAAATACTATGGTTAATATGAATATTGACCAAAGGGTATTTTATTTTCTTGAATGTTTTCTTATCGAAAGTACTAACTTTTGAACTTTTATTTCGTAGAAATGGCTCAAGTTGAATCTATCGCACTAGCCTCGTCGTTCAAATCTATGTTTGATCGAGAGAAATTATTGTGTAGCAATTTCAATGATTGGTATCGCAACTCGAATTGTCTTGAGGTTGCCAAAAACTCAATTATTGACTACGCCTTGTCCTCCCGAACCGCGGTGATGCTACCGCCAAGCACGAGTGCATGGCAACTGAGTATGACAAGTATAATAAGGTCGCCGCATTACGCCGGGAGTATGAACTCAAGCTTGCAAAAGCAATTTGAGAATTACTTCCTAATCTCATCTTTGGAAGAATTGCAAAGGTTGTTTGAAAAGCCATGATTGTAGAAGTCAGTATGACTTGATTGATGCTCTTCATAGTTGCAAGCAAGGAGAAGGAAACACTGTGCGCCCACTGCTCGAAATGATGAGTTACATGGACCGGTTGGGCGTTTGAACTATGTCTACCCTAATGACATACAAATTGGCACGATCAGCAGATCCCTTTACAAGGAATTTGATGGTTTCGATGCGCAATTACAATATGCATTGCACGGGAAGACAGTTAGTGAGGTACATGCAATGCTCATTGATTACGAAAAGGTTTGCCCAAGAAGGCCTCTACACTGCGGTTTTGACCATCCGGAAGGGTAGAATTTCTAAGCCTAATAAGCCGCTAGCGAACAAGAAAGGAAAGGTAAGGGTAAAGTTGATAAGGAAAACAAGTTATGACTTAACAACAAGAACCCAAGAAATACCCTCCCAAAAGCGTGAGAATCCGAAGAGGATCGGGGCTTGTCATCACCTGCACCGAGGTTGGACTTTGGAAGAGGAATTGTCCACTATACCTTGATGAGTTGCGCAATAAGAGGTATAAGAATATCGGCATGGCGATGCTTGTGTACTCTTTGATGATAGAATTATTTGCTTTTCCTCATAAAATAAATTCGGGTATATGATCTTGGATGTGGTATTCACATATGTAATACACCGCAGGGACTTAGAGGAGCAAGGAAGATTGCCTATGGATGACAATACCGCACGTGGGTAATGGAGCACATGCGATCGTTGAAGCTATAGGCACGTTTGATTTAGTTTTACCTTCGGGTTTAGTCTCGTCATTAAACGATTGTCGATGCACCTTCCATTGTTAGGGGTGTCGTTTCATTTCCTTGTTAAAAGATATTGGTTTCGTTCATACATTTACCGATTATGGAATTTGTTTCTTTAAATGATGTTTTTACTTTAATGTTATTCCAATAAATGGTGTGTTTGAAATTGATTTGCATGATAATGTTGTTGATAAAAATAATTACATCTTTAGCATCAATAATAAAAGAATCAAAAGTGATTTGGATTCTTCATTTCTTTGGCATTGTAGACTTGCTCATATAGGCAAGAAACGCATGCAACAAACAGAACACGATGGGATTTTGCAAGACATCAATGATGAATCATTTGATAAATGCGAATCTTGCATATCGGGAAGATGACCAAGAAACCTTTTACAAATAGTTTAGAAAGGGCTTCGATCTTCTTGGTGTGATACATCTTGACGTATGTGGACCACTAAGACATGTGTCAAGAAAGGGTGCTAGCTACTTAACCTTTATCGATGATTTCAATCATTATGGTTATGTTTATTTACTTAAACATAAACATGAAGTCTTTGAAACATTTAAGGTTTTAAGAGTGAAGTAGAAGCGCAACTAGGAAAGAAGATTAAAGCTCTTCGATCCGATAGAGGTGGTGAATATTTAAGCCAAGAGTTTAAAGATTATCTAGTTGAGTGTGGTATCGTCCAAGAACTCACATCTCCATATACTCCACAACAAAATGGTGTATCGAGAGAAGGAATCGTACATTGCTAGACATGGTGCGATCAATGTTTAATCTTACAACTCTTCCCTTATCCTTTTGGGATTATGCTTTGAAGCTGCATTGTCGTGATATTGAATATGGTTCCAACTAAGAAGGTTGATAAGACTCCTTATGAAGTGTGGTATGGAAACCTCCCAACTTGTCTTACTTAAAGGTGCGGGGTTGTGAGGCGTTTGTTAAACGTGACTCTGGCGATAAGTCGCAACAAAGATCCGTTAAGTGTGTCTTCGTAGGATACCCAAAGGAAACTATGGGTTACTACTTTTACTTTCCTCCCGAAAACAAAGTAATTGTTGCTAGGTATGGAGACTTTCTTGAAAAGGATCTCATATCTCATGAATTGATGGGAGAGTTTATGATCTAGAAGATGATCAAGAAGATACAACACCTTCGAAAACACTAGCCAACCTCAAGTAGAACACGAAAGTCCGGGCGTTCCACCCGAGATTGAAGTGGTTCCCATTCGTAGATCCGCAAGGACTACGCGTGCACTGGCGCCTATGTCTCAACGTAGAAGCCGAGGAAAATTTGTTAGGGATCTTGGTGAACTCGCTAACTATAAAGTCGCCATGATGAGTCCTAAAAGGAAAAATGGCGAGTTGCAATGAATAGGGAAATGCAATCCATGAAAGATAACGAAGTCCGGATAGAGGTTGACTTACCTCCAAATGCTAAGGTAGTTGGAAGTAAGTGGCTA
Source organism: Chrysanthemum lavandulifolium (assembly GCA_022545495.1). Classification (NCBI taxonomy): domain Eukaryota; kingdom Viridiplantae; phylum Streptophyta; class Magnoliopsida; order Asterales; family Asteraceae; genus Chrysanthemum; species Chrysanthemum lavandulifolium. Next base: position 40,432,094 of record CM040244.1, on the reverse strand, counting down.
TTTAAGATAAAGACCGACATGGATGGCAATGCACACACCTATAAAGCTCGTCTTGTAGCTCAAGGTTATAATCAAACCTATGGGGTAGACTACGAGGAGACATTTTCTCCTGTAGCGACATTAGAGCTATTAGGATTCTTATAGCCATAGTGCGTACTATGACTATGAGATATGGCAAATGGATGTAAAAGCGCTTTAAGCGGTCGCCTAGATGAGGACATCTATATGGCGCGACTGAAGGGTTTGTGAATCCAAAGTTTCCGAGCGTGTATGCAAACTTCAAAGATCCATTTATGGATTGAAGCAAGCATCAAGGCAATGGAACAAGAAGTTTGATGAAGAAATCAAGAAATTTGGTTTTACTCAAAATCTTGATGAGCCATGTGTATCACAAAGCTAGTGGGAGTAATGTTATTTTCCTTGTCTTATATGTTGATGACATATTGATCATGGGAAAAGACATTCCAAGTATGCAAGATGTAAAGTCTTATCTTGGAGAGTGCTTTTCTATGAAGGACTTAGGGAAGCGAGATTTATTCGGGAATCAAGATCTACCGAGATAGATCAAGGCGGTTAATTGGAGTAAGCCAAAGTGCTTACATTGATAAAATCTTGAAGAGATTTAGTATGCAAAATTCCAAGAAGGGATATTTGCCGATGCAAGTTGAACATGGCTTAAGTAATAAACTATGCGCGTCAACACGAAGAGGTGGCTTACATGAAGAAAGTTCCTTATGCTTGGTGTAGGATCTATCATGTATCTTTGTAAGATGTACAAGGCACGATGTGGCGTTTGCGAGAACATTACCGGTCGGTATCAATGTAACCGGTGTGAAACACTCGGCAGTCATAAGAACATTCTTGAGTATCTAAGGGCTACTAAAGATATGTTTCTAGTGTATGGAGGAAATCCGGATGCGTAACTTGATGTTACGGGTTTTTGCGATCGTCATTCCAAACCGATAAAGATGATACGAAGTCTCAGACGGGTTATGTCTTTGTCATTAATGGAGGAGCGATTGATTTGGAAGAGCAAGAAGCAAACAACGGTTCGATGTCTATTCTGAAGCTAAGTACATAGATGCTTGAGAGTTGCGATGGAAGTCGTTTGGATTAGGAAATTCATTTCGAATCGGAGTAATGCCCTCAATCGAATTACCTTTAAATGTGTATTGTGACAACTCTTCGCAATAACATTTGCCAATGAGCCTGGAGTCATGAAGGCGCGGACATTTTCCTCGTCGATATCACTATGTTCGAGAACAAGTCGACATAGGTGAAATCAATCTACTCAAAGTTCATAGAGATGATAATCTAGTCGATCCCTTTACGAAGCCTTTTCCAAAAGATAAACTTCGACCATCTTTGATGGGATAGGACTTCGTTTAGCTAGTAGTTTCATGCAGATATGTGATTAGTATTTGGATAAAGGATGTTATGAACAAATATTACTTTAATGAAATAAAATAGTTGTTTATGTTTATTTTTCATTTTTCTTAATATTATATCCTATATTTGCATGTTTAATCCATGAATAACTTATGTTATTCTAAATAGTCCGTTGTCAATCAATGATGTGGGAATGTCATTGAATTAAGACAAATCTGAGTTTTGGTAGAATATATTTTAAAGTATATTGATGCGTGGGATATACCAGATTCACATGATATTCAATGAATTGAATATAGGACTCATCCCAACTTTACATGATGATACTTTTGGATCTCTGTCATTAAGTATATCATGAAGTGTTTATCCTCGGACTTGAGATACCGGATAACTTATATGGATGTAGTGCATTTGTGTAAGATAGTCTAACTCTATCCAGAATCTGGTAGTTATAAGGGCTATTTTCAAGTGTTGCAAAATTCATGAGTTATGTTTGTAGTCAAGAGAATTTGTTCATTTGAATTTGTTTCAAAGCATAATACTATATTTGGTCCCTCGTAGGGTTGACAAGATGTTTGTATGGTCATACCCAAGATCTATCCGGAATATGTTCGGATGATTTGGTAATCTTGTTCAATCATATACAACGAAATGAATGTTAACTTATGAAATGACTTGATCCATATTCATAGTTAATGTAGTATTTGTAACAAAAGGATAAGTAAAATGATGAATCATTAAATGGTTTTCCAGAGACCATACTCGATTCGATCCGGGGCGTTGGTGTGAAAGCTAGACTAACCAATGTCATTACTATATTTAGTAATATCCAGTGGGAGTGAAAGGTTTTATGGATATTTAAATAATAGTATGTCCGGATTCGAACTCGAGACTTCTGGATTGCACACATTACGTATGAGAATTGATGTACATAATTAATATAAATAAAAGCGTTATTATTATTAATTATTAGTTACAAAATAAAACATAACGATAGTTAAATAATTAACGAGGTTTGGTTAACGGTCGTTAAATATTAACTAGAAGGACTAAGAATGAAATTAGAAGTCGGAAAGTTCTAGAACCCCTTGTGGGTCTTTGGCGATCGGTTTGGGGTTTACAAACCCTAACCCATACAAACTTGGTCACCAAGTTAAGTTACCTATAAATACAATTCATTGTATTCATTCACAACTTAATCTTGGATCACCAATAACCTAATTTCTCCTCTCCTCTCTCCCTTTTTGTGTGGCCGGTCGAACTCCCTCACCCCAAGGGTTTTCGATTTTTGCTTAACTCAAAGATACAAGTGTTGGTTTTATTTGTGATTCAAGGAACTAGCTTTTCCACATCAAATCGCTAATAGTACGTGTGTACAAGAACAAAGGACAAGCACGATTGAGCTTGTGAATCTTGGTGGTCGATTTCTTTGTTGGGTCGATTTGTGTAAACCCTAAATTAGGGTTTTGGTTCTTGTTTAATCAACGTTTGATTCTTGAATTGCTAAAAGTCGACTTTCTTGTTTGGTTAATTATTTACATATATTATTCCTATTGTCTTCCATTGCATGCTTTGATGATGTTATTTGATTTATATATAATTGTTATGAGTATTAAATTCCTACATGAACTTCATTATTAATGCGTGTTTTAGTTCATATGATGTTAGTGTCTTGCTTTTCTTTATATAGAAGATAGTAATGTTATTGTTAACCTAATGACACGGACTTTAAACTACTCTGTAGTATTTATTTTAGTTAAACTCAAACAAGGAAGAAGTAAAGAAAAGTCGACATTGAGTATTTGAAAATAGAATAAAAAAAATCCTTTTCTGTAAGACTGAAATGTTCATATATAATAATCATTTGTGAAGAAGTGTTCGCACACATAATCATAAGTTGACATTTTCAATCTCTTGAAAAAAACTCTCTTTGCAGTTGCACTCACTCAACATCATCATCTTTTGTTAAGAAGTTTTCAAATACATATTCTTTTCAAGATATACATTCTAGCATTCGTCTTCTCATATCATGCGAAAGTGAACAATTTTAATTGTATTCTCGTAAGTCATAACTCAAGGTAGCTAGGCATCTGAAGGTAGTATAATGAACAAAGTCTCAAAATCGCCAAGTCACCGCCGATACAGCTATATAACCAGCTCTTCTGTATGTTTGCTAAATCATGAATTGAGCGCATGTTTAGAATTCTGCACACCATCAAATATTCAACCTCGCAAGCTGCTTGAGTTTGGTTTGGCCATGGTTACTTAGCTTAGCAGTTTATTCAAAACAGAGAAAGCTAATACTTTAGAGTATATGAGTTGCTCATAAGTTAAAATTTCTACCAGCTCGGTATATCAACATGTAACGATAAAGTAAAACTATTTTATTTTAAGAATAACCAAAATTATTTACAAATTTCTATATAACCTAATCTATCACATTATCTATACGAGTTGATCGATGACATGGTCCAAGGTTAACGTTTATTTTTAGTATTGCATGCGGTCATGATGTGTCCATTATTTTAGGCTAATGATATTCAGGTTTTGTTGAGATACCAAACTTTATATTGAAGCACAGGGCTTTTCCTGTAAAAATATCAAGGTTCAAAAGTCATGAATCGGTAGTCGGATGGTCCCACCACCTTGTAGCTTGTAATCGGTCTAGGCGGAATAATCGGTGATTAATCGGATTGGCATTTTGGAAAATTTTGGGTATATACGCAAAGTTTTGTGTACATCTAGCGAGTTTTATGTATTTTCGGCAAGATTTTTCTAAAAAACAACTTGTAATAGATTAAACGGTTATTATAAGTGATCAAAATAAGTTTACGGTGAGTTTTGGGTATACAGCAAGATTTGTTGGTTTTCGGCAATTTTGACCATCATTGACCGTCGTTGATCGCCGTTGACCACGGTTGACCTATTGGTTTGACCCAGTTACATAAATCGGCAAGGTTTGTGGCCCTGTAGCGCCTAGGCTGTGATTAATCGGCCTTGTAGACATTTTTTTTGCAACACTGCAAAATATACTTATTTCTAACTATGTCTCTAGTACAAGGACTTGTTTGTTTGTCTAAGATTGTGTAGGTATCTATTTGTAAAGAATCAAGGGTTTTAGAGCAATAAAGGAAGGGCTTCTTTGCAATATAGTTTCTTGGAGTATTTAAGCTTGTTCTTTTATCTGGCACTTTATCATTCTAAATCTCACGCAGTTTTCTCTCATATTGTTTTATGTCTTAAACCCTAATTCTCTGTAATCGTTTGGTTGATCACAATTTAATTTGGTTATTATTCTTTTGTAATATTTTTATTAATCTTTTCTATTCTTTGTAATTGTTTATAAGCGTTTTTAGCAATAAAATTGAACCAAGGAATGGTTGGTGGGTTCTTTGCTATCTTGTTAATCTTTTTGCATGTGTTTTCATTTCCATGCAAGTTATTATTTCCTAGGCTAGTGGGTCAAGTTATTAGAGTAGTAGTTTTCAAGCATCTTTTATTATAGGAAAAATTCTGAAAATAGAACAGTCGTCCACGTGCATATTACATTCTATCCTTTTTTTTCAAAAGTCCAAAATAGATCAGAGCGACTTTTGTTTTGGGCAACTCTTGTCTATTGACTAAAGTGCCTCTGTGTCCAAACCTTATAGGGTTTGATACCTAGGGGGTATTTTAGTCATTTCGATTTTACTAAATTCCAAAAATCTACCTCTAATTGGACACTTGGCGACTTATGGTTGGATTGTACAAGTTGCCAAGTCGCTCTGGTCTATTTTGGACTTTTGAGAAAAAAATGAGTAGAAAGTCACTACTACACAAACAGGTTTTTCCCACGGTAAAATCCGTGGGAAATTCCGTGGAAAAAAGCCCTTTTCCACGGATTTCACATTAATTATTCCGTAAAACCCCGTAGATAAATATTTCCCACCGATTTTCCACGGACGTTGACTATTTCCACAAATATCATTGTGGATAATCCGTGGGTTTAATTTCCACAAACTTCTCACGAAATTTCCCACGGTTTCTAGTAGCCATTTTTCACACATATCCGTGGTTTTTTTGCCACGGATTTTCAACGATTTTCACTCTACAATTCTGCCACAGATATCTCACGAAATTTCCCACAATTTTTAATAGCCATTTTCCGCTCATATTTTCAAACGATTTTCACACTAGAATTTACTCATATTCGTGGTTTTTTTGTCACAATTTTTCAACGATTTTCACACTACAATTTCTTACGGTTTTATCACAGATTTCCCACAGAAAAATAAATTTTCCCCAAACAATTTTGTGAGAATTTTGTGATTAATTCGTGAAAAACACGTGGCTAAATTCCATGATATTTGTATTATAATAGAATTTTCGAACCGGTAAATACAAAAAATTAATATCTAAAACAATAAAAACCATTAATAGATCACCAAAATAAACAAATCCATTACCTAAAATGACATTTGTAAAGAACATGTAGTCGTAATATAAAATATTACATTCCATCAAAACACATATAAATTTACAAATATATTCAATTCATCAATTTTGACTTTAAACTACTACTAAAAAAATGAGCGTAATCAATTTATATCTTTTGGCCGCAACTCTGTTTTTGTTGCCTCTCTCCTATGATCTTTATATTTCTCCCATCTTAGCCATAAGTAACTCTCCACCTCTTCTATGATCTTTATATTTCTCTCATCTTAGCCATAAGTAACTCTCCTGTGTTCACAAAGGTACAAAACCAAATTAGTGCTTGTAACCAAAATAAAAGAACCTAATGATACACAAAATTAGAGCTATTTAAATCTAACAAAAAGACAATATTATTAAATGTAACAAAAATCATAAACTCCTTAGCTCAATTTGAGTCTTTATCGGGCTGCTTCGAAGAGAATCATTGAGAATGCGCCCAAATCTTGGTTTACATCACCCATAATTTAATAAACAATATTCCCTATCCAATAATTAGCTATAATTGTGTTTGGCATTTTTATAATTATATATCATTCATAATATGTTATAAATAGATTAACATGTAGAATGGACATACGAATATCATACAGAATAACACAAAATATGCATAAACTTCCTACTATCGACTGGATCTTGTTTGACCATCATTTTCCACGACTGGATCTTTTGTATTATTCAAAGAAACATTAAGTGTTTCAATCTTCCTTTTGATTCGATTAAAATAAAACAACAAACGAAAGAAATTAAATCATCATCGATCCTTATTGAAGCTTATACTTCATTAATATCCGAACACTTAAAAGAAAAATCAAAACAAGTGTTTCAATCTTCCTTTTGATTCGATTAAAATAAAACAACAAAATTAAAACCTACCCGAGAACACTCAAGGATCTTGAAGCCAAAACTTGTTTGATCTTTGTGATTTCTTTAGATAAAATTGAAGTAAAGGTGGGTTTTAGTTGTCTTCCTCACATATTTAAGCAAATGTGAATCGGATTGATCATATAAGATGATGATGGTTGATGAGATTAAATGAAGAGTTTAGTTGAGAGAAAGAGGCGGATCTATTAAAGGATATGTTTTTTTAGGTCAAATGTGGAATGAGTTAAAGTGTGTTTAGGTTATATCTAATCTAAATAACGATATAATTATCATTTGAATTGGACTGTTTTTGTTTTGGGCCCGGACATCTCAATTCACTTAACAAGGAAGTGCTATAATTAGGGGTGAGTGAAAAAACCGAAAAGACCGATTGAACCGAAAACCGAAACCGAACCAAACCGAAAATAACCGAACCGAACTAATAACCGAACCGAATTTGCTAAAACCGAACCAAACCGAATTACTAATTCGGTTCTCGGTTGGAGTATGAGTTTGCGAGTTTGAACCGAAAACCGAATTCATATAAATATATATATTTTTATATATTTATATATTTTAACTATATTTATATATAAATAAATACTATTAAAAGGTTATTATAATATAATAAAATACCTTTTATGCTTGAAATATATTTTTTTGCTAAATATCTATCTAATTATTAATTTTTTTTTTAAAAAAATAGTGAAATTCGGGTTATTCGGGTGAACCCGAAAACCGAACCGAATTAGAATTCAACCGAACCAAACCGAAAACCGAATTTGAATTTGGTTCGGTTCGGTTCTCGGATTGACCTAAAAATTTTTTTTAACCGAATTAACCGAACCGAACTAACCGAACAACCCGATAACCGAACCGATCAACACCCCTAGCTATAATGTCTTTTTAATACTCTTCATATTTTTCTTTTAATCCATTTCTTTTAACCAACTATTATTTGATCCAGCAACAAGGTGAGAGATTTCAGTCCCATGTGATACATGATTTTAAATTACTTTCTTAAATAAAAAATGAAATTGGCATACTACATAAATTAATACTAGAAGAATGCAGAATGCCATGGTGTGGTATTCGATAACTTTTTTTTTTGCGAGCAAATGTTTTTTATTTTAAACTTCCTTATTATAAAGTAGTAGATAAATGTTTTTCAAAAGTAGATAGTCTAAATTATTAATAGTGTAAATGATAAACATTTTTATGTTTTTAAATTTTAGCATTAAATTGGTGGTTTAACTATAGTGAGCTTTTCTTATAAACAATTTCATTATTGGAGGGCGGTTACATATGGTTTTAATGACACTTAAATTTTCAGATTTTACATTCATTTTCTACTTTTCCTTTTATAGTAATATTTTTGGTCTTAAAATTTTAAGACTTCCTTTAATAGAAAGTCTCAAATGCTTTATAATGTAGTATAGATAAGCACTAATTATAAAACTTATACATTTGTTGTTAACTCGTTTTTTGTATTGGTAAGTCCAGGTCCGGATAAAAGAGTGTACCGGACCCGGACCATCCGTTTTTTTATATTGGGAGAATTACATATATCCCCAACTAAACTTTCTTAATTACAAATATACCCAATCAAAACTTGAAATAACAAATTTAGCCAATCCTAATCTGTTTTACTTTTTGAGACAATTATACCCTTTTTATTATCCATCTGGGCAACAAGCATTTCTTTTCCGTCCAACCGTCCTCTTAATATGATCTAGCACCATATTTGAATTGTATTTTTCTTTATTTGAAAATCACGTTTGACAACGCAAGTCTTTTTTATTGGTTTCTTAAATTATTTTTAATTGTCTTACCATGTTAAACTGATCATGCATTATTTCTTTCATGTTATTTGTGTCTATCGATATGTGTCTATCGATATCATACATATTAAAAAGTTAATGGTCTAATAAATAACGTGCTTGTAATTTATGATGTGAAGGAACATAAAATATATGATTTGTTGTGTTTGATTTTGCCGGACGTTAAGAATGTGATGTGGAAAATACCTTTTTGTTGAAGTGAATAAATTTGCATAAACGTAATTTTCCTTGATATAGAATCATAAATCCTTCATCGATGAATTTCAGTGTTTGCAGAAATGGTTTTATTGGTTAACTTGAAGAAAAGGGTAAAATGGTCACGTTTGGAATTGTTTATAACACAATGTATGACAAAATACAAAAATGATATTTTATGTGGAAAATCCATGGGTATTTACACACGTATTTCTCACGGATTTATTAAATTGGTAGGTAATCTGTGGGAAAATACACATATATTTCCCACGGACATAATCGTTTTCTTTTACTTTTTTGATATATTATTACACGTTCACGCATATACACATCGCTATAACTAGATACAAAACATCTATAAATATAATGAAGGTCATAAACAAGCATACAGAACATATGCGTGTAGATATCCACACACATATAATGGTTTGTTACACAAAAAGGTTATTCCTAAACCCACACATACATTTGTGATACTGACATAAATAGTTACATTAATTGACAGACACATATAATATGAACTACAAACACATATGAAGACATATTAAATAATGTGAGAATGTGTAAGCAGACAAAATGCAAAAACGATATTTTCTGTGGGAAATCCGCGGGTATTTACACACGTATTTCCCACGGATTTATTAAATTGGTAGGTAATCTGTGGGAAAATACACACATATTTCCAAAGGACATAATCATTTTCTTTTACTTTTTTGATATATTGTTACACGTTCATGCATATACACATCGATATATCTAGATACAAAACATCTATAGATATAATGAAGGTCATAAACAAGCATACATAACATATACGTGTAGATATCCACACACATATAATGGTTTGTTACACAAAAAGGTTATTCATAAACCTACACATACACTTGTGATACTGATATAAATAGTTACATTAATTGACAGACACATATAATATGAAACTACAAACACATATGAAGACATATTAAATAATGTGAGAATGTGTAAGCAGACAAAATGCAAAAACGATATTTTCTGTGGGAAATCCGTGGGTATTTACAAACGCATTTCCCTCGGATTTATTAAATTGGTAGGTAATCTGTGGAAAAATACACACATATTTCCCACGGACATAATCGTTTTCTTTTACTTTTTTGATATACTGTTATGTTCACGCATATACACATCGATATACCTAGATACAAAATATTTATAGATACAATGAAGGTCATAGACAGACATAAACATATACGTGTAGATGTCCACACATTTACAATGGTTTGTCATGTAATATTTCCCATGACAAACACCAAAACAACGTTTTGTGGAAAATACATGGCTAGTGACCACCGATTTCCCATGCATCGGTTAAATAGTTACTTTATAAAAAAGACCGTGTGAAATTCGTGAGTAATGGAGCTAAAATTTGCCACATACTTTTGGCCGTGGCTAATATGTGTGAAATGTGCCACAAGTTTCCACGGACGATAATAAACAGATAGTGTGAATATGGTCGCGAACTGTGGAAATTTACGATGGATTTCCACAAAACTTGGTCAACACTTTAGTGTGTAAAGAGGAGAAATCCTGGAAATTTATGACATATTTCCCATCGAAATTTGGTGTGTAATTTGTTGGTATCCTGTGTGAAATTTCACACAGTTTTGTTTCTGTGGGAAAAGTTTTGATATGCACCTGGGCGATTGATCTATTTTCATAATTTTCTCTTTATTATATAAATGTAATCTTGGCATGGGTAGTAACAGTGAAGAAAAAGAACGAGAAGTTGGTTCTAAAGTAATTCTTAATTTAGTTGTTAGTTTAATTATTGTTTTAGCAGAGTGATCATCACATATTAATCTCTGTCGAGGGTGCTTTCATTGCTTCGTGCTATGCTTACATTATCGATATGAACCTCACAAAACACATCACGCCAAAATCAAACTTATTAATAAAGAACTTGCAACCCCTATTTTCGGTTGTCCGCTCTCATTAGAAATACTGTTAAACCCGACCAAACTATTGTTAGAAATATTCGTGTAGGGTGTGTGATTATCCTGGATATCTTACTAGAATCGTGTTGAGTTCACTTTCCGTATAAAGTATTTCGACCCTATTTATTCCTGGGTTGCACGAAATCTCTATCGGGATAATTATAGAAGAGAAACACTTTGGGGGTGTTTGGTTGGGGCAATTTGGAGGATATTGGGAGCATTTGCATTTTAATTTCCTTCATATGTTCTGTTTGGTAACTCAAAAGGGGCATTTGAAGTAATTTACAATTTCAGAATTGCCAAAACGGGAGAATCGTAATGCCTCAAAAAAGTGAGGAATTTTAATTTACTTGAAAAAAAATTATAAACTTTTTTCTTATTGTTTTTTATAAACTTTAAAATAGAATGTTTATGAATTTTTTTTTATAAACTCTTTTTATAAATTTTTTATAAACCTTTTTATAAATTTTTATATACTTTTTTTATAAACTTTTTTTTATAATTTTTATAAATTTCTTATAAATTTTTATAAAATTTCTTATAAATTTTTATAAACTTTTTTATAAATTTTTATACACTTTTTCATAAATTATTTATAAACTTTTTTATAAATTTTTTAAACTTTTTTTTATAATTTTTTTATAAATTTCTTATAAATTTTTATACTCTTTTTATAAACTTTTTTTATAATTATTTTATATATTTCTTATAAATTTTTTATAAACTTTTTTTTTATAAATTTTTATAAATTTCTTATAAATTTTTATAAACTTTTTATAAATTTTTATAAACTTTTTCTTATAATTATTTTTATAAATTTTTATAAACTTTTTTATAAATTTTTAATAAACTTTTTCATAAATTATTTATAAACTTTTTATAAAGTTTTTTTATAAATGTTTTATAAACTTTTTTATAATTTTTAATAAACTTTTAAATAGAATATTTATGAAATTTATATTAAAAAAATAAAAAAAATATTTATAAATTTCTGTCAACCAAACATGCGAAAGTATTTTAAATTCCAGAATTTTAAATTCTCAAGAATTTAAATTTTCTAGAATTTAAAATTCCGGAATTTCAAATTACCCCAACCAAACGCCCCCTTTGTGTCTAGGCACAAGATCACAAAGCAAGAATAAGAGAGGAATTGTATGTGTTTTTCGTATGTCTAAATGAGGCTAATGGATCTGTTTAAAATACAGATTCTAGAAGACAGTTATGAAGTTAAAGTTGGTTTTAACCAACTTTCACAACCGTTTTTTCAACCGTCACAATGGTTGGCAAAACTAGGAAAAAACGGTTGGAGCACTAAATATACCGTTTGGGTCGACCTTGACCCTGCATTTTGTCATGGTCGAAACATATTAGCTCAATGAGTGTGCACTCTACACTTTCCTAACTCGTATCCGAGCCGAATATGAAATCTCATTAGCCTCTAGTAAATCGTCATTACCTAAATGGCCATCGATGACACTAAAATCACCAACAACTATGGGTCTGTTTTTCACCACCTCATCACCTATTACCAATATCGAAAACAATGTCGCATCACAATCTCAAACAATACCCCTCTCCGTGTTGCCCTTTCAGCTTACCAACCCCGTTCACGACTCGTCAAAAGTCCAACGCAAGATAGTTATCTTCACTACAACAAAAGCTTCATCAAACTAGCGTTCTAGCCACCTTCATCAAGGATATGTTAGCCATCTTCCATTGCTTGGAAACATTTCCTCCCGGACACCAATGTCATCCACCAAAATTGGCTTTTCTCCAAAACCAAATCGGAACCACCTTCGAAGCCACATGACTCGATGTACAAGCCATGAGCCTTGAGGACAAGACTCATTTTTTGATGGGGAGTATTGATACGAGTTGACATGGTCCAACAAGAAGTTGTTAACATAGTATTGCATTGTGGTCATGATGTGTCCATTATTTTAGGCTAATGATATTCAGGTTTTCATTTCCATGCAATTTAGTAATTAGAGTAGTAGTTTTCAAGCATCTTTTATTATATAAATGTAATCGTGGCATGAGTATGTAGTAACAAAGAAGAAAAATAACGAGAAGTTGGTTCAAGAGTAATTCTTAATTTAGTTTTTAGTTTATTTATTGTTTTAGTAGAGTGATCATCAAATATCGATCTTTATCATTTTCCCACACAATTTTTACATGAGAGTTAAACCAACAACTTCTTACTTGATGATGATCCCACATATACTATACCAAAAGATCAAAGACCCATTATTCGTACTAATATACAATAGTTTCTTTTGTGTAGGTATGATTTCGAATTTTTTTTTTCAACTAATTCACGAGATTTGAGATAAAAGTCACCGAAACCGAAACAGGTCAAAACCGGTTTTGACCAAAACCGGTTCGGTTTTAGAAAAAACCGCCAGTTTCCAACCAGTTTGGGGATCCCACCGTTGGAACCGGTTCGGTTTCGGTTTTTGAGAAACCGGTTCCAAACCTGTTTTTGACCGTTAGATAACAGCTACGAGCTATTTTTTTTTGTGAAAATTACTGTACTACCCAAAATCATAATACCGTGTCTGCACTTACCCATCTTTCTTCTCAATATCAAAAATACCCATCCATGTCGGGTATATATTTTTACTATATACGACATGGGCGTGTATAACCACAAATGATTCTTGCAAATAAATTTGTAGCATGTCGGGTACAAAGGACGTCTATACACGACATGCCTTTTTTATTCTTACCAATCTCATCTAGTGTGAAAACATACGACATGGTGAAAACATACACGACATGAGTCAATCTTTGGACAATGTTTAGGGGCATGTCGGGTGCCATTCAATAACATACACGACATGGTCAAATAATTGGACAAAGTTTAGGTACCATGCAATAAAATACACGACATGGTCAATAATTGGACAAAGTTTAAGGTACCATTCAAGAAAATACACGAGATGGGAGATACAATATACAATATACACGAGATGGGAGATACAATATATTATATAAAGTTATCGCCCTTTTCCACCACCTTTATACAATATATTATATGTAAGGCTATGCACGTAGGCGACCTAGTTCGTCGCCGCCATCATCTTTCTCTCCGACGACCGACGACGACCTAGTTCCACAGTGGTGACACGAGATTTTTTTTTTTTTTTTTTTTTTGGTTTTAATTCAAATATTTTTAAAACAAAATTAAAATTCATTAATAAAATACTTAACATTACAACAATAATTTTATGTGAAGCCTAATAAGGTCGGACACACCGTGATCGAGTATGACTTTGCTATGCTCGGTTTTTGTTTTAATAAAAATTTAAAATTTATTAAAACAAAACATTAAATAAATTAACACGGCAAACTATACATGTAGTACTCAAAAGTATATTTATGCGTGTAGATGCATGGAGAGTATACGTGTAATACATGCCTTTCAACAAGAAAAGTATATTTATCGTGTGCATGCATGGAGTATATGTATAACATGGTGTCAAAACCTGCACGTCCATATTCGTATCACTTAATTCACATTTGAGAGTATCGAGCCAAATCCAACAAGAAAAGTGGAAGTTTAAGCTTGTGACACTCGGTTGTGTGCTCAACCGAGTTCACCATTCTTCTCTCCCCAACCGATGCCAACCGATGGGCTCACAGTGGCTCAACCTTGCTCGACCGACGCAACCAACCGACGATGACCGGATCCACTGCGCATAGCCTAAAAGTCATTAAAATTTGAACTACATTAACAATTTTCATTAAAGACTTGTATCTCCCATCTCGTGTATTTTCTTGAATGGTACCCTAAACTTTGTCCAATTATTGACCATGTCGTGTATTTTATTGCATGGTACCTAAACTTTGTCCAATTATTTGACCATGTCGTGTATGTTATTGAATAGTACCCGACATGCCCCTAAACATTGACCCATGTCGTGTATGTTTTCACCATGTCGTGTATGTTTTTCACACTAGATGAGATTGGTAAGAATAAAAAAAAGGCATGTCGTGTATAGGCGCCCTTTTGTACCGACATGCTACAAATTTATTTGCAAGAATCATTTGTGGTTATACACGTCCATGTCGTATATAGTGAAAATATATACCCGCATGGATGGGTATTTTGATATCGAGAAGAAAGATGGGTAAGTCACGATACCGGTATTATGATTTTGGGTAGTACGATAATTTTCACTTTTTTAACCCTTTTTGCCTATTTTATCGTTTTCCAGCGGTTGTTTGTGTTTTTGCCCCATTTTGCAAGGTTGTCAAATCGCGATCCTGCAGATCGTGGGATCGTCGATCTGATCACACACAAAAGCGATCGGGATCTTAACAAGATCGTAATCCGTTAGGATCGCAGCGGGATCGTAGGATCGCGTGGGATCGTGGGATCGGATCGGATCGTATAGGATCGCCGTTTTTTTTTTTTTTTTGGGTCTATTAACTTATTAAGTATAAGCTCATGTCTTAAAGCCTAATGACTAAGAATTTTTCAAAAAATTATTATTTTGATGCTGTTAATTAATTGTCTCTTGCAAGATTAATGAGTGTAAAATCATTATGTTTTTATGGAGTATTTAGAAATAGTTTAGATGTGTCTTTTTGGGTTCATTATGAAAAACGATTTCGTGCTTTGTAAAATGTCAGAAGCTTGTTTTTGAAGTAAACTATCTACATACTTGACGCAATTTTGTTCATATTTTATATTATGTTACATATAAAAGCATGAATATTCTAATTTAATTTATTTGGTCATCAAGAAAAAAAAGTCAGTAATATTATCAGAATATTTTAATTTAATTTATTTGGTCATAAAGAAGAAAAAAATTGTGTTGCCCTCTATTATAAATTATGTCGTTTCATTTTCAGATACAATCCTTTTATCTTTTTGCATTAATCTACATATTGTAACAAAAAAGTTACAGAATCACGTGCTAATAAATTAACATTATATTTCTGCATAAATGTTATCATGAAAAAACTATAATAAAAAAAACATTAAAACAAGAAGTAGGTGCACCATGCACGTATGTAGTAACTTTGTGCAAGTATGTAATGCAATATATCTAATATTCTACTACTACGGTACTTGAACATATAACCTTTTTCTTTTATCATTCATTTAGATTCGTTTATCATATGAAATATTATATAGAAATATAAAACTACAACCCCTATACAAAAATATATACATTTTCGTAGGATCTTACGATCCCGATCCGATCCTACGATTACGATCTTGCAAAGCCGAAAACGATCCTAGGTAGGATCCCGATCCTGACAACCTTGCCATTTTGCCCTCCTAACTTTATTTTAAATAGGTATGCTGAGTTTGGTTTAGTCACAACACTCAAACACTCTTAAATTGCTCTTGAAACAATCAAAACTCTCACTAATCACTAATGGCAACTCGAATTTAAAGGTCCACTTTTTGCAACTATAGTTCACCCAATGAAAGAAAAACTTGGCAAATATTTGGAAGAAATTTCATCGGTAGTTACTTGTGCCGCCGCATTAAACCCGTGTTTTAACGTTAGTGAGTCGAATTACTTATCGAAAAAATTACTTGGTTTGAATTTGCTTGAAGACCCTTTCTTTGCAACAAATGCAAAAATTATTTCAAAAATGTTTTAAAGATCTATTTGATGTTTATTATAATAAATATGGTCAAACAAATGTTTCAACGAGTTCGCTTTTTCATCGTTTCTACAAATACTACCTTAGATCCACAAATGGACTTATTTTATAGTCCGAGGCAAGCGTTAAATAGGCTAGGAGTGACCAATCATGACTAATGAATATGGGGAGGCGTGTTTTCTCTTTCAAGTGTAGGTTTATGTTTAAAGAAGATGTACGTGTGAGTTTGTCTCTTTCATGTGTAGGTTTATGTTTAAAGAAGATGTACGTGTGAGTTTGTGGCATGCTTAAAAAATCTTTCTAGTTGTATAAGAAAAGATTATTAAATATGAATTTTAAACTTAGGACATAACCTTAAACTCTCATCACGTGAAACGGTGAAAGTGTACATGCTTTATTTTAAACCAAATCCTTGATGTTTGATACAATCATATAGACATATAATATTCTACTATGAAATAGATTAGATATATATTTATAAACGTAAAGGAGGACGAAAAACCCAAATATTAGATAGGCGTGTACTTGTTACGCAAGGCATCGTTTATGACTATATAATGCTATGTACTAAGTTGACCCTTGAAACAATGATCCGGGTCCAAAAATTAATGTTTTATTCTAGATTAATAAAATAATATCAAACTAATAAATTGATCTATGAGTAAACAACATTATTGTCTTTCAAGAGATCTACATCTTTCCAACCTCACTTGAATTGAAATTCTTCTTTATTATTTGGGCTTCGGTTTTTGAACCGCATCCATTGCTAAAGAAAGGCTTCTTTTCGTCTTCAGGACTCTAAAGAAGTTGGGACGGAACTTTATCTTATTTCGGTTTCTATCGTGAGGTTATTTTATGTTCAAATTCCGCTCAGAACCGCAGTGTTGAAGTAACCCTACTATATATCCATACTACATATAATGGAGGAATAATTATCTCCTAAACCTTTTAAGATTTCTAATATGTTGTTTAAGTATTAAAACTTTTAATGCATGATGAACACACTAAAAGCTCTTACTAATATATTTTAGAGTATTTTAATACTTTATTCTATTTTTGAATTTTGTGTAATGCAAATTACACATATAAATAAATAAATTTTAATTGCATACTAAATTAGAATGTCCAAAAAATATTATTAAATCGTAAAAGTTTCCTGAGAACAAATCTAGACACGTTTTGGAAAACAAATTATTAATTTTACCTCAAAAACAAAATCGTGTTTTAGAATAATTGAATGATGTTTTAAAGACAAATGATGCAAACTTGTAAAGTGTTACGATATAATTTATATATATTTTTTTATATTTTACACATATCTATACTACATATAATGATAGAATAACTCTTTCTCTTAATTTTTTTAAGATGACATTAATGTGTTGTCTAAGCATTATGCTTTTAATGCATATCATACACACTAAAAAACTTTTACTAATATATCTTACCCAGCATTTTAATAATTTGTTTACTATAATTTTTAAATCTATGTAATGCAAAACCACACATATAAATCAATAGAATTTAAAAATACATATTAAATTACAGCGTTTTTAAAATATTATAAATTCCTTGAAGTACAATCTAGACACCTTTTGAATTTTCTTTTATTAACTTTACCGCAAAAACAAATAACCGTGTTATATAATAATTGAGACAATGTTTAAAGACAAATGATGCAAATGTGTAAAGGAGTTATAAATTATATATTTTTATACATTTTATACTAATCTATATATATTACATATGATGAAGGAATGATTATCTCTCCTAAACATTTTTAAGATGTTATTAATGTGTTGTTTAAGCATTACAACTTTTAATACATAATGTATACATTACAAAGCTTTTACTAATACATCTTACACAACATTTTAATACTTCATTTATTATAATTTTGAATTTGTGTAATGCAAAACACACATATAAATCAATAGAATTTCAAAAGGCATACTAAATTACAACGTTCAGTAAAATATTATTAAGTCATAAGAGTTTCTAGAACAAAGCTAGACACCTTTGGAAAATAAATTATTAATATTACCGTGAGAAACAAAAAATGTGTCATATACTAATTGGGACGATGTTTTAAAGACAACCGATGCAAATGTGTAAAGTGTTAAGTTATAATTTATATATTTTTATACATTTTACACATATCAATATCCATACTACTACATATAATAGAGGAATAACTTTTTCTCAAAGTTTTTATAAGATGTCATTAATGTGTTGTTTATGTTCACGTATCATAAGTGAAATGAGTATATTTCGGGTGGTGATTGTCGGATGTTCGGTTTTCCGTGTAAACCGGTAAGGACCCTAAGATATGTGTAAGAATCAAGGGTCAGGGTAACGCTTACATTGATCGTGTATCTTCGTCTCATCTCTGTGAAAAAGGATGATGAGAAAGGTTTTGGTGTGATAAACGATAATGGATGTACATCCATTATTGGGGTGGGGGTTGGGGGGGGGGGGGTTTAAGAAAGCCTATGGAGGATGCATATACAATGTTGTATATGTTCGGTTACCAGATTTTGGTTTACCGGTTTACCCTAATATGTTATCATCCTAGTATACATTGGGAGGATATTAGTTTTGGTTTACCGGTTTACCCTAATATGTTATCATCCTAGTATACATTGGGAGGATATTAGGGTAATAGATGAGGAGATGAGGGTTTATGGGTCTGTCCATTATTTAGGCTATTGAGGATTTTTTTTGACAAGTGAGCTTCTCTAACAATATCCATGCCCGTAGACCTAATGAATACACATGTCATCAAGCCCCCCCCCCTCCCCCTCCCAGTCTAGTATAGTATGATGTTTGGATCAAAAGGTGCTAGACTTGTACATAATCTAGGTTTTCTACCTTCTTCCGCCTATCCTTGTCATGTATGAGTAATGTACTACAAGTGAATCGAAATCAATACCATGAGTTGATTTTTCCTCTTGGAGATAACATATGTATTGAATTGAAGTGAACGTCATGCCAAGCCCTGACGGTAATGGCAGGTTAAGGCCTGGCCGTATGGAGGATAAACGTAAGTGAAAGGAGGGTTGTACCCTATGTTTAAATATGGGAGAGAGATTGTCTCAAGTTGTTAAAACAAGTTGGGTGTTTGTGAGCCATTGGATTTGATCCAATGACTCAAATCAAAATAACTTACTTTTTTTTATTTGAGTCATTAGATCAAATCTAATTACCACACTTCCACGATTGGACCCAAGTTGTTTTTACAACTTGGGACAATCTCCTTCCTTAAATATGCCCTAGGAAGGTTCCATTTTGTTGACAGTTTTTGTGTGGCCTAGCAATCGCGAGCTTGGGCCGGGTTATTTTTGAAATGTTGTTTTGCTTGTCTCTTTTTTTATCATCGTAGCGTGTTCGGTACAACATCATCTAAAGAACTTGACTGGTTATAACTGTTGATCAATATTGCCACAAATTTGATTTTATTTACTGTAGTTAGAAAAATATATTTGCAAACATCTTTTGTCTTGTTTTAGTAATCAACTTCTTTCATATAAGTTGATAAAATTTAACATCGAGCTTTATCGAGATCATTTTGTAAACCGTAAATCATTTTTATAGATTAACATAACTTTATATTAACTCTAAGATTTTTATACGAGAGTTAAGAAACTTTCAATTTTTCAAAATTGTTGTTTGTACAAGGCCCATATAATAAAATGAGCCGGACCTAAGCTTCTTACATTTAACAAATCATAAACTGAGCCCATGTATCGGTTGAACGAATAAGTACAAATACAATATTTTGCCTCAAATCCACAACAACATTGATTTCAGAGGCGGGTAGGTAGGGTGGTGGCAGGTCTTCACCCCTAACCTCACTAACTACTCAAATTGTAGCTCGACCGAGCCAATTTTGTTTAGATTTTCGTTAGTTTTGTCAAGTTCGAGATTTGAAGGTTAAAAATGGAAGTTTAGTGTATGAAGAAGAAGATCGAGATAAAAGAAGAGAGAGAGACAAGATAAGAAGTGTGTGGTCGGTGGGGACCGTTGGTTTGAATAAATATTTTACTTGTTATAAATCCTGCACATGAGTGTGTCATACGATTTGTGGCGCTTTCTTTCTAACATTTAAATTATCTTTCTTATTTTCATCCACAAATTCACTTGCCACATCATTATGTGGAATTCTTTTTGTAAATTATAGGTGGTTGTAGTATTTCTCATATTTTTATTGTTAACTGAAGCTAAGTTGATGATAGCCATAACTTAAATAATAACACTTAGGTACGTATAACAGTTATTTTTTGTCACTGTTAAACGAGTCGTTATGTTACGATATAAAATTTGATTATTACATTTGTCATATCATATAGCTTGTAGGTTAGATTTATGTTACATGTATCAATATTAATATTTGGAACTACATATTTATTAGCTTGTATAGATTATTATTATTATTATTATTTTTATTTTTTTTTATTTTAATTATAAACAACACTTTTATTAAAAACTCATAGGATTTATTATTATTATTATTATTATTATTATTATTACAAAAACATTACTTCATTAGAAAATCAAAGGAAATTACAAAAAATTACCAAAAAAAGGGAAGAACTGTATCGGTACCAATTTTTCAGTATCGGCATTTGAGTATCCGAATCCCGATTCGGTATGGTGCAGTGCCCCTCTTTATGCTCGGAAAAAACGATACCATCAATTTAGTACGAGTTCGATTAATCTGATGCCGTGCTCATCCCTGAATCTGGTATAAGATTTTCATCTTAAACCCGCTTAAATAACCGCTCCATAGAATGTATGTTATTATACAAATATTTTCGGCCCCCTTAACATTCGCAGCTCCAGCCTGCTTGATTCTTGACAATTTATTGATTGTCACACACTACAAGAGTCACAAAGAATACTTGTCCCCTAACCTACTAATCATACTAGTATAGTTACATAAATAGGAAAAAAAAAATAAACAATGTGTTTCCTAATCAAGCATATCTAGTTACATTTATCGATCACCCTGCGCCAACCATGTGGTAAGTAGGCGACGCTTTTTCCAGCAACACCAATAACCGCCCGGTTTCATGCAGTGGCGTGACTCATCTTTTAGTTGGAGCTTCTTCATGGTTAGCAAAAAGAAATTGGTATACAACTATATATACATCATTATGTAAGAAAAATACACATTAATTTGCACGTATGCAAGACGCTAGTCATTGATCATACTTGTGTTGTGACTTTGCTTTCGTAGTAGTGGCTTGAAGAAGGTTTCTTCCTTTCGAAGAAATAAGGATAAATGCTAAGACTAGAGGTAATGGGTATGACCACTTACACCAAAACCCTATAGTCCCACTATGGATGGGCAACCTCAAGCATAGAGTGAGGAAAAAAAAGGAGATAGAGGTGAGTCAGGTCGTTGCTTAGTTCACGTGCAAACAGTTCCCCCTGCCCCCCCCCCCAAAATAAATAAATAAATAAATAAAATTGCATTATTTTAAATTTCTTTATACTACCTCAGTTTTTAACTATAAATACCCTTAAACTTTAACATTTTTAAACACAACTTATCATTTTATATACACATACTCTAAATACCATTTTACTTACAAAATGTCTCAACAAACACTCCCCGAAACTAAAAACATTGTCAACAAAACATTACCCGAAACACTCCCCTAACACTTTAAAAAACATTCCGTCCTGAAAATATGTCACCGTCAAACCAACAAATCAACTTTCGACCACCATTGTTTTTTTACGGAAACCAACTTACTAAAACTGACTATACCGAAACCCACAATTCATGTGCGAGAGACTCTAAAAAATCTCCGAAATGGATGGAGGTGGAAGTTAGACTTTGAAGAAAAGGAAAAGGAAAATACCAAAAGATACAAGTCATCGGGGTCTAGTTCATTCAACACAACGCATCAGGTATGGTAGCTTTAATCGAATGTGGATGAAGAAGACAAGGAAGAGGAGGTGCAAGAAGTTCAAGGACGACCGGTGGGAAGTGGCCAGTGAAGAAAAAGGCGGGATCATCGGCACCGTCAACAACTATTAATGACGAAGCTTTGCCTAGGTTGATGGTCTTGAATATGCAATTCTAACGACGACAATGAAGAAAGAAGAGCGCTTAGCTTTTTGGATATCATTAAGAAGGAGCTGGAACTAAAGGAACAAGAGTTGGCAATGCGAGAATATGAACAACGGCAAAAAGACATAATGTTCTATATACAGCCATATAATCCCTTGATTAGAGTACAACTCGAGTGGATGGAAGAGATGAGGGCTGGCTGTGCCATGGGGGAATATTTCAGTGAGGTGGAATTTAGCATATTAGTTTACATTTTTTATTTCGTACGTTTAAGTTTTTATTCTACATTCAACTGTGCCACGGAGACACGGTCGAAGCACGCCCGCCTAGTGTGCTTCTTTCACGACATGCTCTGGTCTATGTAATGTTTTTAATTTCGTGCATTTATGTTTTTAAATATTTTTAGTTTATGAAGAAAAAGTTTAACTAAAAAAATGGGTTGAAAGGTGGGTAGGTGTGACTATTAGGGGTGAAAGCTGAGAGAGAGTAAGGAAAGTGAGAGAAGAAAAAGAAACTAATATAGCACTGATATAAAAGGTGATCCGGTGTGATTATCACCTCTGCTCTAAGAGAACAACTAATATTAATGTCACACCATTGATCTTCGTTTTTAACGTGTGTTTTAATTTGCATATGATGTTACATGTTAGTGTTTGAGTATAGATCTAGTAAGAAGAATTATTAAAATGAAAAAAGTGAGAAGAAATTGTAGCCACATATTTTAAACAAGAAAAGAGAAATAATGGAGAGATGAATCTAATATTTATGGATGCATCTAATATTTGTGGTTGTGATCTATCCTGATCCGTTAGTGTGTTGCTTTTATTTATATAGAAGGTGGTTGTTAGGTGGCTCAATAGATCGATCGACCCATGGCTCGATCGATTCATGAATCGATCTTCCTTCACGTGGCATGTTGATCGAGGAGATTTGAAGGCCAACAGGTCGGCATCATGATCGAATACAATTTCTACTTATGTGTGTGTATTAATAAATATAAAAGGTATATTTGTGGGGTATGTTTTTTTTAGTGTGGGTCCGCTTTCATGGCAGACCCAATCGCGCGAAGGTCGTTAGAGAGAAAGGCGTAATGAGAAAAAATTGGAGGAATTGAGTCCCCTTACTGGAACCAACCTTATTTTTCAACCTAATGACACGGTTAAAACTACTCCGTAGTATATAATTTTTGTCAAACTCAAACAAGGAAGAGGTAAAGAAAAGTCAATTAACTATTGGCAATAAAATAAAAAAATCATGAAGAGTGCATGTATCTGCTAAATGAATAAGTGTCCAATAAAATACACAAATACAAAGCCTCGAACAATGATTTACTGAAATTATATAGCTTGTTACATAACGAGAATCACAAACAATACTTGTCCTAATATATTAAACAAACAAGTACTGTTGCTCTCTGACGGGATTGAGTATTGTTGTTGATGTCGTTGTTGTTTTGTTCTCTTCAAACATATCTACATATACTGATCACGCCCCGACCATGTGGTAAGTAGGTGACGCTTTTTCCAGCAACGCCAACAACCACCCTTCTGCCCTTTCCCAGGCTTGTCTTTACTTGAATTTTCTACATGGTGAACAAAAAAGAAAATTAGTATACAGCTATAAATCATTCTGTAAAAAATAAGCATGCGCGTATACTATGTATATATGCTATTATTCATTGATCCTACTTGTTGAATTTGGACTCTGGGCTTGAAGGTTTCTGCTTCCTTCTGAAGAAATAAGGACGAATGCGAAGAGAACAACTAATATCAATGTCACACTCACACTATTGATCTTCATTCTTTTTTGCGTGTTTTAATTTGCATATGATGTTAGTGTCTTGCTTTTATTTATATAGAAGTTAGTAATCTTATTGTCAACCTAATGGCACGGTTTGATTTATTTACTCATGTCAAATTCAAACAAGGAAAGAGTAAACAAAAGTTTACTATTGACATTTTGTTAACAACTAGACGAGTACCCGTGCATAGCAACGAGATTTATAGCGGCAGATAGTTGTAGTGATAAAAAAATTCTATAGGTAATAAACGAAAAATAATAGAAGTTTGAGGATTTGGGTATTAAATATAATTAGATGAGGAATTTTCATTTGCATACTCTTATTTTGGTCTTCTGAGGACAAATCCTCACCTTCTATTTGGATTGATCTAATGGTGTCATTAATCTAAGATTAAAACCTTTTAACCTATTTTTACCCCAATATATATACCTTTTTTTTTCCCCCTCATTCATCACTCTGTTTCTCACACACTTTTCTCGTGTGGTTCCTCCATAAGCAGTTCTGGTCAATCATAACAACCAAGTCAACCACCACATCCTCCATCGTCATCACCGTACAACCACCGTCATTTCCGTCGCGTCCGCACTTTATCCACGGTAATTCTTCAATTCTTCATTATTTTCTTCAATTCTTCATTATCTTCTTCAATTTCGTCATTATTTTGTTCAATTTCGTAATTATCTTCTTTAATTTTGCAGAATGGAGATTTTTGATCTTAATGAAGTTCCTGTTGGAGAAGATTCAATTGATTTAGATGTTTCGAGTTCAATTTGTGCTTCTAACGTTGATGATAATGCATCATGTGAGTTTTCGTTTTAATTCAGCTTTTTTTTATGTTAATCTGTTTATTAATTAAGTTGTTTTGTTAATTAAGTGTTTAATTAAGGTGTTTAAGCTTTTTATTCAGCTGTTAGTTTACTCTGTTTTGTATCACCTGTGATATTTAGCTGGTGTTGTTAGGTTTTTTGCTTATTCATGAAGCTGTTAGTTTGATTTTGCTTTTATATAAGCTGTTAGTTTGATTTGTTTTTGTTCAGTTTAATTTGTGTAGTTTCAGCAGTGATATTTGAAGTTGATGATAGTTTGTTTTCTAATTAAGGTTTTAGAGTAATTTGCTTCTAATTTTAAGCTTTTTACTGAAAATAATCGTAAATGTAGTGTACTTGATTTCTTCTTACGATATTTCTATGTTACGATATTTCTATGAGTAGGCATATTATTGATTAGAGATTTGTTGCATAGTTATTCGAATGAAGAAGAGTGATAGTGTTGGTGCTGATAGTTGTACTGTTAGTGTTTTTTGTCTTGGAAGCGTTTTGCTGTGTAGTCAAAGTAGTCGTAAATCTAGTGTTTTGGAAGTGATTTGTTAAAGCGGATGTTGTATGTTTAAGAAGAATAGCCGTGTTTGCGGTTGTTGCATATATTGGTGAAATTGAGTTATAGTTGTTGTCAATTTATGTTCTTGAATTCGAGTTATAGGTTTTGTGCTTTTTGTTATGATAGTGCTTAAGTATATTAATGTAGATGTTATATTGCTTTTAAATAAATTGTTAGTTTTTGATTGGATGTGTTGTTGTTTGTTTAGTATTTTTGTACAATCATAGTATAGTATCACGGTGATATTTCAAATAATGTATAGTATCACCGGTGATATTTTAAGACAATTTTGAAGTTATTGTGTTATGCTTTTTGACTTTGTGTTTATCACCTTCTTTCTGACTTCTAGTGGTTTGAAAACTCCTTCATCTTTTATTCATCATGATTTTATTGATACTCTGGTGGATCGGTTTTTGGGTTCCTAGAGTTTCGCTAGTGTCTTTGCCAATTTTGTTTAGTGTTTATGATTACATTGAGGATTGCATTAGTATGTACATGAGATATGCTTGAGGCGGATTTGGTATTAGAAAGTCTACTCGAGAAAAGATTAAGGGATGGATTTGTAAAGAGAAGTATTTAGTTTGCAATAGGGAAGGGTGCCCAAAGAAAATTCGTTTGAATCGTTAGCTCTAAGAAAGGTGACAAACAAGTGAGGACTTCAAACTTTAGAATTCTTGGTTGCAAAGCACGTGCGATTTTCATATGATGCATGGTAGTAGAAAATATAGGCTTACTACGTTCGATGTGGAACATAATCATGAGCTAGATCGTGTTGAGTATAAGCATTTGTCCAAGTGAGAGGAAGCTAACATACAACGAGCAGTTGTTTATAATTAAAGCTTGAATTATAATATTAGGCGACTAGAGCTCACGGTTGTATACCGGGTTGAAAGGGTCCTCAACACTTGTTCATGGTACAGAGGCGAGTTTAACAATCTAGTCCGTGGTATAAAGCTGTTTCATAGGAGATAGCGATGCGCAAATGCTTATTAACCGTATGGAAGATCGGATGAAATTTACATCAGACTTCTCTTTTGATTATCTTGTTGAGAACGCTGAGCTTATTGGACTCTTTTGGGCTGATCAAGTTGCTAAACTGAATTACAAAGAGTTTGGTGATATCGTCTCATTTGATGCCACATACAAAACTAACAAGTATGTTGTTTGAACCTTTTTTAGTATCTCTTGTGATATTTTCATTTGCTTTTTCTACATTTTGTATATATTATCACCCGAGATACTTTTTTTTTCTCCGGATACGGATGGTTTTCGTGCCTTTACGCAATAGATAATCATAGGAGATCATGTTGTTGGTTCGGTCTTCTTAAGAATGAAACTCTTGAATCTTATGTTTGGTTCTTGCAAGCATTTAAGAAAGCGTTTGTTCGTTCTCCAAATATCATTATTCTTGATCAAGATGGTGCAATGCGAGGCTATAGTGAAGTTCTTCCGATTCAAAGCACGGGCTTTGTATGTGGCATATCATGCAAAAGCTTCCGTCTAAGGTATCTCTCGTGATATTTTGCATCTTTTATCTCTGTGATATTTGCATCTTTTGGATTGTACCACTTGTGATACTTTTGTATCCCTTGTGGCACTTTTTGGATTGTATCACTTGTGATACTTTTTCATTCTTTGTCTATAATGATTATCTTTTTTACTGTTTTCAGATTGTATCGAGAATTTATGATGATACTGATTTCAAGAATAAATTTCACAAGATTGTTTGGAACATGTATATTGGCCCTGAAGAGTTTGAGTTGAGATGGAATGAGTTGATGGTTAAATTTGGTCTTTTAAATCATAAGTGGTTGAATAAGATGTATAGGATCAGGGCGTCATGGATTCCTGCTTTTTTTGTTGATTCTCCTCTATGTGGGTGATGAGGACCACATCTAGGTCGAGAGTGAGAACTCGTTTTTTCACATTTCACGTCTCCTACTTCTACTCTTGTTAAATTCATGGTATGTTATGAGTGCGCAATGGAGAAAGCAGAGATACATACAAGAAAGATTAGATCATCGGTCGATTGACTCATTTCTGCTTTGTTGGCGCCATTAGCAATTGAAATTCATGCGACAAGGTTTTACACTCGTGGTGTTTGTTCTTGTTCGAGAAAGAGATAATTCTTGGCTCATGGTTATGTTCTATCAAGTCTAAAAGTTGTGGTGAGGGTTGCGATGTTTACGTTATATCGAGGAAAAACGGATCTTGAGATTGTACCAAGAGTGGTTGATGATGAAAGTACTTGGACAATACCGAGGAAGAGCTTAATTTGTATCAAAAGACATTGGAGAGTACAAGGTACATCTTTTTTTTTTTTTTTTTTACAAGTTTTTTAAGTATCACAGGTGATATTATCTATTACTTTCTTTGTTTATAAGTCTATATGAGGTATCACAGGTGATATTATGCATGTAAAGTTCATAAAAGTTGTTATTGTTTTAGTATCACTTGTGATATTGTGATATTGTTTTTAATATCACCTGTGATATTATGTTCTTTTTATGTTTTATATGAGGTATCACCTGTGATATATTCAATTAAAGTTCATAAAAGTTTATACTTTTTTTTTTATGAAGGTGTTGTATAACAAAGTTGATGGTTCAGTTGCTTGTTGTTGTCAGCTTTTTGTTCGATGTGGTATTTTGTGTCGTCACATCTTTTGTGTGTTCAAGAATTGCAAGGTTGTTTCTATCCCAGATAAGTATTTACTTAGGCGTTGGACAAGGATTTGATTCTGGCGATTTGAGGAGGCAAAAGGCTCGTTATGGTCGAACAATGAAGAAATAGAGGCTTGCAATTGAGGCAAGCTGGTTTAGTTGAGTCGTGTGTTCATATGATGAGTAACAATAAAGGAAAGTTGACTTCTTTTGTAGATAAGTGAAGAAGTTGGCGAAGTTGAGGTGATTTGCCAATTGTTCCTTCCGTAATGTTTACGAAATTGTTGAAGAGTTCATGGGTATAAAAGCCAACTAAAATTTATGTTAAAAATCCATCGAAAGCGAGCAATAAGGGGTTTATGAGGGAGCGTATCAAGGGTGGACGTGAGAAAGCATTTGATAAAAGCAAGAAGCAAAAGAAGTCGTGCAGTATTTGTGGGTCGACGGAGCATAACAGGGCTACTTGTCCAGATAAGGGTAAATATTTGACCAATAATGCTGAAGTAGGCGGTAGCTCTGCTGAAGGAGTACTTGTCCAGGTTGAAGTGGAGTCATCGTGTGACCCACTGCAATAGAGGACATGCGAGTTGAGGTTGAAGTTGAGGTTGAGGTTGAGGTGCATCTGTTATGTCTTATCAATTTTTACAATTTTATCACTTGTGATGATTTTCTATTGTTATTACTTTTCTTCCATTTTTTCATTTTATCACTTGTGATAAAGCATACAAAATTGATGAAATGCTTATACCTTTTATGAGTTTACTTTTTGTGACTTTATTGAATAATTGGAATAAGTTTTTATCTAATCTAGTTCTATTATATTGTTACGGCATGTTATTTTCGACATTTGGATTCTTTAATAAAGTTAACAAAAGCAAGGTTGAATTCGATTTTCCAAAATCTTTCAATGAATAGAAATCATCATTGTTTTCAACCGACAACGATAAAGATAATTGTTTTACAAAGCGATAGTCGACATCGGGATTAATAAGTAGTGAAGAGGATTACTAATTGTTTTACATGAAACCAAACATAAAACATTAAGCACTCGGTCAATTGTTGTTTAGTTACGCATACTTTCTCTTTATTGCCTCCTTGACAAGCTTCTTTACTTCTTTTTCGTCCTTGTTCTCTGCAAGAAACTTTAATGCATAGTCGACATCGTCTTCCGGTTTCGTTCATTTCATGAAGCAACATCTTTATTACGTATCTTGATCTCATATTTTCTATCCGAATTCGATGATGTTTGTGTGTTTCCTTTAGAATGCTGTTTGCCATTTTGATCCAAATTTTCCTTCGTAGAGTTCCATGTGTATCATTATGTACAAACCGCAATCTATCTTTTACGCTTTTGTTTGCCAATCCATCTTTAATATTCTTTGGTTCTTGTGTTTGATGCATCATTTCATATCTCTTTGGATGTTCATATGTTGACAAGTGTCTTACAAAACCGCCCTCGAAATTTATAATATAAAATGTCAATTATAGACTAGTATCCCTTGTGATATTATACTGTTAAAACATAAATAATCAAATAATTTTTCTTACCACTAACTCATAATTTTCTTTGTACTTTCCTTCGTATGTTTCATCCGAATCGCTGTTGTCAATTATTACAGATGTTCCTTTAACGATGTCGAAAACTATTAGATAGTAATGTCCATGTGCTATTATTGGGAAGAATACATGTTATCATGAAAAAAGTATTAAATTTAAAATAAGATACCATGTTTCTTGATTAATTTATATAAGTAATGTAATATACCAAGTTAATATCATCAAATTTGAGCCTGCTTGTGTCTTCTTCCATCTGAATTGCAATCAAGTGTTCAAACATATCATACTGTTTATCTACTTTGTCAGTGAACAATTCTGGCTTATCTTGTAATACTCATGGAAGCTGATTGACAATTAAAAAAAATTATTATTATTATTAATAAATAAAAGTTAAAACAGAAATACGTTCATTTTATATAAAAATTTATCTTACCATCATTGATGTATAAAAGTAATGCCGTTTGATCTTTCTATCTGAGAACAATTCCTCATAGTTTAGGATATCAACAAAGGTATCTATCACAGGAATTTCAATTTTCAAGGTTGGGGCTAGTGATTGAACATTCATTCTCATTAATCCTAAACCTTTATCGTCTACGAAAACTTGTTCTCTGTTCACAATATCACAAGTGATAAGTATAAGGAACTGTGTATATAGGTAAATGTTTGTTGTATCACTGGTGATAAATATAAGAAACTAATATATGTTTTGTTATCACAAGTGATAACTATAATAAATTAGATATCGAAAATTTAAATATAAACTTACGCTTCGTTTCCTTGCATACAGAAGATGCTTCTTGCCAAGAGTTTTTCCACCTCTGTTAGATTTTTGTCGTCTTGACCTTCTTGTTCATGTATGGAGATTTGAACGCGATATTGTTTTCCTTCATCACTTGATTTTGTTGTACTCTTTGGGCTATCAAATCCTAGATCGAAGCTTGGTTGAGACCACAGTATAAAAGCGGAACTAGGGCTCTGTGAAGATGGACTGTTTGTTCTTTTCTTCAACACTTTTTGTTTCTTAAGGTTCTCACGGTTCTCACTTTCTTCATATCATTCACTTCTTCATTTCGTTTTGCATCCATGTTTGCTTGTTGCCTTTGTATTTCTCTCAATTCATTTCTAAATTCTTCATCGGTTTTGTTTAGTAAATCTCAAAAATATCATCATCGATATCAAAGGTTCTCTTTGATCTTTAGTTTCTTCATTACTTTTTGACTTGTAACCTTGTTTGTTTCATCTTTTCCCTTCATTTTTCTTGACTTCAACCTTTTTATTCTTGTTCCCATCGATGTTTCCAGCTTCATCCTTTTCTCGTCTATCCTTGTTGTTGTTTTCATCAGTTTCATCATTTTTGGTATTGCTTGCGTCTTTGTTTCCACTACCTTGCGTAACTTCATTCTCATTATAGACTGATTCTCCATTTTGGTCGTTTGCTTCATCGTTTTTTACAGCATCATCAATTATCATTGATTCGTCATTTTCATCTCCTTGTTCTGTATATTGTCTGGCAAATGGATTTTGTACTTCATTATTTCCATCTTCATCATCACTTGTGCCAAATTTGATGGAGCTTGACTCTGTTGATGTTGATTTAGATATTGATGATAAGAATGGACTTTTCCTTTGAAACAATCATCGGTTCCTTTGAAAATCTTTTTATTCTTTCTCTAAATTAAAAGCCTTTCATCCCTTTGAATTTACATATATATTCTTTAATTGTTTCTTCTAGCATTTCTTTCTCACTCAAAATGCTTTCTATCTTATCTTCTAGCATCGATACACTTCACGTGATTGAATTTCAAATTTTAGATCATATTAGTTATACATCATCAACGGTGATATTATAGTTTTTTTTAAATATTTTTTTTGTATTATCACAAGTGATATCTTGCATAATTTATTTTATCACTTGTGATAGGACATAACAAAAAGTTAATTTTTTTTAGGCGACACGCTTTTGAATATCTTCTTCGTCTTTATTCATGTCTCCTATAATTTCCACCATTCCAAAGTACTTGTTGAAATCAATTTCCAGAATCTCTCTACTTTTCAACAGACTTGTGTTCCAACTTTTTAGAGCTGGTATTCTTCTCGGCACATTCATTTGATCAAACTTTGTGTAATGTAAATATGCAAGCTGTTTCATCAACAATTTTATCAGTTCAATGAATGTATATTTTCATAACATTTTATGTTAGGAAGAAAAAATAATTTAAAATTTATTACTTACCATCAAGAATGTAAGCGGGGCGTAATACTCAACCTCGTCCTATTATTCTTTCTTGCGGACCAATCATGTTTTGTTGAGCTTGCACAATCAAAAATATATACGCACCGTCTATATCTTTCACGTTATCTCCTTCAAACCGTTTTCCAACACCGTTTTCGACAACGAGCTTTTATCGCATCCTCCCAATGTATTTGCAATAAGCATTAAAATGTTCATTCGAACATGAAATACGTGTTTGTTGTTTTGTTATCTCCTTTGATATGGCATTTGTTGTCAAAGCTGTTTTCGTGTTTGAATTGATCTTTCCATTCTTCAACAAATTTATCATTGTATTGTCTTTGGCCTTCATCTCTTTCTAGCGTCCTTGATCCATTTGGTAGTCGAGAACTTCATGCACGGTTTGTGGAGATATTTTTAAATTCCTGTTGGAAGTCTAAGGTTCATTGATTACGTGTCGAGGATGTCTACCACAAAGAAGGCAAGCTTTGTCGGTATTTCATTTATTGGGAATTCTATCAAGTCTCCAAAACCCATTTGTGTTATAACCTTTTTCTTTCTACACTTAACCACGCATTGCCTCAAAAGTGGCAAAAAGTGGCTTAGCGATGCCCTTCCTTGAGTATTGTGTACACCTTTCGTTTCTTTTTGAATCTTTTCAATCTCTTCGTTTACATCATCTTCCATTTCACCAATTTTTCTTTTCCTTTTCCTTTTCTCTTTCACGATTCTCTTCTTTATTATCATTTTTGCGTGGTTTCTTTTTGATTTTTACTGTTTTTGAGATTTTCTTTTCATCTGTTTCATTTTGTATAATCTTCTTTTTCGACTTCTTTTGTATCCTGTAGTAAAAATAAAATAATAAAATAAATTTTTTGTCATTTATCACTTGTGATATTTTAGCATTTATCACTTGTGATATAGCATTCTGAGAACTATCGCAAAACACTTTTGATATACATTACGTAGCTTTTTCCGATGCTTCTTTTTGCTCGGGCTTTAATTTAATTTTGTTCCTTCTTTTTTTCCCAACCCTTTTCTTTTCTTCTATTTTTGATGCAAACCTCTAAAAGCGTTTTTCTTACATCCTAATCTTGCTAATTGTTTTCTTCTTTTTGGTTTACATTCATCGTATAATAGCGAATCGGTTATACATTGTTTGGCAATTTCAGTCATTGAATCTACATATTAACCAAATTTGGGTGAGCGTTTTAACAACCAAACTACCTTGATGTGCGTACACGTTTTCGTTTTTTTTCTACATGTTAACAACCAAATCACCTTGATTTATAATGAGCCCAAAAAAAGTTTCAACGATCCCAAAACAGTCACATTTATGTCCCTTAGTTTACAAGTTCACTCAAACTAGTTACAACTTTAAAATGTATAAACTAAGTTCTTTTCACTATGCATTTTGAATGAAGTTGTAAGCCGAAAATAGTTAGTGAGCTTCAATCAAACTACAATGTGCCTCAATTTATAAATATCCCAAAACTACGACGATCTTAGTTTGAATAGCATAAAATTTTTGTCTTCAACATATTTTTTTAAATCACAGAAGATAAAGTGGTATATTACACATATCTTGAACAATCATTTCACATATCTTGAACAATCATTTCATTATAATTTTTTAATATAATCTTTTATTTATCATTGTTTCAAGGCATCTTAAAATAAGCAAAACATATATAAAATATGCATATAAAACTCATATAAAATACGCAAACAGTAAATAAAATTCAATTAATTTTTAAATAATATCGAAATGAGTGTCGTACCATTATCCATATTTTCAACAGATTGTTTTCCCTTTTCTTGTTGAGGTTGCGATTCATTCATGTTTATGTATTTTTGAATTTGATTCAACGGTTCGTTATTTATTTTTCGAAGGATAGATTGTTGGTGTGTGTTTTTTTTTATTTGTGTGTGTGTTTTTCCAGATCTGGGTTTTATTTTATTGAACTTTACATTTTCAGTCCTTCTATTTTTACTTTATGTAAACTTTTTTGCCTTTTTTAATTTATATCACCTGTGATAAACAATTATATATTTTTTTAATTTGCATAATCATGTTTCATTTTCATATTTGTGCAAGATGATTTCATTTCATATTTGTGTATGTATAGATTTTCCTTGACTACATTTTTTGAAAAGCTTTTGTCTATACTAGTCAACTGAAAATTTTCACAACAAGCACATACAAGCTCACATCTCAAAATACATTTTGGAAGTAATTAATCCTTACTTATGTTTTGCTTTTTCTTTTTTTGTTAGATGACAGGTGACATAACAGGTGATATAATAAACTTTTAGTTATATCACTGGTGATATGTTCTAATATCACAAGTGATACATTTAAAAAAAAAAAAAAGATAGAAAAGGAAATTTTTGTTGGTAGGCTAGTTTTGTGGTGACTCAAGATCTAAATTTTGTTGGTAGGCTAGTTTTTGTTTACCAGTTTTAACATGTTTTCACAGTATGTTATTGCAAAAATAATCGGTCTCGGTCATTTTATACACTTTAAGGACGGTCGTCTTGGCGATCATCTTATCATTTACCAAAGTATCGCAAATAAATCATTTACACTTTGAAAAAAAATTCATCATAATCCCAAATTTACCTATCTTTGGTTTTCACCAATTCATTTATTTAAACTAAAGGTACCTGAGTAGCGAAATCTTTTATAAATTATCCAACAACATAAATATATATAGTGATAGATACATGCATACGTCAGCAGAAGAACATAAGCAAAGTTATATTCATATTACCTAAAAGCGTTTACTTCCATCTAAAATCAAGAACAAAGCGTAAAATACATCTAAAAGCATCGTCGCATTTCCAACAAAAGATGCAAATTTCGAGCAAAATGTAGTACAATCTCGGCACGGGGAATGTGATTCGGTACCTAATAGATCCACCCATCTACTTAGGTATTTCCCAAACTTGGACCTTTGTCCGTTACATTTCGTGGCGGCGGTCCTACTTGCATCTAAAATGCGAACAAAATGTAAAATCCAACTAAAATATGCAAAATCCAAAACAAAATGTAGTTCAATCTCGGCACGGGAATGTGATTCGGTACCTAATAGATCCACCCATCTACTTAGGTATTTCCCAAACTTGGACTTTGTCCGTCACATTTCGTGGCGGCGTGACCCTACTATTGTTTTTGCATATCGATTCTTAAACCTACTTTAAACCATCTCGTTGTTTAGAAATCTAAATACTTAAACAGAAATGTAAATTGTTTTGGAATAGCATTAAATACATTTAATGCTTGTTTTCTTCAGCTATCTTCTTCCTGATAGCTTCTTCAACCACCTTTTGAATCTCCTTCTCATCATGCTTGTGTTTTTCAGCAAACTTGATTGCATATTCTGACATTAGTTCACTCTTTTGATTCACTTCATGTAACAGTATCTTAGCTGCATACCTCATCCTCATTCTTCTCATTTGTTCAGCATATCTGTGATTGTTTTCATCAATGATGTTTGGCTTCCAAGTTGATCCTGCTTCACCTTCAAATGTCTCCATATGCATCATCATGTATAAGCCGCAATCAATCTTGTTATGCCTTGTTCTCCATTTCATCTTCAACACAGTAGCTGGCTTCTCTTTCAACATCGTATTGAGGATTGGGTGTGAAGCCCTCATCAAGTAACTTACAAGAATTGATTTCTGCAAATTAAAAAAATATTACTTTCTACAATTTATCTCTAGTGATATTACTTGCTACAATTTATCTCTAGTGATATAAGTATTTAAACAGAGTTCGGTTCAGACATTGCTTACCACAAAATCAAAGTTGGGTTTGTATTTATCTTTGTATGGTGCATCCGAAATCTTTGTTGTCGATATTCTGGTGCTTCCTTCTCTCAGTTGAAAACTATGACATAGTAATGGTCGTGAGCAATTATTGGAAAGAACACAAGTTTCACATCTTTCAATTTCCGTTTTGCTTCTTCCTCGGTCATGAGTTTTTCATTAGTCTTTCAAAGTTGTCATCTGCTTTTTTCATTTTTTGTTTCTTGAGAATCTCTGGCGGTGTATCATGACAATAGATTCAAGATAATTTAAAATACATATTACATAATTTTGAAGCATAGATATAGTAGTGCATTTTTTTTGAATTTTTTATATCTTACCACTGCATCTGTTGGGAAGTAGTATCTTGTCTTCATTTTTCCAACTTTGTTCTTCCTCTCCTCATGATTCAATACCTAAGCGAATGCATCGATTACCTGACTTTCTATTAGCAAGCCCGGCGCAATTGATTGCATTACTATTCTTGGTACTGGTGTGCCCTTGCCATCATTGAATACATCTTCTCTGTTTTTTTAATATCACAGTTGATAAAATTTAGGTTCTTAAATATAGCATATCACTTGTGATAAATAACTTAACCTTAATACTAACAGCAAATTTAAATCTTACATTATATCTTCTTCCATCGAAAATAAGCTGTTAGCTAGCATTGTTTCAGACTCTGTTAACGGTTCCATCGTGTCTGCCTTCTTGTTCATATAAGGTGATTTCAAGTACGAGATGGTTTAACAATCCTTTTCCTTCCTCTTTTCATTTTCTTTGTTGCTTTGTTCAGCAACATCTTTCTGAGTCCTGAATGCCTTGTGTTGAATTTCTGGGCTTTGAAATTCTGCAACTTTAGCCCTTTCTTCTTCTTCTTGTGCAACTTTGGCTGCAGCGTCTTTTTCAGCCTGTTTTTTAAGTATCTAATAAGGTTTAGATATGAAAAAGTTCTGCAAGGTGTTTTGTTTAAGTTTATATGTCTAACGAGCTTTATTTTTGTTTCGGCTTATGTTACAGAAGCTGCTTATTGTTTTATTTTTGAGTCATATAAGCCTATAATTCTCAAAATAAGACAAAAAATGAGTGATTCATTTCCCATTCATTCTTAAAGTTTGCGATTCAATATCGCTAAAATGGTAGATTATAAGCGCATGCATGTGAAGAAAAACTATGCAATGCATAAGAATGAATGGGGATTTATGCATATCAGAAGAAAGCATACATTCACCATTCATTCTTAAAGTTTGGAGTTCCCTATCTCTAAAATACTAGTTATTACAAACCATAGATCATAAGTTTTTTGCAAAAGCATGCACGTGAACAAAAAGCATGCAAATGCGTAGGAATGAATGGGTACTAATAGTAGTTCAACTAGAAGGGACTGAAAAGGGCTCTTCAAAGGCGCCAAGATACATCGCCTTTTCTTGCCTATTTTAAGCAGAGCAACTATCTAACCTTTTCTTTTCTTTTCTTAGCAAGTTCTTTTGCGACTTGTTTTCTTTTCTTTTCGCTTCTTTCGGTTGAGCTTGTTTTGTAGCCTCTTCTTTTGCGACTTGTTTCTTTGCGGCTTCTTTCTGACTGCATTAATGAAAAATTAACGAATAAATAAAAAAAAAAAAAAACTATCGTATTGTATGACTTTGTTATATTTAGAATTTATCACTTGTGATATTACCTTTTCGCTTCTTCTTTCTTCAAGTGCTTCCTTTTACTTCTTTTTCATTGCTTCCTTTTCGACTGTTTTTTAGCCTCTTCTTGTTTTGGATTGCGACTTCTTTTGCATTGCTTGTTTTCTTCTTGACTTCTTTGCGACTGCATTAATAAAAATTAAAGAATAAATAAATAAATAAAACTAAATAAAAAAGTGTTGTATTGTATGACTTTGTTATATTTAGAGTTTATCACTTGTGATATTACCTTTTCGCTTCTTCTTTCTTCTTCTTTTCGACTTCTCTTTTTTCTCATTGCTTTTTACGAGCTTCTTTTTAATTGCTTCTTTTTCATTGCTTCTTTTTGCAATTGCTTCTTCTTGACTGTATTTTTACCATTTTGTTATGTAAAATTTATCACTTGTGATATTGTATCTGAATAAGTACTTTAGATTATAATTATCTAACCTGTTGTTTATCTGTTTCTGCAGGAGTCTCTTTTGTGGTTTTTTCTTTATCGTTGTTTCCTCCTTCTCCATTTCCTCCTTTGCTATCATCATCATCCTCATTATCTGTATCTTCATCATCACTTTCATCATCTCCTCCTCCTTTAGTATTCCTGCTTTCATCATCTCCTCCATCTCTTCTGCTCGTTCCTTCTTGATTATCAATCACTCTACCATTTTGATCTATTTGAAGATTCCCCTGGAATTGTGTGTTGTATTTTTCTACATATAACCTTATTGTTTCATCTCCCGGGTATATCTCCATGCTCACCCTTATAAAATTTTCTAACTCTTTCTTCTCATTCAAAACTCTATCAAACTTTTCTTGACGACTTCATATAGTTCTTTGTGTTTTAATTAAATAAAGCAATTATAAGTATTTTATCACTAGTGATATATTCAAAATTTTCATATTAATTATAAGTATTACCTCTTTACATTTCTTGATATACGCTTCTTCACTCTCATCCTCTTCTTGATTACCATGACATGACCAAACCCTCCATCTCCATCTCCATCTCTTGCCTTTTCTCAATCGACTTTGTGTTCCAATTTCGATGGTGGCCATTTCTTGGCACATCCATTTCATCGAACTTTGTGAAATGCAAGTAGATAAGCTATTTTCAAGAAAACAAAACATTCATTAAAACCTTTACTTATTAAAAAAGTGGTAGATTAATCTTTTTAGTATCCCAGTGATATTGTACATGGCATCTATTTTTAAAAACAACTTGTAATATCACGGTGATAGAATACATTTTATATGTCATTAACTTAAAGTATCACTTGTGATACCTACATCATATTTGTTTTAAAGATAACCTTGACTTACCGTGAATGCTGCATGTGGTCCATAGTACCAATTTTCCGTTGTTGAGTCATCCCGGCCTTCCTTGCTTAATTTCATAGAGTTCCAAATGTATGAGCACCAGTCAATTGTCGTTATTTCCTCTGGTGTCATCAGAAATTGACGTGATACTTCAGCATCGAACTGTTATAGCAGGTTCCCAGACAGTTTGCAAACAGCATTAGGAAATTCATCGGAAGGTGAAGTCATTTCTTGATACTACGAATCACCTTTGATAATCTTTGTTGTTGTTATCCTTTTTTCCGGGAATTGTGCCATAAAGCTGTTTCATAAACACGTCATCCCAATCCTTTACGGTCACGAGCAAAGTGTTCTCGGACCCATTGGTATCCTAGAACTTCCCTAATCGTTTTCGGTTTGATTTTATGACACCCCATTTGGCAAGTTTATTTGCATCTTTTCCATATCCATATGTGTCAATATGAAGTAGGCGACTTTCGAGAATTTTTACAGCGGAAATCAATCGGTGTTCCAAATCCCATTGCCATGACCATTTTCCTTCTTTACGGGCTCGGTGAATGTGTTGCATCATAAAGCGGTTGGACGATCGTTTTAGCCCTCAACGACTTGAATGGAATGACATATTCTTCTTCTTCTTCCTCATCTTCCACCTCCATTTTTTCCTTGCCCTTCTTAAATCATTCTTTCTTCTTCTTTGCTTCTTCCTTCTTCCTTTCTTCTTCTTTCTTTTCGTTTCTTCTTCTTCTTCTTCTTCTTCTTCGTTTCCTCCATTTTTTTGATTTGTTGCCTTTCCTTCCTTTTCTTTTCTTCTTCTTCTTTCTTTTCTTTGTTTCTTCCTTCTTTTCTTTCTTGCATCCTCGACTTTTCTTCCCTCTCTTTCTCTTTCCTTTTCTTCACCTTTTGTTTTCGGTTTGTTGTTTTTGATCTTGATCTTATTCTGACAATGGTGAATCTGTTGCTTGTTCTTTTCGTTTCTTTTGTTTCTTGTGTTTCAACTTTGGTTTTGCTTCTTTGGGTATGTTGTTTCTTGGGGTGTCGCTTGGTGTTGTTTTGGTTGTTGTTTCGGTGTTGGTTCGGATGGTGTCGCTTGGTGTTATTGGTTGAAATTTGTTGGTGGTGTTGGTGTGGTTTCTATGGTTGCTAGAGTTGTTATTGGTGTGTTTTGGTGATGTCATTTGGTGATGCTTGATTTAATGGTGTAACAAGCCTTGATCGTGCAATTGTTGTTATCTGTTTTGTGGGTGTCTTTTCTAGATAGGTAGTTTTTATCGATGACTTTGTGTGTTTTGTGGTTGTTTTCTGTGGTGAGGGTGTAGATGTTTGCTGTTGTGTTTCTTGTTGTGGTAGTGTTGTTTGTGGTGTTGGTGTATTTGTTGTTTCTGGTGGTGGTGTTGGTTGTTTTTTTCTTGATATGGTGCTTTTTTGAATTGGAGTTTGTTTCTTGGTTCTTTTCTTTTTCATTTCTTTTAGACTTGTATTCAAATCTGCACAAAAGAAATCCCAAGTAAGTTTTCATGAATATTAATTGCTGATAAATATAAACTCTGAATGTTTATGCGTCATACAATTTTATAACATTCTTGCAAGTATGTCATATCAATTTGTATCACGGTGATATAACACGAAGCTAAATGTCAAAACAAGTATGCCGCATACATACGGGGTTTATCATAGTTGATATTTTCTAAAGGAGACATGCTTATATGTTGGAATTTACCTTTTCCTTTTGAATCTCTGGAGATACGCTCAAAAATTTGCTTGTAGACAAAACTGCATTTACAAATTTTTTTTTAAGACACAAACAGAATGTCTGGAATTTTTATGTTTAAAGATTTATTTAGCAGACAAAAACTGACCGTTTAAAGCTTGTATTGTCTCCAGATGCTCGTAAATATCATCTTCTACATTTTTTTCAAAATCAAAATTTTAATGTCTTATGTTATGTAAAACAAAAAGACACTATAAATTCTAATCAAAAATGTATTTGAAATATAGTTATTTCACGTATAACGACTTATCA
Organism: Chrysanthemum lavandulifolium; assembly: GCA_022545495.1. Classification (NCBI taxonomy): domain Eukaryota; kingdom Viridiplantae; phylum Streptophyta; class Magnoliopsida; order Asterales; family Asteraceae; genus Chrysanthemum; species Chrysanthemum lavandulifolium. The sequence continues at coordinate 40,391,207 of CM040244.1, read as the reverse complement.
TCACAGTTGTTATACTATCAAAAATCAAAAATAAAAAAAAAAATCACTATATCTGTTTTTATCACTGGTGATATACCATTAAATATACAAGTTATCTGCGTCTGCTCTTCATCGTCATCACTACCATCAGTACCTCTACCACTACTAGTAACACTATGACTACGAAAAGTCATAACTAAACCACCACCTCTACCACAAAAAACACTAAAAATGTATCAGTTATCGCGCTACATGATCTCTAATCGTGTGACAAGTAATCAATTATCGCTACATCTGTTTTTATCACTAGTGATATACCATAAAATATTTCTCTGTCACACTCAAAAACGCATCATAAGTTACATCAAAATTATACTCGTAACAAGCTAAAAACATATGCATTATCACGAAGAACGCTAAAAGTCAAATCGACGTTCGCTACCACTACTACTATCACTACGACTATACTGAAGCACCACCACCACCACTACCACCACCACCACTACCACTACCACCACCACTACCAGTATCAAAACTAAACCACTAAGACTACCAAATCACTACCACATCTACCACAACTGTTTTACAGTATGACACCTAAAAACACCTAAAAACATCTAAAATCAACAAAATCTTCATAAATTTCTTCTTCTTTTACACTATGATGACAAAATCTCAAATAAATACATAATCATCAATTGCATGTCATTAATGACAAAAAAAATCTGAGAAAAATGTTCATAAATAGCAATAACATTCATAAATAAGTATAAAATCGGTAGAGATACATAAATAACATCTAAATAATTAGTTTGAAGCTTCGTACCTTCGTTTCGGAGTTGGTAGGTTTGTTTTATCCATTTTTGTGCTTTTTCTTTTCGATTGAAGATTGATGTGTTTTGTGTTTTTATTTTTGGTTAATTGTTGGTTGATTTTGATAGTTAGGGTTTGTTTTAGTGAGAGATTTTAGAGAGAAAGCGGCGTTTTGTTTGAGGATGAAAATGAGTGCGTGTGTTGTGTTTTTTGTGGTTGGGGAAGTTTCACGTTTTGGCAAGAATAGTCCTCCGTGTTTTTATCATTAAAAATGTTTTTGATCCGTGGTGATACTTGTCGCTTGGTAAGTAGTGGATTAATGGTTTCTGAAATAAAGTCCCTCCATTTTAGATAGTATAGATTTTGTTTTTTATGGTAATATTTTTCTTAATTTAAGTAGGTTGACAGTTTCACTATGTTGAAAAAAACTCTCTTCGCAGTTGTCACTCACTCAACATCATTTTAGATAGTATAGATTTTGTTTTTTATGGTAATATTTTACTTAATTTAAGTAGGTTGACAGTTTCACTATGTTGAAAAAAACTCTCTTCGCAGTTGTCACTCACTCAACATATTCTTTCATGAAGTAGTTATCACACACACATAATCTTTTTGAGATTGCACCAAAAGAAAAAACATAATCTTTTTTAAAATACATTCTAATAATCGGCTTTTAGCCTAACGATCCAATATGCATTTTAGATATACATTAGTTAAGTGATCGTAGGTTATTTTGTAAACCAAACAAAGTTCACAAGGGACACATACCCACCTTCCATTTAAATTTGATCAATTGCTAAGATTAAAATTATTTACCAATTAAAAAACACGGAGGGGCAGTTTAATAAAATTACAACACAAACAACATAGATCAGATCATTATCTCTTCTCATAACTTCATGCACCAAACACACACAAAAACACACATTAGCATTTCCGGTTAAATTACAAGCCCTAGATCAACAAAATAAACGCATAAATGAACTGTAAAATTACATCAAATCACAATACAATGGATTAATCTAGCCTTGTTATAGGTATTTCTAAACAATGCAGGGTGCAAAATGATCTTCTTCAACATCCGTTCAAGATCTGGTTTTAAAATCGGTTCAAAATCCGATTGAAGGTAGTGTTATGAGATTCTACTTCTATTATGAATATAATACACAAATTAAATCACAAATAACATGGGAGCACCAGCAAAATTACGGCTCAGAACGAACCGATTCGACATCCGATTCAAAATACGATTAAAGCCTTAAAGGTACGGTTTACAATAAAATATTCATGATTTTGTTGAATTGAAGAAGTATGTTGTTGTAATAATGTTGTGGTTATATTTTGGTATATAATGTATACAGGTGGAGGTAAAGGGATGTTAGGTGTTTTGGGCGTAGAGTCGATATCGTTGGCTCGGTGAGTCTCGGTTTACTTATATATTGTTTGTGATGTTATTGATTTTTATTGTGTTTTGTGGTGTATATTGTGTTGGTTGATTCATTTTTTTAACCTAGCATTTGATGTATTAGGTGTTGATTTGTATGGTTATGGATGTTATTTGCTGCAATTTTTAGTTATAAATGAATGAGTAGTCGAGTGTCATTTGCTATGGTTATGGATGTTAAATTTGTGTTGTTTGGGATGAGAATTTGCTGCAATTCAATGTTTATTCATTGATGTCATAGTGTCTAATGTCCAGTGCTCTGTTTTCGTGCCAAATCACATGTGATTATGAATAAAATCATATGTGTCAGAAACTATATTTTATATAATTGTTTTTTTATATGTAATTATGAATAAAATCATATGTGATCCTTGTTTTTTTATATGTAATATCACATGGAATTATGAATAAAATCATATGTGATAAACTACGTAGTATATGTTATATAGTTGTTTTTTTATATATAATATCACATGTGATTATGAATAAAATCATATGTGATAAACTATATGTTATATAGTTACAGTATTTTTTTTAATGTAATATCACATGTGATTATGCATACCATAAAAATTTATACACAAAATCATATGAGATGTTTGAAGTAGTTCACAAATTTAACTGTTTGAGTCGCATGTGATTATGAATAAAATCATGTGTCATAAACTATATTTTATATAATTGCTTTTTATATGTAATTATGAATAAAATCATATGTGATAAACTATATATCATATAATTGTTTTTTTTATATGTAATATCAGATGGAATTATGAATAAAATCATATGTGATAAACTATATGTTATATAGTTGTTTTTTTATATATAATATCACATGTGATTATGAATAAAATCATATGTGATAAACTATATGTTATATAGTTATTTTTTTAATGTAATATCACATGTGATTATGCATACCATAAAAATTTATACACAAAATCATATGAGATGTTTGAAGTAGTTCACATATTTAACTGTTTAAGTCGCATGTGATAGTATTACTATAAGAATTTTTTTCGTGCAGAACAAAGACGAGCAAAGTTTGTTATATCTAAAGATGTGACTACTTCAAAGTTGTTATAAAGTGATTGTGCAAAATTGATAACATTGATTTAGGCGTATGTATATGTCAAAGTACCGAACAATGTTCGGCGTGGGGTAAGTGTAATTTTATATAGCTAGTATCATTATATTGTGTCGTATTCTATCGATAATGAGGTCGATATGTTGGTTTCTTGTCATATCACATGTGATTATCGGTCTTATGCTCTTTTTCGTGACATATCACGCATGATTATTAGGCTTATATATTGTTTTAGTGTCATATCACATGTGATTATTATGTTTATATAGGTTTTCAATAACTTTTTGTGCGCAAAACGCAGTGTGCACGAGATTTTTTACTTCTAAGTTATAACATGAAAGTTACATGTGAATCACATGTGATTATGGCTAAATATCATTGTGATTTTTAACTACTGAATTATAACAAAAAAAAATAAATTAACACCTCCAAAATCAAAGTTCATTCAAAATCTTACATATCAAGTCTTTACTAGATGATATAAAAAAATAAAAGCAAGTAATGCTTTTGTTGAGATGAATACAAGAATTTTGATTTCTTGGAATTCAATGATAACAATGTTTGCTCAACATGGTCTTGCTCAACAAGCATTGGATCTTTTTAATGATATGAGATTAGCACGCGATAGGCCAAATAAGGTGACGTGTTTTGGTGTTCTTGCAGCGTGTATGATAGATATGTTTGTGAAATTAGAAAGGTTAGAAGAAGCTTTTTCGTGAAGAAAATGGAGTTTGAACCAAGCGAGTTTATATGGTCTTTACTAATTGCAGTGCGAAGTCATGGGAATATAGAGTTGGGTTTTTATGTCTTCGAACAATTACTTAGCATCAAGCCTAAAGATCCGAAGTTTACACTACGGTGATGAACATGTACGTTTACGCAAAAATATGGAAGGATGTATCACGATTAAGGAAAGCCATGAAAGAATTTTTTTACGAAGTTGAAAGATTGGAGCTAGATTAGCATTAAATATAAGGTTTATTCCTTCAAACCGATGATAAATCATGTTAGCGGTGTCAAGATGTTCATGTTTTATTAGAGGAATAACTAGAAAAATCAAGAAATCTTCAATACGAGTGGAAAGAAAACTTGGAGATACCAGAAGATGAAGAAAGAGAAGATAAAGAATCAAGCTTATCTAGAGTTCATCACATCGAAAAGTTTGTTGTGGTGTTTGGATTGATAAAGATGCAAAAACCATCTGCGGTTCGTGTGTTAAAAGCACGAGGGACTGTCATAGTTTTGTTAAGTTTTTTTTTTGTGTATCAAAGAGAGAAATCATGATACGAGACAATAAACGACTCCACAGATTTGTTAACGGCAAATGTTCATGTGGGGATTTTTGTAGTCTTGTGTGAAGTTGTGTAGAGAGTCTTGGTGCACCAGGGTGTATTGACTTCTGCGTTGGCTAGTATTATGTTGCTAACCATATTAAATTTATACTTCAATTGTTGTAAGATCAGTATGCAATATACAAGATTTTTTGTTCAATTTTATGACAGCAAATTATTGTAATCTGTTTTAGCATAACAAAACATTATTTTGTTAGTATTGAAGCCTTGCAAGAATCAGATTATAAAAAAGTTTCGCATTTTTGTACTTTTAAACTTTTATAAATGTTGTTACATGAGACTATGAGAGTAATCGGTCAATAGAATTGATATCGTCATTAGCAAAGGGTGGAAATTATCCCACGAGAGAAGGATTTGGTAACTTGGATTCTTACAACATTCATGCTTGTTCACAAAGAAAAGAGAAGAAATCGAACACATACAACAACAAAGAATTGTGCAATCTGGAATTATATACAACATAGTTCTTAAAGTTTAGAGTATACATAGAAGATTCATAAATAAGCACACACCGGTTGGTACGTCGGTCCAATTCCACCCTGTGAAGTCGTATAATATACTTGTCTACCCGTGGCATCAACCCCGACCGACCCAAGCCGCCCAACATACCCATACCCAAGCTAAGCTTGTGGCCTAACCATCCCAATTGTCTCTTGATACACTCTAACTTTCGGTTTTTGAATCTACGGTTGTGTCATTGTCCCATATACCGGTTGCTCCCAATAAAACTCAGGTAGATTCACCATCCTTTGCATCCCATAGTAAGCCTACCCTTGGCCAACATTGTCATTACAGTTGGAGCTGACACAGGAGGGGCTGCAGCTGCAGACTGATATACACCAGTCAAACAATGAATTGGATGAACCAGCAAATATGTCCCCACCAATGACATCGGGTAGCCACATGTCGTCATATGCCGTTGCTACTGCCAGTAGCGCGGCTATCCAGGACCCGCAGCTTGTATCTTAGTATAATAATCACCATAATAAACCCTTGGATCTGTTGATTCTGCACCTTAACCTTAGGCGCAACAACACTATAAGACATCACATTCACATTTCGAACTATCTACACGGCCAACTATCTCAACACCTGAAGACTTCACGAAATTCACCATCCTCACTACAACACCAGTTCACGATCTCTTCTCCATGACCCGAACCTGCATACAAACTGGAAAGTTAAAAACCAGGGTCGTTCCATGTGAAAATCAATCGCTTATTTGATCAAACACGTGGTGTGCATTTAACTGATATTTTTCTGAAGTATAATTTAAATAAAGATTAGATGTAAAAAACAGAAACTTACTCGTTATTGAATTCAGTTTCTAATTATCAGGAGCTTTTATGCTCGAATGCTTTCACATGATTTCACTTTGATGATGAACGATCTAAAGAAGATCAGATGAATCCAATGATAGCGAATGTGATGTTTAACAAGAAGGAATGATTATGATGAACGAAGATGCTATCGTTTTTAATTGGATGAACTGAAATTCAGATTTAGGGTTTGATAAGATGATTGAATGGTGGAAGTTGATGTTGAATTGGGGATGAGAGAAAACACACGTTTGTGTGTGTTTTTTTATGAGAGATTAAAAAAGGAGGTTTTTTAATTATGTGTTTATATAGTTGACAATTATACCCTTGTAGTGTAAAGTATGTATTTAATCGCAACCATTAGATCAAATAAGATGTAAGGTGAGAATTGATCCCTTGGTATGTAAAGAAAGTTTTATCCTCAAATAATCTTAAATCTAACTCTTCACGTTTGGTAAAGTAATAAAATCGCGCGCCCAAGTCACGGCCGACATATAACCGTAACCTTACCTCTTCACGTTTGGTAAATCATGGGTTGGGCCCATGTTTAGAATTTTGTTCACCATCAAGTATTCAACCTCGCAAGCTGCTTGAGTTTGGTCGATCTGGCCATGGTTAATTAGCATATCAGTTTATTTGAAATGGAGAAAGCTAATAAGCTAACCTTTTAAATTTGTAAATGTATTAGAGTATATATGAGTCGCTCATAAGCTAAAATTTCTACCAGCTCGATCAGTATATAAAAAATGGAACGATAAAGTAAAACTAGTTTATTATAAGCATGGTTACTAAAAGGCATGAAGGTCATGAGGTGTGGCTTGATCATGCAATCACGCCATGCCGCCGTGCCATCTTTTGTCGTCTTTTTAGAACTCGATATATATGAATATGATATAAATATATCTCCGTAAGTCAAAATTATTGTCGCTATTTATTTTTAGTCTTTTCTTCTTGTTTTGCGATAATTATTTTGTTTGTGTTATATAATCTTGATGAAAAATATATGAATGTATTAGCTTTAAATGTATTTTCATTAAGATAATTTTCATCAAGATTATATAACACAAATAAATATATTAATAGTCAAAGTTAAGCAAGAAAGACTAACAAATCAAAAGGACAATAAAAATGGGACGGAGGGAGTAAATATTTTCATATTTTATGCCGCCTTATGAACGCAAAAGCTTTTTCCTTGGCCGCAAAAATGTGAAGCTTGATCATGGCGTCACGCCACGCCTCGCACTATATATCAACTTGATTATAAGAATAAGCCAAAGTTATTTACAAATTTCTATATCACCAAATCTTTCACACTATCCCACACATTTTATACATGAGAATTAAACCATCAACTTGTTACTTAATGATCCCACAAATACTATATATACTGAAAGATCAAAGACCATTATTCGTATACTAATATACAATAATTTTTTTTATAAGTATGATTTTTGATTTTTTAGCCAACTAATTCACGACGTCTGAGCTGAAAGTCACATAGACTTAAAACAAGTAAAACCCTACTTCTTTTATAAAGGTTATGACCATGTAAGAGTTGTTTACACCTATATTATTCATACTAATTAATATAGTAACGTATGTAGAAGAGAAAAAAAAAAAAAAAAAAAAAAAAATCTCCTGATCAAGCTTATACAGTATAGCTCACTCCAACCATATAGTATGAAGCGACGACGCCTTTCCCATCAACACCAACAACCGCCCTTATCTTGATGGTTTTCTCTTTTAGGTGAAGCTTCTGCACCTACCTTAACTGATGGTTTTCTCTCTTTCAAGTGTAGGTTTATGTTTAAAAAGGATGTATGTGTGAGTTTGTAGTATGCATAAAAAATCTTTCAAATTGTATGAGAAAATATTATAAACTATGAATATTAAACTAAGGACAGAAGTCACAGAACCCTAAGCTCTCATATCACGTGAAAGTGTACATGTATTATTTTAATTATTTTAAGTTCGGCGTGTATATTGTGTTGGAAAATTTAGTGCACTTGTGGGATTGGTTCACACCTGGTTTTGGGTTAGGAGGTACGGAGTGTACACCCATGAGGTCCCTGAACACCCTGACTCAATAGTGATTTGTCTTGGTAGTACTAAGTTAGTCTTGATAGTGCTAAGTTAGTACCGATAGCCGATGTTAGTCTTGATAGTGCTAAGTTTGTCTTGGCGATGGATTGGTTTCACCGTTAGTATGTTGGTTCCCGCCGCTAGTGTAAAGGTTCCCACCGGTAGTGTTGCGGTGAATATTTGTAACGACTTTCACTCATTCAAGTGATCATTATGACCGCTTTATGACCACGTTTAATTGGTCATGTAACCATTATTCCTATGATAATGGAGGTTTATTATGGGTGATTAATTGGTCGTTAATCATTTATAATGTCCATTGACTAAGAGTGAGTATTCTCTACTATAAATAGAAATGATCTTCATAAGCATGACGTACACTGAATCATACTGATATCAGCAGAAACAAACATAAAGCTAAACACTTATAAACGCAAGGGTTATTGAATTTTGCCTAATTCTATAACAACATTTGATCTTATCCCAAGTAGATATTCGTGTAATCCTGGCATTAGGGTCGAATAGTTTACTTTGGAAAGTGATTACACGATTCCAAGTGATATCCGGTAACCACCCGGTGGTATTTGCGGTTACTCTCGATTGTCTTACCTTGTTCTCGGGAGCTACACACCCAACAATCAAAGTAAACTATTTGTGATAATCAATGGTTGTTCTTTGCAATGAACACATGGCTTCAAACTTTGCTAAGTGGATAAGTTTGAAGGGTAGACTTTAGGAGATGGCATAAAAGATGCACTTCCTCGTCGAGCATGAGTGTGGTGTATGTGCTAACCACTCCTATTCACGATGATGGGGATGATGCTACGGTGGATGGATCGGAGAAGGAGCAAATGGAGAATGATGACTACATATGCAGAGGTCTTATTCTCAATGGTATGTCTCGATTCTCTGTTTGACATTTATCGAACTTTGAATCGCCAAAGAACTGTGGATTCCTTGGATGCCAAATATATGGCTAAGGATGCATCAAGTAAGAAGTTTCTTGTAAGTAATTTCACAAATTACAAAATGATGATTCAAGACCGGTCATGGAACAATACAATGAACTTGGAATACTTGAAGGTTTACACAACACAATATGCACATGGATGAGGCTATTTGGTCTCTTGTGTCATAGATAAACTCCTCCTTCTTGGAAAGATTTCAAGCATACCTTGAAACATAAGAAAGAGGAGTTAACTCGGTTGAGTTAGGCAATCATCTGCGCATTGAGGATTCTCTCGTGGTGCGGGATAATGACAAGCCAAAGAGTAGCAAGGCTCTTGGACCATCTGTTGTCAATATGGTGGAGCATAACAACTCCACTAGGAACAATGACAACAAAGGCAAACGCAAATATCATGATAACACAAGGACAGATCCTAACAAGAAGGCAACACCTACTTGTTGGAAATGTGGCAAACCGGTCACATTAAAAGGAATTGCAAGGTGTTAAAATTGGTGGTAAAGCCAATGGATTAGGCACTAATGGTTCGGGAGTGGTGGTTCAACCAACTCACCGAAAGGTCGAATATGTTTAATAAGTCTTTTCGCATTTCTTATGTTACATATGTATCTCAATCTTATTATGTGCAGGATGATGATGTTGCGTGGTGGGTTGACTCGTGCAACAGATTCATGTGCAAAGATAGAAGCTCGTTCAAGACTTATGAGTCACCGAATGATGGTTCTATTCTTCACACGGGAAATGAGTCAATGACCTTGGTGCATGGTCGTGGTTGTGTAGACCTTAGATTTAGTTCTCGAAAGATTGTAACTTTGTTTATTGTTATTCATGTTCCCGATATAAGGAAAACTTGGTTTCAAGTAGTGTTTTGAATAATCATGGATATAAACAAGTTATTGAATCGATAAATTTGTCTTGTCTAAAAGTGGTGTTTTTATTGGTTTTGGCTATTTATGTAACCAAATGTTCGGGCTTAATATTGCCACCGATAGTGTAAATTCACCTTTATGACCACCAATCGACTGACCGACTCTACCCTTTGGCATGCTAGGCTTGGCCATGTACACTATAAAAGGATGCAAGATATGTCTAAGGATGGGTTAATCCCAACATTTGACATGGACACTGAAAAGTGTAAAACTTGCATGTTGACCAAGATAACCAAGAAACCTTTTCAGGGTGTTAGTCGTGAGACTAAGCTCTTGGAGCTTATACACAGTGACCTATGTGATTTGCATGCCACTCCCTCTTTGGGGAATAAGAAGTACTTTGTGACATTTATTGATGATGCTTCTAGGTTTTGTTATGTCTATCTATTACATACTAAGGATGAAGCATTAGATAAATTCAAAGTATTTAAAGCCAAGTTGAATTAAAACTTGGGTCCTCGATCAAAATATTAAGGACTGATAGGGAGGTGAGTACATGGATACTCAGTATTTTAGTCATTGGTATAATCCATGAAACGATCGCCCTTATACTCCTCAAAAAATGGTATTTCGAAAGGAAAAGCAGTCTTCAAGGAAATGGTTAACTCCATGTTGTCCTATTCGGATCGAGTCAAGGTTACGGGGTGAAGCTATGTTATGACTTGCTATTTATTAAATAGGGTTCCCAACAAAAGGGACAAGGTTACCCTTATGAACTCGGACTAAGAGAAACCCAACTGAACTATCTCGTGGTGCAGGGTTGTAGGGTCATTGTAAGACTCCACGATCCAAAGTCGAAAACTTTGGGTGAAAGAGGCATTGATTGCATCTTTGTTGGATATCTTGAGCATTACAAGGCTTTTAGGTTTTATGTTATTGAGCCTAATGAATATGTTTGAATTAACTCTATAATTGAATTAGGGATGCAAACTTTGATGAGAATAGATTCTCATCGGTCCCAGACCAAGTCGAGGATTCCTAATGGAACTCATGACACCGGTGTATCGAGGTCCTCGATGAAGAACCATCGGTGGTCCCCGATGAGGTTGTGGTTCAACAACCCGAACCCGTGCTCGAAGAGCAAAGGTCGAGGACTCCAAAGTCATTTGGACATGAGTTTCAATTATACTTAATTGAAGGAACTATGGATGAGGTCTCTCACCAATACTCCTATTGCTTCATTGTTGAGGATGATCCCAAGACATTTGAAGAAGCAATGAAGTCCCGTGATATTGCTTTTCGAAAGAAGCAATCAATGATGAGATGGACTCCATCATGGGCAACAACACTTGGGTGTTGGTTGATCTACCTCACAGTTGCAAACCTCGGGTTGCAAATGGATTTTCAAAAAGAAAATGAATGTAGATGGAACTATTGAAAAGTTCAAGGCTAGATTAGTCATTCGGGGCTTTAAACAAAAGTCGAAATAGACTATTTGATACTTATGTCCTCGTGGCTCGTATCGGTACCATAAGATTGTCGATTGCTTTGGCATCTATTCACATCGATTATTCATCGATGGATGTGAAGATGCCTTTCTTGAATGGTGAATTGGATGAGGAGGTTTACATGAACCAACCTCGTGGTTTCATCTTTCGAGAAATGAAAACAAGGTGTAAACCGATAAAGTCTCTTTATGGACTTAAGCAGCACCTAAGCAATGGCATCAAAAATTTGATGAAGTGGTTTTGTCTAGTGATTATGTTCTTAACCGGTCGACAAATGTGTATATAGCAAATTTGATGAATCGGTAAAGGAGTCATCATTTGTCTATATGTTGATGACATGTTGATCTTTGGCTGACCAAAATCAGTTGACGACAAAGGAATTTTTGTCATCAAGGTTCTCCATGAAAGACATGGGGAGGCGATGTTATCCTTGGTATAAGCATTAAACATGAAAGTAAAAGAATTTCTATCTCGAGTTTCATTATATTGAGAAGGTGTTGAGGAAATTCAATTACTTTGATTGTACTCCAGTGAGTACACATATGGATACTTGTGAGAAGCTGATGCCTTATTCGTACTAAATATACCGGCTCTTACAGACGTTTGCTTTATCATGAGTTGAGCGCATGTTTAGAATTCGCCACCATCAAATATTCAACCGCAAGTCGCTTGAGTTTGGCTTGGCCATGGTTAATTAGCTTATCGGTTTATTCGAAATGGAGAAAGCTAATAAGCTAACCTTTTAAATTTGGAACGGAATGAGCTAAATTATTTAGAGTATATGAGTTGCTCATAAGCTAAAATTTCTACCAGCTCAGTATATCAAAATGTAACGATAAAGTAAAACTAGTTTATTTTAAGAATAACCAAAACTATTATACGAAAGTATAGGCAACACAAGATGAACAATATAACCTTTATTCGGATCTAAGTCGCAATAGTCACTTAGATTAATAGTATCCAAATGTTACAAGATTAGATTAATGTCAATGAGACAATAATCATGTAAATGTAAAGACAAGACAAGATCGGTGAAATGATCCGAAAGTAGAAGAGAGTGATACAAAAACCGCACACTCAGTGTGTGTAACCCTAGATTAGGGGACTTATTAAATAGGAGATTAAGTTACACTAAGACCCTCTAACGGCTATAAATGACTCATCGCAGAAATGAATAACGCTCAGCAGTAAACCGACTTCTTGGAACTTTAAACCTTTTATTCTTTGTCCATGAATAACTCCTGTAGAATCTCTCGCAATGATCATAACTTGAAAGCCATTAGAATCGATAGAATGATATGTTTGCCACATATTAATACTCCAAATTCTAACATTCCCCTTAATCGATGAGCAAACATATCAAACAATATCAATTTTCACACAAAAATTTATCTTTGGTAAGCAGGAGATTTTAGTGAGAATGTCTCTAGTTTGGTTTGAAGAGCCAATCTTCTTAGCACTTATAACACCTCTTGCAATTTTCTCCACGATGAAGTGAACATCAATTTCAAAGTTTTTGATCTTTCATGAAAATGTGGTTGATGACAAGTTGTAAAGCGATTTGTTGTCACAAAAAGATTAAGGAAGATTGATATCAACTTTTAGATCTTTTAGGATTTTTGAATCAAATGATTTCCAGCAGCGTGAGACATAGATCTATACTGCCTACGTGGAAGATTTTGAAAGAGTGTTTTGTTTTTACTTTTCCATGAGATCAAACAATCATTGAAGAAAACACAATAACCACGTGATGATTTTTGGTTTTCTTGCATTTGGCCCAATCAACATCACTATATCCTTCAAGATGATTTTTAGAGTTCTTTGAAATTGTACCTTAGACCTTTCACGGAGCTCCTTTTAGATATCTCGAACATTGAGGCACATTCGGATGAGATTTTAAGGAGAATGCATATATTGTGCCGGACAATGAAGCGAGTATGAGATGTCGGTCTTGTATGGGTGAGATAGATAAGTTTCCCAAGTAACTTCGATAACCGTGATGTTGACAAGCAATGGGTCATCGGCGGTGGGAATGTATGGAAGCACGAGTTGGGTTCCATAGGGTGGACACGAGTTTGCACCCAAGAAGACCAAATTCTTTGAGGAGTTCAAGACAGTATTTTCTTTGAGAAAGACAAATGTCATTCCCGTTTTAAAACCTCAATGCCAAGGAAATATTTTAGATTTCCCAAGTCTTTGATATGAAATTTGGATTTTAGAAACTCTTTAAAAGATTTATCTCATCAATGCGGTTTCGGTAAGAACAATATCATCCACATAAACAAGCGAGCAATAAACTTGTTATTCTCTGTTTTGGTGAACAGGAGTGATCATTAACAGATTGAACGAGTTATTTTCTTTTAAAACACTCACAAGTTTTTCATTCCATTTCACGGGAGCTTGTTTTAGGCCATATAAAGACTTGACAAGTTTACAAACTTTATTTTATTGTTCTCATTACGAACCCCTTGGGATGGTCATATAGATATCCTCATCAAGATCTCCATACAAGAAAGCATTGTTAACATCAAGTTGAAAAGAGGCCATTTGTTTTTACTGACTAAGGCAATAAGACATCTAACAAGAGACATTTTCACAACAGGGAAAAAGTTTCATCATAGTCTATTCCTTCCCTTTGGTTATAGCCTTTAACAACTAATCTAGCCTTGTATCTATCAACTTCACCATTGGATTTATATTTGATTTTAAAAATCCATTTGTAACCAATGGGAGTTCTATTAGAGGTAGATCGTTATATCCCAAGCATGGTTTTCATTTAGGGCCTCAATTTGAATTCATAGCATCTACCCAATTACTATCAAGGATAGCTTCTTCATGCAGGTAGGTTCAATACTTTTATTAAGACTAGAAGCAAAGCAATAATTATCCTTGTTAAGATTAGAGTAATTAACAACTTTTTCAACCCCATATTTGACTTTTCCTTCAACAATAAAGTCATTTAGATTCTTGGGCAACTTAGAAACTCTAGTTGACCTTCTAGCGATAGTGGTGGCAAGCCTCTTTCTTGTTCGGAGAATCGGATGATGTATCGCCAGAATCGAAGATGCATCGGCCAGGATGTGATTCATGTGATATGTTGCCCTCGGTGTGTATTATCATCTATAGATGTTGCAACTGGTTCATCAATCCTAGTAGGATGACTTACCACCGTGCTATCATCATAGGATGTCACTCTCCTTCATCATTGGGACTTGTTTGTGAGTCAAAGAAATTTTTGTGGTTTAAATCTTTAGGCACATAAGTTTCAACAAAAGGTTTTGACACGAATTTTCATTTTGAATGGAAACACGTTCATAAAATTTGACATCTACGGAATAAAAGATATTTTTGTTTCTAGGCTCAAGAGTTTATAACCTTTTTTTCATTTGAGTAACCAATAAGAACACTTTTTCGGACCTACTACCAAATTTGTCGAGATGTTGAGAATAGTGGCATAGCATAAGCACCAAAGACTCTAAGGAGAGAGAGTGAAGGTCATGCCCATACACAAGAAGAAGGGGACTTGCCAGGCAGAATGAAGAGGGCAACTGTTTATGACATAGGCAGCGAGTTAGAACACATTCGGGCCAAAGATATAGAGGTAATTCCCACAAACATAAGGGATCTAGCAACATTAAGGAGGTGCCTATGTTTCCTTTGCAATGCCATTTTGTTGTGGTGTATAAACACAAGATGTTTGATGTATAATTCCTTTTTCATGAAAGAATTGTTGAAGTTTATTATTGACAAATTACGTCCCATTATCACTTCTAAAAACTTTGACATTGTGTTCAAATTGATTTGATAGCATATGAGTAAAGTTAACAATGGAAACATAAACATCATCCTTCCCTTAAGCATATAAACCCACATCGCGGAATAGTCATCAACTATGGTTAAAAATATTTATAACCATCTCGCTAGTGATTTTATATGGTCCCCAAACATCAAGGTGAACAAGTTGACCAATTTTAGTGGATTTATGTTCACTTAAAGGAAATGGTTCTCGGTTTGTTTAGCTTTATTACAAGTATCACGAGATGATCTGTTTCGGATGAACTATCAAATTTAAGTGGGTTTAAGTATGTGTAGGACTTGGTGGAGGGATGACCAAGTCTTTGATGCCGAGATTTCTAGAGACATGACAACAGATATGCGGTTGTTAGAAGTAATCTTACATGTAGAATCTATATCAAATATATATAATCCATTGTATTGTTTACCAATCCCACAATCCTTTTTGATGTAAATCTGTATATAGCAATTAGATTCATTAAACCCAACAAACATCTTATTGTCTCTAGCAATCTTATGAGCGAGATAGTAAACTAACATTGTATTCGAGAACAACAAGAACATCAAAGAGAGTTAGGTCATTATTGACCTTTAAATCACCAATTTTAGTAATTAAGGCACGAGTACCATTGGGATGTCCAACAGTTAACCCAAGATTTGAAATGTTAGACACAATCATGTCTTTGATTTGCACCAATCAACAATCCAACCAAGACCGATGTTTCGAGATAAGGATTTAGTGTTGTTGTTAAAAACTTGTTGAAGTTTACATTAAACTTGACATCGCCATTAAAGAAGGTTCTGAAAATTTTACCGCTAAGTTGGCATTAGCAGATGACACATTGTTGTCATTGAGGAGACTCATAAGTCTCGAGAGCGTTCATTAGACAAGGAGGCAGGAGAGTTGCTAGCACTATTATCGGTGACACAATTGGTTTGTGAAACATTGTTCTCACTGAAAGGTTTACCATTAAAATTTCTTTTAACATATCCAATAGGATACCCAACAAGATCATAACATCTATCAACAGTATGACCGGGCTTTTGCAATTAGTACATTTGAGGTTCATGTTTGGTCCTCTGCAATTAGAGTCGTTACCATTATTAAAACCGAAATTTTGTTGTTAAAACCCTTTTGTTATCAAAAATTTTCCACCATCGAAGTTTTGCAAAGAAAAGCGTAGCATTAGGTTTAGCGAGCTATTCCCGGATGAGACATTTCGTGAGATTCTTCTCCGAGACAACGATAAGCAGCTTTGACATTAGGTAAAGGATCTCGGTTAAAATATTGCTTGATGGGAACATAGGAGTCATCAAGACCCATAAGAAATTGCATTAATTTGA
The DNA here is from genome assembly GCA_022545495.1 of Chrysanthemum lavandulifolium. Lineage (NCBI taxonomy): Eukaryota > Viridiplantae > Streptophyta > Magnoliopsida > Asterales > Asteraceae > Chrysanthemum > Chrysanthemum lavandulifolium. The sequence goes on along the minus strand of CM040244.1, from coordinate 40,374,648 downwards.
TTAGCGATTGTGTTTTCAAAATGTTTTGCTGACCTCACAAGTGCAGTGGAGGCAAGCTAATCATACAATCAAATTGTTTCCATAAAGAGTTAAGATTGTTATAGTAATCAGCAAAGAGGACCCACTTTGACTAAGAGAATTTATGTTTTGTGCAAATTAAAAATATCGAACCATCAACTTTATCATAGGTATCTTTACGATCATTCCACATTTCATAAGCGGTTTAGAATAAATAGCACCAACAAATAATTCAGGGTGAGAGAGTTGAGGATCCAAGTGACCACAACGAGTTACAAGTGTCCCATTGATTAGCAAGGCGGGGTTTGAATCATTTCTTGTCAAGTACCATCAATAAACCCCAACTTGTTATGGTTCCTTAAGGCAAACGTCATGGCCATATTCCATATTTTATAATTTTCAGTTCCAGTGAGTTTAATAGAAATAATGAGAGTACCATTGGTGTTATTGGGGTGTAAATACAAAGCATCACCAAAGGATAAGCTTTTCTCAATGGATCCACCACCACCAACATTATCATCACCAATAGCCATAATACAAATAATAAGACGAAATAATAAGGCAGCATAAAGAATCACGCAGACGGATATAATAATAAGAGTAAATAGACAAGTAAATAGGACTTTGCAATAAGGAACAACAAGCACCAAGCACTGTGGACTAGGGTAAACCGGAAGCAGTATTCGTACCACTCAAAGGTGGCAGATCAAGATGTTAGTCTACCCGTTTGCACCCACAGAGACTTAAATCTTGTATGTTTAAAGAGAAGATAAGACTTAGACTTACGGAGAAATATGCAGTGGAAGAACAAATCACAATCACCCTAGATTCACTTAGTCTAGGGTAAATTGTAAATGTAAGATAACCGGTGATTACACCAATAGCAATAACCCCAAACCACAACTTTGTTGCCAAAGAGAATCAATGAGCACGAATCTCGATACCATGTATGCAGTATAGGCAACACAAGATGAACAATATAACCTTTATTCGGATCTAAGTCGCAATAGTCGACTTAGATTAATAGTATCAAATGTTACAAGATTAGATTAATGTCAATGAGACAATAATCATGTAAATGTAAAGACAAGACAAGATCGGTGAAATGATCCGAAAGTAGAGAAGAGAGTGATACAAAAGATCGCACACTCAAGTCGTGTAACCCTAGATTAGGGACTTATTAAATAGGAGATTAAGTTACACTAAGACCCTCTAACGGCTATAAATGACTCATCGCCAGAATGAATAACGCTTCAGTGAAACCGACTTCTTGGAACTTTAAACCTTTTATTCTTTGTCCATGAATAACCCCTCAGAATCTCTGCAATGATCATAACTTGAAAGCCATTAGGAACTGATAGAATGATATGTTTGCCACATATTAATACTCCAAATTCTAACAACTATTAACAAATTTCTATATAACCTTATCTATCAGATTATCTGATACGACTTGACATGGTCCAAAGTTAACACATATTTTTAGTATTGCGTTGTGGTCAAGATGTGTCCATTATTTTAGGCTAGTTTTTATTTCCATGCAAATTACTATTTCTTAGGCTAGTGGGTCAAGTAATTAGACTAGTAGTTTTCAAGCATCTTTTATATATATTTGCTACTTATAAAACAAATTTACTATTGTTGAAACTTAAAATACTTAAAAAAAAAGAATAAAGTAATTTGCCTAATCTATCTTGATTAAAATTGGTAACAACATACAACACTAAATTAATATTTTATGAATTGGTTAATTCTCAAACTTTTATCATTTTCATTTATCACCCATAAACTATTTTCTCTAATGATTACAAATCAAACTCATAAGTGTTGCATCAAGAGTCATACGAATCAAGTTCACAAATATAATTATTAGTATTATACAATCGCTTTGCGAGTTTTCATCTAGTTATATAAATGTGTTCTTGGCATGAGTAGTAATAGGCAGAAAAAGAACGAAAAGTTAGTTCAAGAGTAGTTCTTAATTTAGTTAGTTTAATTATTGTTTTAGCAGAGTGGTCATCACAAATCAATTTCTATCGATGGTGCTTTCATTGTTTCGTACTATGCCTCCATCAATCGAGAAGTCCATGGCCTTCATTTATAAGAATCTCGCAAAACTTATCGCTACCAGCACCTCACATAATGAACAACTAGCCACATCACAAGCCAAACTCAAACTTATTATTAAAGAACTTGCAACCCACAATGAACGAGTATTCGCTGTCATTAGAAATGCCGTTAAACCAGACCAAACTATGGCTTCGTTTTTCACCACCTCATCACCTATTGCCAAGATAGAAAACATTGTCGCATCACAATCTCAAACAGTACCCCTTTCCGGATTTCCCGCTCTGCTTACCAACTCTGTTTGAGCCCGCTACCAAACCTACCTGCTCTGCCATCTCTACTAAAAATATGCATTCCCTTAGTTTCCTTAATTAGTTCTTCCCTTGCGCTCTCGTCACCCTCATCAAGGACATGCTAGCCATCTCCCTAACTTGAAAACATTTCCTCTTGGACGCTAGTGTCATCCACCAAAATTAGTTTTTCTCCAAACCGAACCGGAACCACCTTGAAAGCCACATGACACGATGTACAAGCCATGAGCCTCGATTACAAGACAGGTGGGGAGTATTGATATGAGTAGACATGGTCCAACAAGGAGTGGTCAACAATTATTTCTTAGTATTAGATTTTGGTCATTCACGTTTCCATTTCCATGCAAGTTACTATTTCTTGGGCTAGTGGGTCAAGTAATTAGAGTAGTAGTTTCCACTCATATTATATAAATGTAATCTTGGCAAGAGTAGTAACATAGAAGAAAAAGAATGAGAAGTTAGTTCAAGATTAGTTTTTAATTTGGTGGTTAAGTTTAATTATCATTTTAGGAGAGTGATTATCTCAAATCGATCTTTATCATTATCCCACACATTTTTTACATGAGAATTAAACCAACAACTTCTTACTTGATGATCCCACACATACTATACCGAAAGATCATGGACCCATTATTCGTACTAAATATACAATCGTTTTTTAGGCAAGTATGATTTCCGATTTTTTAACTAACTAATTCACGATGTTTGAGCTCAAAGTCACACATACTTAAACAAGTAAAACCCTACTTCTTTTATATAGGTTATGACCATCTAAGAGTAGTTTACACCTATGTTATTCATACTAATATAGTAACATATGTAGGAAAAAAAAGATAAAATGCATTCTCCTAATCAAACATATACATCATAGCTCACTCCAACCATATATATAGCATGAAGGCGACGCCAACAAGCGCCCCTATATTGATGGTTTTCTCTTTTTCAAGTTTAGGTTTATGTTTAAAAAAAGATGTATGTGTGAGTTTGTAGTATGCTTAAAAAATATTTCAACTTGTATGAAAAAATATTATAAAATATCATATCACGTGAAAGTGTACATGTATTATTCTAATTTCAGCGTGTATATTGAAGACATTGGTTGCCAAACCAAATCCTTGATGTTTGATATAGACGTATAATTTTATACTATATATGAAAATAGATTAAACAAACTAGTATATATTTATATTTGTAAATGTGGACGAAAAACCCAAATTATTTAGGTGTGTACTTGTTACGCAAGGCATCGTGTATGACTATATGGAGTTATGTAATAAGTTGACCCTTAGACACAATGATCCAGTCTCAAAAATTAATGTTTTATTCTAGATTAATAAAAGTAATATCGAACTAATAATTTGATCGTGAATAACCAACATTATATTTTGAATATTAATAAAAATTATGACAAACGATGCCATTATATTGGTAGTTTGAAAAATGCCCTAGGACACATGATAAGAATTGAAAAAAGTACATAAAATTACATGGGGATCCACGAAAAATGACACAAGTAACTATAAAAAATGTAATTTTTGTGGATCCTCATATACATTTATGTATTTTTTTCGCTTTTTATCATGTGCCCTAGGGCATGATAAGAAGTGAAAAAAGTATATAAAAGTACACGGGGATCCACGAAAAAGGACACAAGTAAATATAAAAAATGTAGTTTTTGTGGATCCTCATATACTTTTATGTACTTTTTTCACTTCTTATTATGTGCCCTAAGGCACATGATAAGAAGTGAAAAAAGTAAATAAAAGTACATGGGGATCCACGAAAAAGGAAACAAGTAAATATAAAAAATGTAGTTTTTGTGGATCCTCATATACTTTTATGTACTTTTTTCACTTCTTATCATGTTTTTGTAGCATATGTGTATACTTTCTTTTCTTTTCGAGTACGATTTCGTATACATCATCAAAGTGGAATGTGTATGCCTCTACCACTTTTCTTAGATAGACATTCTTTTCTATTGATATTATACCTTTCGTTCATTTGTTTTGGAGAAATGGCCATTAGAAACTTTGTTGTGTCTGGTAACGATAAGGATTTGAGCTTCATGACTAGGGGATCCTCCAAATTTTGGGTGGGTTTGGTGTTGGGTCACCCTTCATCTCGGTCAACAATGAGCCGCTTGTGGGTGTTAATGTCGAGCCTTTGGCATCAGTGAACCCTGATCAACTCGTAGAGAATGAGGATGCTCAGAGTGAGAAGAAGGAACTGGTGCTGGTTAGTGCAAAGGGTATAGCTAATAGGGTGAAGAAAAAGAACAAGAGTGGCTTGCAGGCTGCGAAAGCATCATCAAAGAGAAAGAATGTTGCTCCAACTTTGACCTCAGGCAAATGACCTTGAAGCCTTCTAAGAAGTCTAAGAAAGCCAAGGCTAAGTCTTCGGCCCTCTTCGAAGTCTATGATGACAGTACTCGTGATCTTCACGATAATCTAATTATATGCTTCTGCTAGTGTTTTGACTTTGTCTTCCCTCTTCTAAATCCATTTTACGTTTGCTTGCAGGCTTTCTAGATGCCAAGAGTTACCAAGTGACGTAGCTTGTCACTTGCTCGTGTCGAATGTTACTCCTTCAGTCTGGAAGGCTTGCCTCGACAACATGAGTATTGACGAGCTATGCGACTTTCATGACATGAGCTATACCAGACAGACTGTGTTGGACAATGCCTTCAATGAAAGAACCAAGGAATTGCTGAAGACCGTGAAGCAAGCTAGGGATGAGATGGATGTGATGTTGAAGAGGGAAAACGACATGGATGCTAGTTATATAAGGATCTCGAAGCCAAATGTGACGAAGCTCTTAAGGATTTCAATACCTCTAATTTTTATAAGAAATATTTTCATAAGAAACTTACTAATTTTGAAATTTGTTGTTTGTACAAGGCCCATACGATAAAATAGGCCGGACCTAAGCTTCTTACATTTAGCAACTCATAAACTGAGCCCATGTGTCTGTTGAACGAATAAGTAAACAACATTGATTTTACGAAAATTTATCGATTGTCACTGATCAATAGAAGAATCACAAAGAATACTTGCCCTAATCTTTTAATCATAATAGTATAAATACATAATTAGAAAGAAAAAATGTGTTCTAATCAAGCATATCTACATATATCGATCACCCTGCTCCGACCATGTGGTAAGTAGGCGACGCTTTTTCCAGCAACCCCAACAACCGCCCACTCTTGGATTCGCACGCGGTGGCCGTGGCATGCCTCCTTTTCTATTTGAAGCTCCTACATGATCTGCAAAAAGAAATTAGTATACAATACATCATTCTGTAAGAAAGAAACACACATTAATTTGCACGTATACAAGATGCTAGTTATTGATCATACTTGTTTGTTGCGGACTTTGGGCTTGTGTAGTGGCTTGAAGAAGGTTTCTTCCTTCTGAAGAAATAAAGACGAATGCTAAGAGAACAACTAAGATTAATGTCACACCATTGAACTTCATTATTAATGCGTGTTTTAGTTCATATGATGTTAGTGTCTTGCTTTTCTTTATATAGAAGATAGTAATGTTATTGTTAACCTAATGACACGGACTTTAAACTACTCTGTAGTATTTATTTTTGTTAAACTCAAACAAGGAAGAAGCAAAGAAAAGTCGACATTGAGTATTTGAAAATAGAATAAAAAAAATCCTTTTCTGTAAGACTGAAATGTTCATATATAATAATCATTTGTGAAGAAGTGTTCGCACACATAATCATAGGTTGACATTTTCAATCTCTTGAAAAAAACTCTCTTTGCAGTTGCACTCACTCAACATCATCTTTTGTTAAGAAGTTTTCAAATACATATTCTTTTCAAGATATACATTCTAGTATTCGTCTTCTCATATCATGCGAAAGTGAACAATTTTAATTGTATTCTCGTAAGTCATAACTCAAGGTAGGCATCTGAAGGTAATATAATGAACAAAGTCTCAAAATCGCCAAGTCACTGCCGATACAGCTATATAACCAGCTCTTCTGTATGTTTGCTAAATCATGAATTGAGCGCATGTTTAGAATTCTGCTGACCATCAAATATTCAACCTCGCAAGCTGCTTGAGTTTGGTTTGGCCATGGTTACTTAGCTTAGCAGTTTATTCAAAACAGAGAAAGCTAATACTTTAGAGTATATGAGTTGCTCATAAGTTAAAATTTCTACCAGCTCGGTATATCAACATGTAACGATAAAATAAAACTATTTTATTTTAAGAATAACCAAAATTATTTACAAATTTCTATATAACCTAATCTATCACATTATCTATACGAGTTGATGACATGGTCCAAGGTTAACGTTTATTTTTAGTATTGCATGCGGTCATGATGTGTCCATTATTTTAGGCTAATGATATTCAGGTTTTGTTGAGATACCAAACTTTATATTGAAGCACAGGGGCTTTTCCTGTACAAAATATCAAGGTTGCAAAAGTCATGAATCGATAGTCGGACGGTCGACCACCTTGTAGCTTGTAATCGGTCTAGGCGGGATTAATCGGTGATTAATCGGATTGGCATTTTTGGAAAATTTTGGGTATATCTGCAAAGTTTTGTGTACATCTGGCGAGTTTTATGTATTTTCAGCAAGATTTTTTCTAAAAAAACAACTTGTAATAGATTAAAACGGTTATTATAAGTGATCAAAATAAGTTTACGGTGAGTTTTGGGTACTTCTAGCAAGATTTGTGGCTTTTCGGCAAGTTTGACCATCATTGACCGCCGTTGACCACGGTTGACCTATTGGTTTGACCCAGTTACATAAATCGGCAAGGTTTGTGGCCCTGTAGCGCCTAAGCGGTGATTAATCGGCCTTGTAGACCTTTTTTTTGCAACACTGCAAAATATTCTTATTTCTAACTATGTCTCTAGTACAAGGACTTGTTTGTTTGTCTATGATTGTGTAGGTATCTATTTGTAAAGAATCAAGGGTTTTAGAGCAATAAAGGAAGGGCTTCTTTGCAATATAGTTTCTTGGAGTATTTAAGCTTGTTCTTTTATCGCACTTTATCATTCTAAATCTCACACAGTTTTCTCTCATATTGTTTTAAGTCTTAAAACCCTAATTCTCTGTAATCGTTTGGTTGATCACAGTTTAATTTGGTTATTATTCTTTTGTAATATTTTTATTAATCTTTTCTATTCTTTGTAATTGTTTATAAACGTTTTTAGCAAATAAAATTGAACCAAGGAATGGTTGGTTGGGTTCTTTGCTATCTTGTTAATCTTTTGTACAGGTTTTCATTTCCATGCAAGTTATTATTTCCTAGGCTAGTGGGTCAAGTAATTAGAGTAGTAGTTTTCAAGCATCTTTTATTATAGGAAAAATTCTGAAAATAGACCAGTCGTCTACGTGCATATTACATTCTATCATTTTTTTTCAAAAGTCCAAAATAGATCAGAGCGACTTTTGTTATGGGCAACTCTTGTCTATTGACTAAAGTACCTCTGTGTCCAAACCTTATAGGGTTTGATACATAAGGGTATTTTAGTCATTTTGATTTTACTAAATTCCAAAAATCTACCACTAATTGGACACTTGGCGACTTATGGTTGGATTGTACAAGTTGCCAAGTCGCTCTGGTCTATTTTGGACTTTTGAGAAAAAAAAATGAGTAGAAAGTGATATGCACCTGGGCGATTGATCTATTTTCATAATTTTCTCTTTATTATATAAATGTAATCTTGGCATGGGTAGTAACAGAGAAGAAAAAGAACGAGAAGTTGGTTCTAAAGTAATTCTTAATTTAGTTGTTAGTTTAATTGTAACACCCCAACCGACAAGGGTAAAGATATCTGTCTGATACGTGAGTCAAATCAGAACTTTAAATACCATACAAAAGCGGAAGCCTTTACAAAACTTACAAAAGAAAACATAAATAACTTAATAATCAAAATAAATCTAAGATCCCTATATTCAAATCCTGCTCTCAGTTCTACTCTCAACCCAGATCAGCCATCCCATAAGCTCATCTTGAATGCCTAATACACCTCGGGAAAAGAAATGCGGTGAGCTTACAAAGCCTAGTGAACGAGACATAACAAAATGAAAACTAAACAAAAGCAAATACAAAATGAAATAAAGAAACGAATAACGAAGTCGCGTGAATGAGGATAATGAATCATCGAGGATTCTGGCGGAAACACGAACACCACGTAAAGGAAGAACAAACAACAAATAAGAACAAACACATAGCATATTGATGACCAAACTGAAGCACATCATAATCAGCAGCAATTAATGAATCGTGCAATTTAAGTACATATAAGTCAAGCGAAATACCGAAAGCTAGTAAAACAACTACTAGAAGTAAACATGTCCTTTACACAAATCAATTAATCTACATTTAACACACTTATCCAATATCGTAGCAATGAACAATAGCGGTCAAAGCGTGGTAGTCACACATACAAATAGAAAACACGTAGGAAAACTATAACTAAATAAGCAAAAGACATAGCATAGCAATTAGCAAGTTATCAAGTCGGATATCATAAGTTAAACCATTTCCCGGATCAAACTTTAGTATAGGCGAAATTTAAACATGGCGGATCAAACATAGCGACACGAACACCAACGGATAATCAAAGTTCACGAATTATCCGAACAATTATACATAATGAACTTACGAACAATCAATTATACACTAGCATAATCATCATACGGATCAACAAGGTCACATAATGGTAAACTAACATATAATCGATGACAACATGCGAATCACATTTAAGCATATTAATCATATCCTAGCATGGCAAGCGGTAGTCACATAAACATGTCAAAGCATAAACACATTCAATAAACATATAATAATTCAAGATGTAAATGGAAACATTGACAAATACGGAATCATAAAAGAATATCTAACACGAAATAATGAATCTGATTTAGTTATCTACCACGAGCCCGAACATATCATATCGAGTAACTTTCTTATTTAGAGGGTGACCTCGGAATACCTTATATAATATGAGGGAGACCTCAATAACAAATGGAGTAGCTAGTTCCCGAATTTGTGAAGACGCGTATTGCCTACGACATCATTCACCGCACAAATCATATCGGATAATGGATCGGATCTAGGATGCATCCATCGCCCCAGCAGACGAGATAGTGGCCATACTATCAATAAGCGAGATAATGAAAGGGCGTGGCGAGAACATCACTCATCGCCCTAGAGTCATGTCGGTGCATCATCGACACGGACATGGAACCCCATGACTAGTGAAATATTGGCTCGGTGTCAAACTAACTTAGGTCAAACAGTTGTCATAAATGACACGAGATCATAATTCATCATAAAGGTCAAACAGATTTACAAATCGGAGTTTTCATATCATAAGTTCAAATCGGATGCTTCATGGTTCAATGAGCAGATTTCGAGATAAACAACGGATCAAACAAATCGTAAAGGGTTCATATCAAATGTTCGAAATCAAAGGTTCATATCACGATCGCATATCATACGTTCATAATCGAGGTTCATAATCGGATGTTCATAATCGAAGTTCATAATCGAAATTCATACTCAAACATAGCAAGGTTCAATAAGCGAAGTTCGGACAAAGAGATTCACATAAGCGAAGGAATCATAGCAATGGCATACGGAATCCTAATAAGCATAAGGAAATGACAAGAAAAGGAGATCATGAGAAAACCTTTACTAAAAAGGTCGAATATCGTACCTTAACGCAAATGAGGAAAAGCAAATGAATGAGCGAACACGAAGATACGGCGCCACGTCTTCTTCAATGAATCTACACGGATTACGATTCGTATAATACTTATTAGCTCCTTTTATAAGCTTCTTATGCCTTCGTAAGTGTGTTACTTATTGATATCATGTTTTATCTTTCATTTTCTTAAACTCATATTTGGACCGGACTTTAACGATTTTATAAAATACTTACTTAGCTCAAATGAAATCAAGCAAAATCCGGGGTTTCCATATGATTTAAAAGACTCTCCAAGAATTGGTGGGTTCTATTTCCATGCTAAATGGCCTACGGAAAATCATAAGTCCGGACCGTCCGAGAACTCACTTTGATTTACACACACCAAAAGTATGGCCCCAACAAAACACTCACCCTACTCAACACATCAAACCAAAAGCTACAGGTGTCACACCATATATAAATATCATATCCACCAAAGGAAAAGTTCTAGAACCGCATAGATTAAATACTAAAATCATTTACTACATCATAAATTTCAACTCAGAATTCGATTCGGACACCCTAACTCCAAAAATATAAAATCATACTTCCACGTTTGCAAATGATACAAGACTTATTTTTCCAGAAAGCTATTTCAAAGTACTACAATTTAGGCTCAAGAATCACTCAAAACATGCAAGTATCATCGATAACACCTAGATGAATCCACCTAAATTTCGGACCGTTTTCTCACTTTGACACTTAATCTTGTAAAATTCAAAATATCGACTTAGACAACTCCAAATTCGACCAAACCACTTGGAAAACTTAACTAAGACATAAAACAAGTTTTTTAAACAAAAACCCAGAATATTACACTTATAAAATTCGATCTATAACACACACCAATTCATCCTATTATGCTGTCCAGTTTTAGGGTTCATATTAGGCCATCATAACACATGTTTAGACCATTAATTACATTTAGGGTTCCATTACGATTAGGGTTTCGAATTTATTATGTATGATAACATTCATATTCGTTTTATATAAACATAAGTGTGTGTGTGTGTGTGTCGATTGGCTAGAACAACAAAAGGAAGACCATGAGGATACCTTTAGGCAGAATATAACGAGACCAAAAGAGCACCAAATGAGACTCACGGATCAAAATGCAAAGACCCAAGAGCACCACGATCAAAACACCTTCAAACGCTTCTTCTTCATGACCTTGAGGCTGAATAAAATATTAATGGAGGCTGTTAGGGTTTCGAATGGAGAGGAGATGGGATTTGATGCCGCCACTTTTGGGTGAAAGTGAATTAGGGTTTTGGTGTGCTTCAATTTTGTGGGCGTATAATGAAAAGGAGGGAGGGATACGGTTTTGATGAGCCAAGGAAAACAAAGGCCAAGCCAAGTCCAAATTCAATTTATAACTTAGATGGGCTTTTACATTAAAGTTTATATGTGTTTTGTAATTTATGAATTTTTGGTTCATGTAATATATAAGCGTGTAATATGTATAGGCGTAAAGTGTCGAAGATTTTATTTATTTTGTACATTAGGTTTGACAATCTTTTACAAGTTAGGTTAAATTTTACATTTAATGAGCTTGATGAATTTTACATATTTTATAAATATTAAATAGAGGGCAAAATAGTCATTTAACGCGGTTACGATTTTTAGGGCTTTACATTAATTATTGTTTTAGCAGAGTGATCATCACATATTAATCTCTGTCGAGGGTGCTTTCATTGCTTCGTACTATGCTTACATTATTGATATGAACCTCGCAAAACACATCACGCCAAACTCAAACTTATTAATAAAGAACTTGCAACCCCCTATTTTCGGTTGTCCGCTCTCATTAGAAATACCGTTAAACCCGACCAAACTATTGTTAGAAATATTCGTGTAGGGTGTGTGATCATCCTGGATATCTTACTAGAATCGTGTTGAGTTCACTTTCCGTATAAAGTATTTCGACCCTATTTATTCCTGGGTTGCATGAAATCTCTATCGGGATAATTATAGAAGAGAAACACTTTGTGTCTAGGCACAAGATCACAAAGCAGGAATAAGAGAGGAATTGTATGTGTTTTTTGTATGTCTAAATGAGGCTAATGGATCTGTTTAAAATACATATTCTAGAAGACAGTTATGCAGTTAAAGTTGGTTTCAACCAACTTTCACAACCGTTTTTTCAACCGTCACAATGGTTGGCAAAACTAGGGAAAAACGGTTGGAACACTAAATATACCATTTGGGTCGGCCCTTGACCCCTGCATTTTTGTCATGGTCGAAAACATATTAGTTCAATGAGTGTGCACTCTACACTTTCATAACTCGTATCCGAGCCGAATATGAAATCTCATTAGCCTCTAGTAAATCGTCATTACCTAAATGGCCATCGATGACACTAAAATCACCAACAACTATGGGTCTGTTTTTCACCACCTCATCACCTATTACCAATATCGAAAACAATGTCGCATCACAATCTCAAACAATACCCTCTCCGTGTTGCCCTTCGACTTATCAACCCGCTCACGCACTCGTCAAAAGTCCAACGCAAGATAGTTATCTTCACTACAACAAAAGCTTCATCAAACTAGCGTTCTAGCCACCTTCATCAAAGATATGTTAGCCATCTTCCATTGCTTGGAAACATTTCCTCCCGGACACCAATGTTATCCACCAAAATTGGCTTTTCTCCAAAACCAAATCGGAACCACCTTCGAAGCCACATGACTCGATGTACAAGCCATGAGCCTTGAGGACAAGACTCATTTTTTGATGGGGAGTATTGATACGAGTTGACATGGTCCAACAAGAAGTTGTTAACAATTATTTCCTAGTATTGCATTGTGGTCATGAAGTGTCCATTATTTTAGGCTAATGATATTCAGGTTTTCATTTCCATGCAATTTAGTAATTAGAGTAGTAGTTTTCAAGCATCTTTTATTATATAAATGTAATCGTGGCATGAGTAGTAACAAAGAAGAAAAAGAACGAGAAGTTGGTTCAAGAGTAATTCTTAATTTAGTTGTTAGTTTATTTATTGTTTTAGTAGAGTGATCATCAAATATCGATCTTTATCATTATCCCACATATTTTTTACATGAGAGTTAAACCAACAACTTCTTACTTGATGATCCCACAGATACTATACCAAAAGATCAAAGACCCATTATTCGTACTAATATACAATAGTTTCTTTTGTGTAGGTATGATTTCGAATTTTTTGTCGAACTAATTCACGAGATTTGAGATCAAAGTCACATAGACTTAAAACAAATAAAACCCTGCTTCTTTTATAAAGGTTATGACCATGTAAGAGTTGTTTACACCTATAATATTCATACTAATATAGTAACATATGTAGAAAGAAAAGAAGCAAAAATCGTTCTCCTAATCAGCGTAAAAAAAAAGCAAGAAGCAGTCAAACCGGTTTTGACCAAAACCGGTTCCGTTTTAGAAAAAACCGCCGGTTTCCAACCAGTTTGGGGATCCCACCGTTGGAACCGGTTCGGTTTCGGTTTTTGAGAAACCGGTTCCAAACCTGTTTTGGACAGTTAGATAATAGCTACGAGCTATTTTTTTTTACCGTTTTTTGCCTATTTTTATCGTTTTCCAACGGTTGTTTGTGTTTTTTTGCCCCATTTTGCCCTCCTAACTTCAGTATAAATAGGTATGCTGTGTTTTGTTTAGTCACAACACTCAAACACTCTCAAATTGCTCTTGAAACAATCAAAACTCTCACTAATCACTATTGGCAACTCGAATTTAATGGTCCACTTTTTGCAACTATAGTTCACCCAATGAAAGAAAAAGTTGGTAAATATTTTGAAGAAATTTCATCGGTAGTTACTTGTGCCGCCGCATTAAACCCATGCTTTAACGTTAGTGAGGTCGAATTACTTATCGAAAAAATTACTTAGGATTTGAATTTGCTTCAAGAAGACCCTTTCTTTGCAACAAATACAAAAAATTATTTCAACAAATGCTTTACAGATCTATTTGATGTTTATTATAATAAATATGGTCAAACAAATGTTTCAACGAGTTCGGCTTCTTCATCGTTTTCTACAAATACTACCTTAGATCCACAAATGGACTTATTTTATAGTCTAAGACAAGAAAGCGTTAAACAGGCTAGGAGTGACCAATCGGCGACTAACGAATATGGGGGAGAACGTATTTTTCTCTTTCAAGTGTAGGTTTATGTTTAAAGAAGATGTACGTGTGAGTTTGTGGCATGCTTAAAAAATCTTTCTAGTTGTATAAGAAAAGATTATCAAATATGAATTTTAAACTTAGGACATAACCTTAAACTCTCATCACGTGAAAGTGTACATATTTTTATTTTAAACCAAATCCTTGATGTTTGATACAGTCATATAGATAGTATAATATTCTACTATGAAATAGATTAAATATATATTTATAAATGTAAAGGAGGACGAAAAACCCAAATATTAGATAGGTGTGTACTTGTTACGCAAGGCATCGTTTATGACTATATAATGCTATGTACTAAGTTGACCCTTGAAACAATGATCCAGTCCCAAAAATTAATGTTTTATTCTAGATTAATAAAATAATATCAAACTAATAAATTGATCGGTGAGTAAACAACATTATTGTCTTTGAGGAGATCTACATCTTTCCAACCTCACCGAATTGAAATTCTTCTTTATTATTTGGGCTTCGGTTTTTGAACCGCATCAATTGCTAAAATAAAAGCTTCTTTCTTCTTCAAAGACTCTAAAGAAGTTGGGGCGGAACTTTATCTTCAGTTCGGTTTCTATACGTAGGTTATTTAATGTTCAAATTACATTCAGAATTGTGGTATTGAACTAACCCTACTATATCCATACTACACATATAATGGAGGAATAATTATCTCCTAAATCTTTTTAAGATTTCACTAATATGTTGTTTAAGTATTAAAACTTTTAATGCATAATGAACACACTAAAAAGCTCTTACTAATATATTTTAGAGAGTATTTTAATACTTCATTTATTCTATTTTTTGAATTTTGTGTAATGCAAATTACACATATAAATAAATTAATTTTAACGCATACTAAATTAGAATGTCCAAAAATATTATTAAATCGTAAAAGTTTCACGAGAACAAATCTAGACACGTTTTGGAAAACAAATTATTAATTTTACCACGAAAACAAAATCGTGTTTTAGAATAATTGAATGATGGTTTAAAGACAAATGATGCAAACTTGTAAAGTGTTAAGATATAATTTATATATTTTACATATTTATGCTACATATAATAATAGAATAAGTCTTTCTCTTAATTTTTTTAAGATGACACTAATGTGTTGTTTAAGCATTGCACCTTTTAATGCATAATATACACGCTAAAAACTTTTACTAATATATATTTTATCCGACATTTCAATAATTTGTTTACTATAATTTTTGAATCTATGTAATGCAAAACCACACATATAAATCGATAGAATTTAAAAATGCATATTTAATTACTGCTTTTAAAATATTATAAATTCCTTGAAGTCCAATCTAGACACCTTTTGAATTTTCTTTTATTAGCTTTACCATAAAAACAAATAACCGTGTTATATAATAATTGGGACAATGTTTAAAGACAAATGATGCAAATGTGTAAAGGAGTTATAATTTATATATTTTTATACATTTTATCTATCTATATTACATATGATGAAGGAATGATTATCTCTCCTAAACATTTTTAAGATGTTATTAATGTGTTGTTTAAGCATTGCAACTTTTAATACATAATGTATACATTACAAAGCTTTTACTAATACATCTTACACAACATTTTAATACTTCATTTATTATAATTTTTGAATTTGTGTAATGCAAAAACACATATATAAATCAATAGAATTTCAAAAGGCATACTAAATTACAACGTTCGTAAAATATTATTAAGTCATAAGTGTTTCTCGAGAACAAAGCTAGACACCTTTTGAAAAATAAATTATTAATATTACCGCAAAATCAAAAAAATGTGTCATATACTAATTGGGACGATATTTTAAAGACAATTGATGCAAATGTGTAAAGTGTTAAGTTATAATTTATATATTTTTAGGTCCGTTTGGTTCCATAAAGGGAATGAAACTATGACTTTCAAAGTCATAGCAAGTGTTTGTTTGTTTTGTTTTGTGGGCCCGTAATGAAATGGGTATATCGTATCATAGATTCATTACACACCAATTTGGTGTCTATGAAATCCATTCGTGGGGCCATCTTTTACCACTACAAAATTCAAATATCTATACACTTTTTCATACCATATTTTATCAACCAAACATAAACAATCGTAATCATACACTTTTTCATACCCATTATCATTCCATCTCATTCCAATCCGATTATACATTCCTAGCAACAAACCAAATATACATTTTACACATATCTATATCCATACTATTTATAATGCACGAAGGCATCTTACTCTTAATTTTAAGACGTACAAAAAATTAAGCATGGTTTACAACATTTTTATGCACTCAATTTTCAGAATTACAACGAAGTAAGCATATTTTACAACAAAATAAAGCGTGGTGTCATTTTAAGACCAAAATTCTATCAAACAACATTAATACTATTAAAAACACCCCTTCACCAAAAATTACAATCATTTAAGCACAATGTACAATAGATGCAACCAATTTTCAGATTTACAACAAAATAAGCATAGTGTACAACAAAATAAGCATGATGTAATTTTTAAACTTATTTTCAAACTTACAACATTAATGCTATTAAAGTGATCAATGTTATTAATTACTATAATAACTACTACTTACAAGAAAAGAAACATTGTGTACAACACTTTAATGCACATAATTTTCAGACATACAAGACAAGAAACATAGTGTACATCAAAACACCATATTAATGCTATTTAATGTAGTAAATTATTTAACTGGTCAATAAATACAATTAATACAGTTATTAAAACACCCCTTACATAAGAAATACAAATTATCAAAGCATATTGTACAACCAAATTTCACTACTACAAATAATAAAGCACATTATACAAATATTCAAGCTCGAACGAGCAACGGGCCAAATGGGCTTGAGCCCGAACGGGCTCGAGCCCGAGCAGACACGGGCCAACGGGTTCGAGCCCGAAAGGGCACGGGCTATACGAAATTCTTGATATCCATGAATTTATTGTTAAAAAGAACATAATAAACTAAAATACATTATTCATCGAAATTTTTTATTTTAAGGTACCCGCCGCTGTAACGTGCGGGTACCCTGCTAGTACATACAATAGAGGAATAACTTTTTCTCAAATTTTTTATAAGATGTCATTAATGTGTTGTTTATGTTCATGTATCATAAGTGAAATGAGTATATTTCGGGTGGTGATCGTCGGATGTTCGATTTTCCGTGTAAACCGGTAAGGACCCTAAGATATGTTTAAGAATCAAGGGTCAGGGTAACACTTACATTGATCGTGTATCTTCGTCTCATCTCTGTGAAAAGGATGATGAGAAAGGTTTTGGTGTGATAAGCGGTAATGGATGTACATCCATTATTGGGGTGGGGGTTTGGGGTGGGGTTTGGTGGGGTGGGTTGGGTGGGGTTAAGAAAGCCTATGGTGGATGCATATACAAAGTTGTATATGTTCGGTTACTGATTGTGGTTTACGGTTTACCTAATATGTTATCATCCTAGTATATATAGGGAGGTGTTTGGTACGATGACCCGTAAATATTATTTAGTGCACATTTAATCGTGGAGAATGTAAATGTGGAGAATGTAAATGTAATAAATGAATGGAAAGAAAAAGAAAGAACCCACAGATAGAGAACGTATTCTCCTATTTGGTGAAAGTATAGAATCAAGCAGTGGAATGATTTTAAGAATTGATTCTAAAGTTTGGTGTGAACA
The DNA here is from genome assembly GCA_022545495.1 of Chrysanthemum lavandulifolium. Classification (NCBI taxonomy): domain Eukaryota; kingdom Viridiplantae; phylum Streptophyta; class Magnoliopsida; order Asterales; family Asteraceae; genus Chrysanthemum; species Chrysanthemum lavandulifolium. Next base: position 40,356,659 of record CM040244.1, on the reverse strand, counting down.
TAGAATGAAAATAATGAAAATGTAACTTATTACATGTTATCTTTTCTAAATATTGATTTTTATACAAGTTTTATCAAGTCAATTTTTTGTTTTGATTTGTTTTTTCCATTGCGTAAAAAACAGCATGATTAAACCAAATATATATCAAAGCTTTAAACTGTTGTAAAAACAACACTAACCAACTGAACATAAAAGTAAAACTGAGACTTATGAACCAGAAAAGTATTAGCAATAAACTCTCGTTAATAATTTTGCGACTGAATTTGGAACTACAAGATCACATGCCCACAATCATACAACTGAGTTCCAGGTCCACAACAACATAAAAAAATGTATTTAATAAAATAAAGACCTCCACTATCATAGTTGTAGCAGATTTGGATGAATTATAAAAAGTTGTATATTATCCAATAAATAAAATATTTGAATTAATTATTTAAATTTGATAAGAAAACCTATTTGTAGATTGTAGTCAACCTGACTCAATATGGTTCATGAACAAATCATGGCACATGACACCGATTGTGAGGACCAAATTGACAAGAGTTTGATAACTACTTTTGATTTTTGTAATTAGATATACAAAATCAAAGATATGGATAACTATTGTGTGGAAAACTAGAAGGGGGGTTGAATAGTTTTACCAATTAAAACTTCCTTTTAACTATTTAGATTGACTTATGTCAATCTATTTGATAATATGTGTTGGATGTTGATAAAGCAATATAAATATATGTAATGAAAAGATAAGAGTAAGAAGACAAAACCACAACGCGAGTATTTATAGTGGTTAAATTTCAAGGACACCTTCCTTGCCTACTCCACTCCCGAGTCACCTACTCGAGTTCGTAAACACTACACCAATCTCCTTATGGCGGAGAAGCCTTCACAACGTCGCTACCCTTTTTTCCGGGTGCTAGGCTAACCACCGAGTTCTTTCACCCAAGGTGAACCAAACCTACACAACGTCGCTTACACTTTACAAGGTACTAGGCTAAGTACCTAGTTCTTTCACTCCAAGGTGAACTACACCTTCACAACGTCGCCTACCCTATATTAGGTACTAGGCTAAGCACCTAGTTCCATTGCAATGGAGGAACTACTACCACACTACACCAACGACTAATCCCGAAGGAGATCTACTCCTTTACAACATCATCAGGACATCAATATCCTTGGATCTAATGCTAGTCTATCTAGTACATCGAATTACACCATATCGAATGTACATCTAAGGCACCTTTCACTAATGCCTTTGACTAGATCTACAAGACACCTTTCACTAATGTCTTATGTCTTCACTTATAAGCACCTTTCACTAATGCTTCTAGTCTCGACTTCTAAGCACATTTCACTAATGCTTCTTTTCTTGACTTCTAGCACCTACCACAAGTGCTTATGTTATAGACGATAGATACCCTTCACTAATATATTCGTCTTGACACTTGAGACATCTTTCACTAATGTCTTCAACACTACACTTCTTTGAAGAAAGAAAGGAATCATCAACAATAAGACTTCGGTAGCCTTGATGATGAGGAAGCATGGCAACTCATGGACTTGAGCTTGCTCGACTTCAAAGGTGGTGATTTTGCCTTTAAGAGGAACCTAAAGATCACACAAAACAAAACTACAAACATAGATCTCTTGGATCCGAGGTTAGTGAGTTTTAACTCGGGGAGAAAGTATGTTAGAAAGGGGTGAGAAATAGTGAAGAAATGGCTCACTATTTATAGAGGAAAATCCCTCATTCCCGGATCCCACGGATCCCTTCCACAAGGATCCGTCTAGCGTTAAGAGGATCCGTGGGACGCTCCCTTTACCTATGGGTATTTTGGTTATGGGTCATGGGTCAGTGGGTTGAACCATAGATCTTTGGCTAGATACAATGTATCTTTGAGTGCAATGCACTTGGTCACTTGGGTATGGGTTGATCCATGGGTTATGGATATTATCCATGTATGATATAAGCATGATGTCATGCAATGGGTTATGGGTCAAGATCCATGGGTTATGGGCTTTCGGTTGTACCCAACTACATTCAATGTATTTGCCCAATGGGTTGTGATACTTAAGTTTCTACCCATTTATATTACCCAATATACTACATACTAGTTATGTGTATATTATACCCAATTATGTAAACACTAGTTGTTGTACATATGTATTCCTAAATCATAAAATCACTTATACTTGTTTTAGTCTTTTATGTGAAAGTGTGAATATGTTAGAAACTATTAGTTCAAACCATTTACGTATTTTATTTGTTTCGTTAACATGATTTTACGTTTGTTATCGACAAAACATTAGAAGATCGTAAAATATAAATAAACGTTTTTACGGCTTATTTGTATTAACACATTGTTGGGTTAATTAAAACTTGACGATGATAGTGTTTGATAATTGCAGGTGTGGGTTTTGAGGATTTTTTTAGGAGGATTTTTGGGTTAAATGTGCATTGCACTTGTAGGGGGTACAAATATCTCTCATTGTTGGAGAGGATTATTGATTCACGCTGGAATTAGACGGAGAATGACTCCCTTGTTAATTTTCTATTCTCAGCTTTCTTCTCCTTTTTTGAAGAATCTAAATTGAGGGTTGAGAATGGAATGAGTACTTTATGTTTCCATTCTCTAGGTGCAACAAACAAGGCAAACTATTCTCTTTACCTTTCTCATGTTTCTTTTCCACTGTACCAAACACCCCCTAAGTAATAGATGAGGAGATGAGGGTTTATGGGCTGTCCATTATTTAGGCTATTGGGGATTTATTTGACAAGTGAGCTTATCTAACAATATCCATGCCCGTGGACCTAATGTATACACATGTCATTAAGCCCCCAAGTCTAGTATAGTATGATGTCTGGATCATAAGGTGCTAGACTTGTACATAATCTAGGTTTTCTACGCCTATCCTTGTCATGTATGAGTAATGTACTGCAAGTGAATCGAAATCAATACCATGAGTTGATTTTTCCTCTTGGAGATAACATAGGTATTGATTTGAAGTGAACATCATGCCAAGCCCTGACGGTAATGGCAGGTTAAGGCCTGGCCGTATGGACGATAAACGTAAGTGAAAGGAGGGTTGTACCCTATGTTTAATATAGGAGAGAGATTGTCTCAAGTTGTAAAAACAACTTGAGTCAAGTTGAGTGTTTGTGAGAACATACTTTTTGATTTGAGCCATTAGATCAAATCTAACTTCCCCATTTGACTCACAGTTGTTTTAACTTTCCTAAATATTAGGAATGTTCCATTTGTTGTTTGACCTACATGACTCAGTAGGGTTTTTGAAATCTCTTGTCTCTTTTTTAGAGTAAATTAAATATGGTCCCTAGGAATGTTCCATTTTGTTGACGTCCTTTTTGTGTGGTCCTAGCAGTTTCGGTTGAGTTTGGGCGCCAAAGTTAAATTTTTGAAATGTTCTTCCCTTTAATTTTTGCTTGTCTCTTTATTCATCCATCGTAGCGTGTTCGGCGCAACATCATCTAAACTTAATCTTGCAAATTGGTTCGATAGATACTGTTAATTATTTTATTAAAGCAACATACTACATTAATTCATATACACCAACATCACTAAGCCCACGTGTAGCCAAATTTGATAACAACACCACGATTTCATTAGCCACGGATCGACATCATCATCACCATCGATTAGCAAGCACCACCACCATTGAGAAGATTAGTTTATATGGTTTTATATTTTGAATCTGTTGGAGATTGGGGTGGCGGATAATTGCGAGGTTGACAAAAAGGTAGCGGATCATGGAGATCGGGGTGGCGGACCACCACCGGCTGTGGTGGTAGGATATTGAGATCGGACCACAAAAAAGCTGGTGGTGTTTGTTTCTTTATGTGGTTAGAAATCTTTGGTAAAATTTTGAATTGGTTATGTAACATCAGGGTTTACGTGCTTTTAAAGGTGTTAGAATTAAATTTGTAGATTTTGGTAGAATGGAATTTTTATACTTTTTTATTGAATGATAATATTTGTTTTTGTAATTTGGGTGATTTGAATTTTGTAGTTTTTGGTTATGAAAATTTGAAGCAACTGTTAATTGAGTCCGTTAGTTTGACTTTTATCTAGGTTCTTGTTATTGGAGGAATAAATAAAAAGAAAAAATAATCAGAAAATTAAAATTAAAGGGAAGAAAACAAGGGTATTTTAGTCATTTAACTTTGGCGGGGATCAAACATGCAACCAAAACTTCAAATGAGGACCATCGTCAGACTTTCGAAAGGATAGGACCAACCTGCAATTTGGCCAAACCACAGGACCAAAAATGCAATTTACTCCTTTTTTATCATCGTAGCGTGTTCGGCGCAACATCATCTAAAGAACTTGATTGGTTATAGTACTGTTAATCAATATTGCCATGTACAAATTTGATTTATTTATACTGTAGTTAGAAAAATATATTTACAAACATCTTTTGTCTTGTTTTAGTAATCAACTTCTTTCATATAAGTTGTTAAAATTTAGCATCGAGCTTTATCGACATCATTTTGTAAACCGTAAATCATTTTTATAGATTAACATAACTTTATATTAACTCTAAGATTTTTATACGAGAGTTAAATAAGAAACTTACAATTTTTCAAAATTGTTGTTTGTACAAGGCCCATATAATAAAACAAGCCAGCCCTAGGTCATGTTTGCAACAAGATTGGAAGCGTTTGGAGCGACATGGCGACATGCGTGAAGATTATAGATGAAAAGCTTGTTTGGCAACACCTCAACAAGCGTTAAAATATTGTCTTACCGCCCAATCTAAATGCTTCTCGATTAAGATTCACGCATTGCTCCGGCGTTTGGTTTATGAAATTACATATATACCCTCATTTGTTTAATCATTTATTTTATTTTAATATGAATATGACCTTTTTCGTAATTTTACAATTTATAATTAGTGCTACAAGACAACTACGTTACCAAACACATTTTTAAACAAACAACTACGTTTCATCACATCGCATCGCCATCGCATCGCATTACTACTTCTTACGCTTATTACTTATCGCATCAAGCTATGTCGCCAAACATAGCCCTAAGCTTCTTACATTTAGCAAATCATAAACTGAACCCATGTATCTGTTGAACGAATAAGTACAAATACAATATTGTGCCTCAAGTCCTCAACAATATTGATGGTACACAACTATATATGCATCATTCTGTAAGAAAAACACACACATTAATTTGCACGTATACAAGATGCTAGTCATCGATCATACTTGTTTGTTGCGGACTTTGCGCTCATGTAGTGGCTTAAAGAAGGTTTATTCCTTTCGACGAAATAAGGATGAATGCTAAGACTAGAGGTAATCAGTATGACCACTCACACCAAAACCCTATAGCCCCACTATGGATGGGCAACCTCATGCATGAAGTGAGAAAAAAAAGATATAGAGGTGAGCCATGTAGTTGCTTAGTTCACGTGCAACCCCACCCCACAACAACACACACACACACAAAAGAAAAAGAAAAATGCATTCGTTGCATTATTTTAATTTTTTTTATATTACCTAAGTTTTTACTTATAAATACCCCTAAACTTCAACATTTTTAATCACAACTTCTCATTTTATACTCTCATACTCTAAATATCATTTTACTTACAAAATGTCTCAACAAACACTCCCCGACACTCAAAACATCGACAACAAAACATTACCCGAAACACTCCCCCAACACTCGAAAAACTATTCCGTCTCGAAAATATTCCACCGTCAAACCAACAAATCAACTTTCGACCACCATCATTTTTTACGGAAACCAACTTACTGAAACCAACCATACCAAAACCCACAATTCATGCGCGAGAAACTTTAAAAAATCACTGAAATGGATGGAGGTGGAAGTTCCAGACTTTGAAGAAAAGAAAAAGGAAAAGACCAAAAGATACAAGTCATCGAGGTCTAGTTCGTTCAACACAACATAGTCTGGGGAGGGTAGTTTTAATTTGAATTTGGACGCTGAAGAAGATGAGAAGAGGAGGTGAAGAAAGTTCAACGATGACTAGTGGGAAGTGACAGAGTGAAGAATAAAAGGGCGGGATCATCGGCATCGTCAACAACTATTAATGATGAAGCATTGCCTAGGTTGATGGTCTTCGAATATGCAATTCACAACGAGCTGACAATGAAGAAAGAAGAACGCTTAGCTTTTTCTGAGATCATAAAGAAGGAGCAGGAACTAAAGGACAAGAGTTGGCAATGTGAGAATATGAACAACGACAAAAGACATAATGTTATATATGCGCCATATAATCCTTTGATTAGAGTACAACCCGAGAGGATGGAATAGATGAGGCGGTGATCAAAGTAAGTGGAATTTAGAATATTGGTTTATGTTTCTTATTTCGTACATTTAATTTTTTTTATTTATCTATGTAATGTTTTTAATTTTGTACGTTTAAATTTTTATTTATCTATGTATTGTGTTTAATTTCGTACATTTACATTTTTAAATATTTTTTGTTTATGAATAAAAAGTTTAATTAAAAAAATTGGTTGAAAGGTGGGTGGGTATGACTATTAGTGGTGAAAGGTGAGAGAAAGGAAAGCGAGGAAAAAAAAAGTAATGATAGTCATGCCTAAATCATATGCCTGATTTTATGACTAACTAGGATCTTGAAACACATGTCAAGATCAATAATATGTAAAGAAAAAGAGAGGTAGTGCAATTCACATGTCACCTATTTAATGAATTAAGCACATCTTTAAGCTTATATCTTAAGGGTCATACTATACAAACCCCTTTATGATGCGACATAAGAGAGTTTTTAGTCAAAGATTTCTTTTGTCCCCCCTTTATTTCCAGTACAACATAACTTTTGTCAATTTTAGTTAAAAAAGCTAATATAGTACTTTAAAAGGTAGTTGTGATTAATTATCATCTCTACTCTAATAGAACAACTAATAAAAAAGCATTTTTAATGTGTGTTTTAAAATGAAAAAATTATTAAAATAGTACTAATATGAAAAGGTATATTTTGTAGATCGGTGTTGTAATTAACTTCATTTATATCTTAATTATATTTATCATTTAATCATGATCCGTTAGTGTGTTGCTTTTTTATTTATATAGAAGGTAGTTGTTATTGTCAACCTAACGGTTTAAACTACTCCTTATCTCATCTTCCATATTCTCTAATAAACTATGTCAACCTAATATCAGAAGACCTAAACTGATCCTAGACCTAACTTTTTAATGCCTCCGTGTCACACGCCGGAGGTTCGGAGGGCTCATTTAATCCTTAAACTATGTCATCTTCCATATTCTCATTAATCATGTTGAAATCCTCCTCCTCTCACTCTTTTCTTTGCTGAATTATCATAGTTTGTCAACTCATCACCGATCCTAAAAATTACACACCTAGACTTAAAAATTCACCATAAACCTACAGCAGCGCCATTTAACAGTGGCCTTGCCTATTCAAAATCTCAACTATAGCTGTTTAACATCACACCATCATGACGATCAATAGCACCACCTTCGGTGTCCTAACGCACATCGAAAATCCTTTAACCCACTGGGACTAAATAATGGGTTCGAGCCCCACCGGTGAAATAGAAGATTTGTTGATCAATGTCTCCGACGATGGGTTAGATCCCCACTGGGACTAAATATTTCTCCGACGATGGGTTCAAGCCCCACCGGAGAAATAGACAAGATTTGTTGTAGTTCTTGTTGATGTTAATATCTGGTGCAGCCACAACCCGAGCAAAATCTTAGATCTATATAGATCTTGAAGCCAACTTGAACGAATAAGAAATATCAAAACAGGGCTGTAACTTGTTTTCGGCTTAGAAAAGAAACGAGCAACAAAAGGGTGTTTGTCATTCGTGTCTTGAAGAATCAAACGTGAAAATGAGGTGGTGGATCTTTGTAGAGATGGAAGACAAAAGCATGTGAACATGTCTTGTTTGTATTTGTGGAGAAAGGGACAGGATGATCCCATTTCTTTACTTTATGTTATCATTTATCATTTAATCTTGAAGATGATCGCTTTTATCGGATATCTTCAATATTATTGTTTCATTTTTATCTTTTAATATAGAAGGTAGTTGTTATATGTTTTGTATCAACCTAATAGTTGAGGGTTTCACTATATATGTATGCTTATATCAATAATAAACACAACTACCTCTTTACACTCCGTATAGTAGTATATAATTTTGTCAAATTATAACTCAAACAAGGAAGAAGTAAAGAAAAGTCAATTAACTATTGACATTCAGTATTGTAAAATAAAATAAAATAAAATCATGAAGAGTTCATGTATCTGCTGAATGAATAAGTGTCCAATAAAATGCACGAATACAAAGCCTCAAACACGATTACTGATGATATATAGATTGTCGTAATATTTTAACCAAACAAGTATGGTTGAATAAATAGAAAAAATCAAACAATGTGTTCTCGTAATCTATTCCCATACTTGTTCTCTGATGAGATTGAGTATTGTTGTTTTGTTCTCTTCAAACATATTTACATATACTGCACACCCTGCCCCGACCATGTGGTAAGTAGGCGACGCTTTTTCCAGCAACGCCAACAACCACCCCCCTGCCCTTTGCTAGGCCTGTCTTTACTTGAATATTCTACATGATGAACAAAAAAGAAAATTAGTATACAACTATAAATCATTTAAAAAAAAATAAGCATGCGTGTATACTATGTATATATGCTATTCATTGATCGCACTTGCTGGTTTTGGACTTTGGGCTAGTGTAGTGGCTTGAAGAAGGTTTCTGCTTCCTTCTGAAGAAATAAGGACGAACGCGAAGAGAAAAACTAATATCAATGTCACGCTATTGATCTTCATTCCTTTTTGCTTGTTTTAATTTGCATTTGATGTTAGTGTCTGATTGCTTTTTTTCTTTATATAGAAGTTAGTAATCTTATTGTCAACCTAATGACAGTACGGTTTGATTTATTTACTCAAATTCAAACAAGAAAGAGTAAACAAAAGTCAAATATATTTTACTTAATTTAAGTAGGTTGACATTTTCACTATCTTGAAAAAAACTCTCTTCGCAGTTGTCACTCACTCAAAATATTCTTTCATGAAGAAGTTTTCACACACACATAATCTTTGGAGATTGCACCCAAACAAAAAACATAGTTTTTTTAAGGTACATTCTAATAATCGGCTTTTAGCCTAACGATCCAATACGCATTTTAGATGTTACATTTGTTAAGTGATCGTAGGTTTAAGCTTTAAAAGGAAGGATGTACGTGTGAAGTGTGTAGCATGATTAAGAAATCTTTCTAGAGTACTAACAAGATCACATATATGAACTTCTTAACTTCGAACAAGTTCTTAAGCTCTCATATCACGGGAAAGTGTACAATTTTAATTGTATTCTCATAACTCAAGGTAGGCATGTGAAGGTAAAATAATGAGCAAAGTAATAAAATTGCCCAAGTCACAGCCGATAAGGCTAGATAACCTAACCTTAATTAACTCTTCACGTTTGGCAAATCATGAGTTGCCCATGTTTAGAATTTTGTTCACCATCATATATTCAACCTCACAAGCTGCTTGAGTTTGGTTTGGCCGACAAATACATGGTTAATTATAAGCTTATCAGTTTATTCGAAATTGAGAAAGCTAATAAGCTATCCTTTTTAAATTTGTAACCATATGAGCTAAATTATTAGAGTATTCGAGTTGCTAATAAGCTAAAATTTCTACCAGCTCAATATATCAAAATGTAACGATAAAGTAAAACTAGTTTATTTTAAGAATAAGCCAAATTATTTACAAATTTCTATCTCACCAAATCTATCACGTTATCCCACACATGTTTTACATGAGAATTAAACCAACAGCTTCTTACTTGATGGCTGCTAAAAATAAATAAAAAATAAATAAATAAAAATAAATAAAAAAAAAACTTCTTACTTGATGATCTCACACATGTTATACCGAAAGATCTCAGACGCATTATTCTTTACAAATATACATTAGTTTTTTTTTTTTTTTTTTTTCTCTCTCTTATGTTAAGTATGATTTTAAATTTTTACCGACTAATTCACGGCGTTTGAGCTCAAAGTCACCGAGTCTAAACAAGACCCTACTTCTTTTATAAAAGGTTATGACCATGTAAGAGTTGTTTACACCTGTATTATTCATACTAATATATAGTAACATATGTTGAAGAAAATATTGCGTTCTCCTAATGAAGCATCATTATAGCTCACTCCAACCAGCATATAGTATGAAGGCGACGCCTTTCCCAGCAACACCAACAACCGCCCCTATCTTGATGGTTTTCTCTTTTAGGCGAAGCTTCTGCACACCTTGATCGTTTTCTCTAAGTGTAGGTTTATGTTTAAAAATGATGTACATGTACGTGAGTTTGTGGCATGCCTAAAAAATCTTTCAAGTTGTATAAAAAAAGATTATAAAATATGAATTTTAAACTTAGGATATAAGCTCTCATATCACGTGAAAGTGTACATGTTTTATTTTAATTTCAGCGTGTATACTGACGACTTTTGTTGCCTAACCTAATCCTTGATGTTTGACCTAGACGTATGATATTATACTATGAAATAGATTAAATATATATTTATATTTGTAAATGAGGACGAAAAACCCAAATTAGATGGGTGTGTACTTGCTACGCATGCAACGCATCGTGTATGACTGCATAAAGTTATGTAGTTGACCCTCGAAACAATGATCCAATCCCCAAAATTGATGTTTTATTCTAGATTAGGGGCGTTTGGTTTGTACTAGGGAATCACTATAGGTATGGGTATAATAATTTGGTGGAATGGGAATTGGTATCACTAGTTCAAATATGATGGAATCAACAAACCTCCCATATAGGCCTACTATGGAGAAACCCTCAATTGGTGGTTATTAAAAAACCTATTGACATAATCCAAACATATTTAATGATAGAGACACCCATTCCTCATACCATAACCCCTAACCAAACGATGAATGTGCAATATTATTTTGAATTGTAATCAAAATTATGACAAACGAATGAAACGATGTCATTGTATTGGTAGTTCGAAAAAACACACAACGTTAATGTTAGTCACCTTCAATCGTATCAGTTTTAAGCAAGTATCTACAAAACACTCTCTTTTTACTAACCTTTTACTAAATCTACTACGATCTAAACTCTATCAACAATTTAGTTTCAACTAATTAACATTATATACAGTTATTGTTTAGACATGCAGGTTCTATGATAATTTAAGGTCGAAATCATTGAACTTGGTGTTACCACCTTGAGAGAATAGATTATAGTTTCGAATATAGGTATTCTTCACTGTCTCGTATAGTACATTATTAATTATGTCTAGAATTAAAAAACCACTCTCCCAACTAAGTGGCGACTTTGGCGATTCTAATAAAACCCTAATCGGTTTTTTCTCATCCTATCTATGATGCTAATCTTTAACAATCTGGTTCTTGCTCTCTAACTTGAATCGTTTGTTTCTTCTGTTTAGTTTTTGTGATCGTTGAGATATTATTAGTTTAGGGTTTCGTTTCTTTAATCGTTGCTTAGGGTTCCTTGTCGATTCCTTTTATATCTATCATTCAATCATTAGCAATTATTGAATCGACTACATCATTATGGGTTGAATTATTGTGTGTTGTTGCTTATAAACCCTAGTTTTTACTAGGGTTTTACTCGTGTGTGTCGAAGACCAGACATTGTTTGTTTTCTGTTTGCAATCTGCTGGATTAAGGGTTCTAGGTTTGTTGTGATATCGAATATGGGAGAGAAGATCAATAGCATGCCTCGTCATGTTGTTAAGGATAATCAGGGTTTTGATTTTAGAGAGCTTACGGTGAGTACTGCTGGTACTGGTAGAGAATCGAGTGCTACTCCATGTGTTTCTGAGGTTAACAGAAGTTATACTACTACTGTTAATTCATTAGATGGTGATATGCCTATGCCTCTTGGGAGTAAGCCTGATGCTTACTCTTTTGATAACGTTACTAATGCAACTAAGGCTACTGGTAGGCATACTAATGTTACGTCTAATGTTGATATTCCTAGTTCTGTTGAGCCAACGGCTATAGAAAATAATGGTATTTATAAGGCGGTGCTAGATGTGTGTATGGACTTTGAGAAGGCTATGCATAATATCTAATTGAAGAAAGCCAAAGTTCTGGATGCATCTACATCACATCAGGTTGGTTCCCTTCAAAATACCCCAAGTGAGTTGAAACAGACTACTATGGCTCCCAATGGTGCAAGTTGTGTCAAATCGGTTTCTTATGCGGGTGCTACGTCTGTTGATCCTAAGAGACGCATGTCAAACTTTCGTAGGTTGGAGTGTAGTAAGAAAAAGAATGGAGTTGACCTTACAGCCCCTATGAGAGTTGTTGAAGAGGTAAACATTAGGTTTGAAAATACTCTTTATGGCTATTTTTTTGGTAAACGTATTTCCTTCCCAATTGTTGATTATTACGTGTGTAATACGTGGGCCAAATACAGTATTCAAAAGGTATGATGAATGCGAAGGGGTTCTCTTTGTTTAAGTTTTTCACTCGTAAAGGTGTTGAAGATGTTCTGGAAAACGGACCGTGGATGATTAGGAATGTGCCTATTATACTTAAAACTTGGACTTTGAATAGGAATCTGCTTAAAGAGGATTTGACTAATATTCTGGTGTGGGTTAAATTCCATGATGTTCCCCTTGCTATGTTTTCTGATGATGGTCTCAGTCTCCTAGCTACATTGATTGGTACGCCGAAAATGCTAGATTCTTACACTAGTCAAATGTGCATGAAATCTTGGGGTCGTAGTAGTGTTGCTAGGTGTCTGATTGAAGTGAAGGCGGATGAGGTACTTAAAGAAAGTCTCACTGTTGAAATACCCCTACTTGATGGGTCGGGGTCTACTATTGAAAAGGTTCGTGTTGAGTACGAGTGGAAACCGCCTCGATGTGACACTTGTAAGCTATTTGGTCATACTTTGGATAATCGCCTAAATTTGTTCCTCCTCCGCTCACCTACACAAAGGGTAGTGATTGTTTTCAGACGGTCAATCGCAAAAACAAGGGGAAGAATGGTAGCCAAAGTGGTCCGGGTAATGGTTTTATTAAACTTGTTGTGGGTCCTAAGTTTAGGTATCAACCTAAAGCGTCTCCTCCTGAACCCAAGCATTCGGATACTACAAAGAAGAAGGCCTATGATGTAGCTAGTACATCAAATACGTTTGAAGTCCTGAATATGATAGATATTGATGAATGTGGCATTCATACTGATGTCGTGGCTAAGGATGGGGCAGAGTTGGACTCTGGAAATACAATGGAAGCTAAGGAGGTTTGTCCTACTCCTATTGTTGAGAAAATTGGGGAGCTTGAAAAGCTAATTATTGATGGGAAAGCGACCCTTGTTGATGATGATGGTCATCCTATTAAAAAAGTTGATTATCCGGGTAATAAAATGGAAGCTATGATGGATGGGACTCCAAAGACTGGTAATTTATCGCAAGAACCACTTGTGAGTGTTGTGAAAGAGAAGGTGCAGGCCGCGGTTAGTAAATCTAGTTCTACTTTTTCTCCATCTACTTCTTCTACTAAGAGGGTTAACTCATTCTCTAAGGTGGGAGAGATTGTTGATTCCGACAGTGATAAAGAGGAGGTTGTGAACACTTTTGATGAGTTAATGAACCTATTTGGCGGTGGTCATGACCGTGAAGATGATTATGATGACTATGATTATGATAACTATGCAGATCAGGTCTACGATCTTGTAGGGAACTTGGATGTTTATTATGACATGTATGGTACTAAGCTCCAAGGCTTTGGTAGGAAGTAATTTTGTTTTCATAGATGTCTAATGTTATATATTATGAAGTGGTTTACTTTCTTGGTTAGAAAATATGAAGTATCTTGTTATGTAAGCTTTTCCGCCTATGTAACGGGCTGAGATATAAAATTTACTCATATCCTTTGTACTTAAACGTTTTTTAGAGTAATATATTTACCGGGTCTTTTGACCTTTTACAAAAAAAAAATTATAAAATAAAAATCAGTATGTCTAGTCTTATTATCATACTGATACATGCTCTTCTAATTAGCATTGATAATTTGGTCATTATTATTATTTTTTTCTTTCTTAGAACAAGTTAACAATTGTTTTACACACCTTAATTATATATACCGCTTATCTCATAATATATCATACAAATGTCTCGAACGAGACTTGGACTATTGTCTTGAACTCACAACTTTTTTTGTTGATGAACAACGCACGTACCACTAGCTATATCATGACTAAATGACTTGGGTACCGTGTTGGTAATTGTTACAAAGAACACCCATAAGCTACATACACGTATGTTGGTAATTCAAAGACCAAATAAATAACAAATGCGACAAACGAAGCGGAAGCTTTATTCAAATAACCAAACCAAATTCAAAGGTACCACCAATGCAAAATTCTAATTCAAAAAGTACCAAACTATTATTCAAAAAACACCAAGAAAACTAATGCTAATAATCCCTATTTATAGGGCAAACTAAATCATAAATTAGTTACCAATTACAAACAAACTTGTAACACAAGTCAAACAAATTACCAAATAGCCCTAAAGTTTAAGTCACTTTTCTAACAATCTCCACCGTGACTTAAACTCCTCCACCGGCTTCAAATCAAATTCAAAGTTCCAAATACAAGTGATACTAGCCAAATTCAAATCAAACGATCGATTCCCAAAAACGATCCAAAACAAAGTTGATGCAAAGCAAATACCGTTCAAAACGAACAATCAAACGTTAACCGACAAATTCAAACTCGGCCAAACAAACAAAACCAAAACGGCTCAAACGATCTTCAACAAATATTATCAAATTCAGGCAACCATCTTCAAAAGCCCGACAAACGAAGATCCAAATTTTCAAACTAACAAATTTCCAATGTAATATGCATAAATTTCGATCAATACCAAACAATTCTTCAAACAAAGACAGTCAAATTTCAATTCGAACAAACCCAAAACGAACCAACTTTTTTTCTTCTTTTTCTTCATGATCAACCTGTCTCTGATACCACTAGTTGGTAATTCAAAGACCAAATAAATAACAAATGCGACAAACGAAGCGGAAGTTTTATTCAAATAACCAAACCAAATTCAAAGGTACCACCAATGCAAAATTCTAATTCAAAAAGTACCAAACTATTATTCAAAAAACACCAAGAAAACTAATGCTAATAATCCCTATTTATAGGGCAAACTAACCGTCATAAATTAGTTACCAAATTACAAACAAACTTGTAACACAAGTCAAACAAATTACCAAATAGCCCCTAAAGTTTAAGTCACTTTTCTAACAACGTACATTGGACGACCTAGTGTTTAATCTTAACTACACAACATTGATCTCAACGATCAAGGTTTTGCACTTTTGACAACGTACAATCACTACAACAACCACACTTATATTTAACGAGTAAGACAATATTTCCCGCGCTTCACCGTGTAAGTAGCTAACGCATATAGCTTTCAATTTATCAATGACAATTTGCATTTATGAAATTGCATTTTAGCTCCATTATAGTTTGATATTTGAGAAACATGAGAAAAATACATAGTCGATGAAGTCATGAAACTGCTTGCCTCACTGCCATCACTCTATCCCTTGTGAGAGGAGAAATGTAAAATAATAGTCAACGAAGATGCATGCTTCATTGCCTTGAGTCACACAAATAAGACTATAGTTATCACCAACGAAGATGCATGCTTCTTTTATTCCAGCTGGTATTGTTACATATATAGAGAAAAAAACAATAATAAAAAATGGGTGAATTTCATATATCCCCTTTAATACCACTTTAATTTCATATATACCCAAAACAATTTCTAAATATCACATATACCCATTTACACACTCAAAATATCATATTTACCTACTTTTATTTATTTTACTTCAAATAAATTATAAGCTGACTATTTTACCCTCCCCTTTTTCAATTTGATAGCGTTCTCTCCCATTTACCTTTAGACATTTACCTTTAGAACCATATTTCGTAGATTAGAACATTGATTACCTTTTGGAAATAATTTTTTTTTTATAAATCGAATTTAAACTATAAAATTTTACTAACAAAAGTCAAACAAACAGATTATTAGTTAGTTGCTACCAAGAATACTTCCAAATTCACATATGAGCAAATTCCATATTGAAATTACAAACAAGCATAAAGGCAATTTCCGAATCAAAGAACAATATACAAAAACTAAAGATGTTAAAATATAAATTAAGAAACACCCCTTCAATTATATGGAAGAGAAATGAACATCTTATAGTATATTAGTCTTCTATTAAATGTCCATTTCAATGAAGTTGTGCTACGTAAATGCGAGGACCACAAAGTTTTAACCTAAATGATATCATAAGAACCAGTTAACAGTTAATACTTAAGATATGATGGACGCAATGACCAACCAAATTTGAAATAAAACCATTTAATTAAAAGGTATTATTGTTTCACGATGACATATATTTCACGATAAGATTGAGTTCCCCAAATAAGGGGTTGCTGGATAAAATGGAGGCAACATAGGGCTCTTTGCTCTGATTGGAGAAATGGTTTTGGCACTTAATTAACGTGGGTAAAACTGTCATAAATGTGATAATGGCTAAAAATGGGTATATATGATATTTAGAAATTGAGTTGGGTATATATGAAATTAAAGGTGGTTTTAGGGTGATATATGAAATTATTCCATAAAAAATATCAAACAATGTGTTCTCCTAATCAAGCATATCTACATATATCGATCACCCTGCCCCGACCATGTGGTAAGTAGGCGACGCTTTTTCCAGCAACGCCAACAACCGCCCCATGAACTATGCTTCGCTTTTGTTTTGGTTAAAGCTTCTGCACGTTTACACAAAAAGGAAATTATTGTACATGAATTTCATTAAACCTAAAACACACATCTGCATGCACGTATTAAAAGTACATATATGCCAGTCATTGATCATACTTGTTGGTATGGGACTTTCTGCTCGTGTAGTGGCTTGAAGAAGGTGTCTTCCTTCTGAAGAATTAAGGACAAATGCAAAAAGAACAACGACTAAAAACAATGTCGCACCATTGAACTTCATTGTTAAAACCGCATAATGCTATTGATGATGCTGTAAGTTGTACTTCAATTTATATAGAAGGTAGTGATGTTGCTATCAACCGGAAATGAACGATTTATTTAATCTCTTCACTTGTTAGACAAGGAAAAAAGTAAACAAGTTGACTTTAAGTTCTATACAAAATACATTTTAATATCTGAAAGATTGAAATGTTCAAACCTAATTATATTTTACTATGATGCATGAACTAGACCTAAGTAGTTTTAGATTAGCAACTTCTTGTGTCAACATCTTGAAAAGGTCTCTTTGAAGCTGGCATATATTCACTTCTTGAGGCATCATGAAATTAGAAATAATACTTTACCCATTTGTAGAATATTTGCAAACCAACTTTTAAATTAGTAAAAAGAGAATAAAATTGAAATGTTAACAAAATTTTAGTATTCAAGATAGGAATTTTCAATTGTAACACCATTTTATAATTGTCTTACATCATCATGTATTATGTTATACACGAGATTACATTGTTTGAATACTAAAATACAACTTGATGACCACTTAACAATCTTAAGGGTGTGTTTGGTACTGAGAAATAAAGCCAGAGAAAAGGAAATGACTTTAATTCTCGTGTTTGGTAAGCCAGAGAAATGGAAAAGCGGAGAAATTGGAGAAATTGGTAGGAAATGGAGAGAAATGAAAGAAGTGTAATTTAAGTAGTTCATTTCCTTAATTTTGTGGAGAAATTGGAGAAATGGATTAATTTTTTGAAAAATGTTTTTTTTTTTTTTTTTTTTTTAACATTTAAAAATTATTTAAAAAAAAATTATTTAAAAAAAAAATAAGTTTAAAATTATTTTTAAAAAAAATAAGTTTTTTTTTTTAAATAAATACATTTTAAAAAATATTGTTTATAAAAAAACAAGTTTTTTTTTAAGTAAATACATTTTAAAAAAATAAGTTTTTTTTAATAATTTTTTTTAAAGAAAGTACATAAATTTAAAAAAAAAAATTTTAAAAAGATATATTTTTTTTTAAATAATTTTTTTAAATATTTTTTAAGAATTTTTATTTAGACAAAATATTATTTAAATAAAATTTTTTCATTTCTACAAGCTCCGTTGTTACCAAACATTAGAATCGAACAAAATTTCATCGATTTCTATTCTCGAGATTTTATTCTACTTCATTTTTTTTCTCTCGAATTTCTCTACCAAACGCACCCTAAGTGTTTACGTAAATTTCTCACACACACACATACATTAGGTATTATGATGTCTCGTTTCGATCAAGTGATTATCACTAGGTTCGAGTTTGAATCGAAACAAAAATGAAGAGTTAAAAACATAAATTTGGTATTCAAACCATTTCACATGTATTGATGAAATTGGTTTATAATATATTTTACATAGCTTTAATTTGTTAAAAAAATGTAATTGTTATATATAAAATATAGATAGGTATTTGAACATAATTTCTGATTAATTGAAAGTTAAAATAGTTGTATTTTCGTTGAAATTTCAAACTGATGGTTTTAGTTAGTAAAGGAATTCATTTGTCTTTGTGGCGAATAAAATTTAACAGTGTATTGAATTAAAAAAAAAAAAAAAAAAAAAAAAAAAAAAAAGCTATAACAATTCAAAACATTTAATTGCACTTTCGTCACAAGCTGTTGCATTTCATGCGTACAGTTGGCAAGACACAATTTTAAACACGACTTTAGTTGCTAAATAAAGTATGTGATGATTTTATATAGATTCTTAATTCATATTAAACTACAATATATTTTAATGCCGACAAATATCCGATAAAATATAGGTATTGTTAACATGTGTACGCACACGCTAATTAAGTCGTATCAATAACTATGATTTGTATACTAAAGTTTACAAACATTAAACCAAATCATTGTTATATTTTTTTACGCTATACGACATTAGATAACGATTTTTTTAGAGAACCAAAATCACACACACGACTACTACAACATACATATCCTCACACAACCACAACAACTTCACTTTCCCTGACTTGAACCCACAACACTATAAAATAATGTGTTGTATATTACAATCTTGCCATGTACATGTAGAATTGATGTCCAGCGATACACGATATTTCTCTAACTATCATTGGTATATAGTGTTTTACAAGTCTTGGAGTATAAATCCAAATTTTCTCCGGCTACAGTTATTAACAAAAAATTTGTATAATAGATTAATAGGCTCACAAAACAACAATCACAAACAAAACCTAATCAGTATATAATCTACATATATATCACCCCAACCATATGGTATGTAGACTGTTGGGTTTAGTCTCCGCGCAGGCAGAAAGACAATCAACGACAAGAAGAATACCACAGGTGGTTACCGGATATCACTTGAATCGTGTGATCACTTTCCAAAGTAAACTATTCGACCCTAATGCCCGGGTATCACGAATATCTACTTGGGATAAGACTAAATGCGAGTTAGAGAATTAGGCACAATTCTATAACCCTTTCACTAGTAAGTGTTTACGTCAGGTCTTATTCATGCATGATCGCACCTCCTATTTATAGGTGGTTACTTGAGCTATTCCAATGGAATTATTAGTATTAATCGCCCATTAATAGCCTCATAATTATCCCCATTATAGCCGTTAGTGGTTACATGACCAATTAAACGTGGTCATAAAGAAGTTGTAATCGCCATTTAGCAAGATTTCCATAAGCAAGACTTTCCACTAGCAAGACTTTCACTTGAAGTGGAAGTACGCCTATCGCTGGAAACACCGCTATCAAGATTTCATAGCACTATCGCGATACACCACTGGAAACATCGCTTATCGCTGGAAACATCGCTATCGCTGGAAACCACAAGCGACTTTCCACAAGCAAGATTTTCCCAAGCAAGACTTTCACCAAGATTTCACTTACAAACCACTATAAGAGTCGTGGAGTTCATGGACCTTATGGGTGTACATCTGCACCTCCCAACCCATTGCAAGGTGTGAACTAATCCCACAAGTGCACTAAATTTTCCAACAATCCTCCCTAAATTTAGTTCACTTCCTTTGCATGAAAAATAAACATCAATCAAAACATGTGCATAAACGAAAATGTCCAGAGGATTGAATTTCCATCTTAGTAAATTACACGCTCAAATATTCGAGAATCGTGGTGTTCTAAGAATTGAACCCTTCAACCCATTGAATACCAAGATAAAATACACACAAGTTTTCAAACACTTAATACCCCGACACTATACAAGCCATGTGTCCATATCCAAATTCATAAATGTTGTAAAAGCTAAAGTCCAAAGCTTCTCAAGCGGCAAAACTTCAACATTTACATAGGTGGTTCCTCTTTAGTCATGCTCCTGCTAAGCACTTTTTCAAAGATAATATAACCATTAAGAAGTAAAGACTTCATCCTCCTTTCAAGAAGTTCGAGCACAACCTTGGGATGTAAATAAACATGTGCTCCATTAATCGAATGTTCGACTTTCCACATTGAACTCACTCCCAAGTTTCCTTAGAGGAGTCAGTGTCCTAGCATTCAATGACTATGTTGGACTTAAACCCATCCCTTTAGCGCACTTTATAACCAAGTCTCTAGCCGACCCTTCGCAAGTGATCGCCTAAGTTCGCTGAGATCTCACAAACTCTATAGATACCACCCCATTCATGATAAGCTCACGAATCATGCTATGTCCGACACCCAAGTGTCTAGACTTACCATTGTACATCGGCTATAAGCCTTAGCCAATGTAAATGCACTATCACACCGGATAGAAATAGGTGCTATAGGTTTAGGCCACAATGGAATCTCAAGAAGCAAGTTTTTCAACCATTCGCCTTCTTTACCAAGAAATGCCAGAGCCACAAATCAGATTCCATTGTTGAACCGGTGATGTAAGTTTGTTTCTTGGATGCCCAAGAAATTGCACCTCCACCAAGTAGGAATACCCACCACCGGTGTATTTAATTGTCTTCGTTATCGATCCAACTTGCATCGGTGTAACCTTTCAACATCGATGGGTAACCAAGATATGAGAGACTATAATCCATAGTTCTCTTCAAATACTTCATTCTCCGAATCGCTCACGTTGATGAGCACTAGGATTACTAGTATACCGCTCAATTTTCCCACCGCAAAACCAATATCGTCTTGTACAAGTCATGGCATACATCAGTACCAATTACCCTAGAATACTAAGTTGAGATACACCTTGCCATGATTAGGCATCGCTTCTCACAAGTATCCATAGGTGTACTCATCGAGTACAATCAAAGTAATTGAATTTCCTCGACCTTCTCAATATAATGAGACGAGAGATAGAAATTTATTACTTTCATGTTTAATCCTTATACCAAGGATAACATCGCCTCCCCATGTCTTTCATGGAGAACCTTGATGACAAAAATCCTTTGTCGTCAACTCGATTTTGGTCGCTGCCAAAGATCAACATGTCATCAACATATAGACAAATGATGACCTTTACCGTATTCATCAAATTTGCTATATACACATTTGTCACCTTGTTAAGAACATAACCACTAGACAATACCACTTCATCAAACTTTGATGCCATTGTTAGGTGCCCGCTAAGTCCATAAAGAGACTTAATCGGTTTACACACCTTGTTTTCATTGCCGTGCAAGATGAAGCCCCGAGGTTGGTTCATATAAACCTCTCTTCCAATTCACCATTCAAGAAAGTCATTTTCACATCCATCCGATGAATAACCAGATTGTGAATAGATGCCATAGCAATCGCAGCCTTATGGTAATCGATACGAGCCATGGGCATAAGTATCAAAATAGTCTATTCCTCGACTTTTGTTTAAAGCCCCGAATGACTAGTCTAGCCTTGAACTTTCAATAGTTCCATCTACCTTCATTTTTCTTTTGAAAATCCATTTGCAACCCGTAGGTTTACAACCAGAGGTAGATCAACCAACACCCAAGTGTTGTTGCCCATGATGGAATCCATCTCATCATTGATTGCTTCTTTCCGTAAAGCAATATCCGGGACTTCATTGCTTCTTCAAATGTTTTGGGGTCATCCTCAACAATGAAGCAATAGGAATATTGGTCCGAGACCTCATCCCTAGTACCTTCAACTAAGTATAGTTGAAACTCAGTCCAAATGACTTTGGAGTCCCGACCCTTTGCTCTTCCCGAGCACGTGTTCAAAGTTGTCGAACCACAACCTCATCGTGACCACCGATGGTTCATCATCGTGGACCTCGATACACCAAAGTGTCATGAGGTCCATTAGGAATCCTCCGACTTGGTTCTGGACCGATGAGAATCTATTCTCATCAAAATCGCATCCCTTGATTCAATTATTGAGTTAATCGAACATATTCATTAGGTTCAATAACATAGAACCTAAAAGCCTTGGAATGCTCAAGATATCCAACAAAGATGCAATAATGCCTCTTTCACCCAAAGTCTTTTGCTTTGGATCGTGAGTCTTACAAATTTCTACAACCCCAAACCTTGAGATAATTCAGTTGGGTTTCTTTTAGTCCGAGTTCATAAGGGTAACCTTGTTCCTTTTGTTGGGAACTCTATTTAGCAAATAGCAAGTCGTTAACATAGCTTCACCCCGTAACCTCGACTCACCCCGAATAGGACAACATGGAATTAACCATCTCCTTCAAGACCGTTTTTCCTTTCGTAAATACCATTTTGTTGAGGAGTATAGGAGTGAGTTTCATGGATTATTCCAACAGATCGAAAGCACCGAGTATCCATGTACTCACCTCCTATCGCCCTTAATCTTTGATCAAGGACCCAAGTTGTAATTCAACTGCTTTTAAACACTTTGAATTTATCTAATGCTTCTTCTTGGTATGTAATAAAAGACATAACAAAATCTAGAAGCATCATCAATAAATGTCACAAAGTACTTCTTATTTCCCAAAGAAGGAGTGGCATGCAAATCACATGTGTCATCGTGAATAAGCTCCAAGATCTTAGTCTCACGACTAACACCCCGAAAGGGTTTCTTGGTTATCTTGGTCAACATGCAAGTTTTACACTTTTCAAGTGTCCATGTCAAAAGCAAGGATTAAACCATCCCTAGACATATCTTGCATTCTTTTATAATGTACATGGCTAAGTCTTGCATGCCATAGGCTAGAATCAAGTGTCATTGTGGTCACAAAAGTCAATTAACATTGTCAAGAGAAATATTAAGCCAAACATTTGATTACATAAATAACCAAAACCAATAAAAACACCATGCTTAGAAAGCACAAATTTATCGATTCAATAACTTGTTTATATCCATAATTATTCAAAATACTACTTGAAACCAAGTTCTTCCCGATATCGTGAACATGAATAACATCAAACAAAGTTACAATCTTTCCCGAACTAAACCTAAGATCTACACAACCACGACCATGCACCAAGGTCGTTGACTCATTTCCCATGTGAAGAATAGAACCATCATTCGTTGACTCATAAGTCTTGAACCGCCTTCTATCTTTACACACATGAATCTGTTGCACCGTAGTCAACCCACCACGCAACATCATCATCCCGCACATAAAAGATTCAGATACATATGTAACATAATAAATCGAAAAGACTTATTAAACATATTTCGACCTTTCAAATGAGTTGGTGAACCACCACCCCGAACCATTATCGCTCGATCCATTGGCTTTACCACCAATTTTAACACCCTGCGGCCCTTTTAATGTGACGGCCTGCCACATTTCCAACAAGTAGGTGTTGCCTTCTTGTTAGGATCTCGCTTGTGTTGTCATGATATTTGCGTTTGCCTTTGTTGTCATTGTACCGTAGAGTTGTTATGCTCTACCATATTGACAACAGATGGTCCAAAGAAGATTGCTACTCTTTGGCTTGTCATTATCCCCGCACTTTGAGAGATTCCTCAATGCGCAGATGATCGCCTCAACTCAACAAGAGTTAACTCCTCCTTCATATGTTTCAAGGTATGCTTGAAATCTTTCCATGAAGGAGGAGCTTGTCAATGAAACAAGAGACTTTGATAGCCTCATCCATGTTCATTTGGTGTTGTGTAAACCTTCCAAGTATTCCAAGAAGTTCATTGTATTGTTCCATAACCGGTCTTGAATCACCATTTTGTAATTTGTGAAATTACTAACAAGGAACTTACTGATGCATCCTCACCATATATTTCGCATCCAAGGAATCCACAGTTCTTTGGAAGATTCAAAGTTCGATAGATATCAAACAGAATCGAGACATACCATCGAGAATAAGACCTCCGTGATATGTAGTCATCATTCTCCCACTTGCTCCTCCCCGATCCGATCCACGTGAGCATCATCACCATCATCGAATTGAGTAGTCAACATACACCACACTCATGCTCGATGAAGAAGTGCATCTTCTTCGCCACCTCCTAAAGTCCACCCCTTCAAACTTGTCCAAATTTTAGCAAAGTTTGAAGCCATGTGTTTCATTGCAAAGAATTGCCATTGATTATCACTAAATAGTTTACTTTGATTGTTGGGTTTAGTCTCCTGCAGCGTGGTAAAGACAATCAATGACAAGAGTAATACCACTAGGTGGTTACCGGATATCACTTGAATCGTGTGATCACTTTCCAAAGTAAACTATTCGACCCTAATGCCCGGGTATCACGAATATCTACTGGATAAGACTCAAATGCGCTAGAGAATTAGGAACAATTCTATAACCCTTTCACTAGTAAGTGTTTACGTTTTCGTGTCTTATTCATGCATGATCGCACCTCCTATTTATAGGTGGTTACTCTTGAGCTATTCCAATGGAATTATGAGTATTAATCGCCCATTAATAGCCTCATAATTATCCCCATTATAGCCGTTAGTGGTTACATGACCAATTAAACGTGGTCATAAAGAAGTTGTAATCGCCATTTAGCAAGATTTTCCATAAGCAAGACTTTCCACTAGCAAGATTTCACTTGAAGTGGAAGTACGACCTATCGCTGGAAACACCGCTATCAAGATTTCATAGCACTATCGGTGGATACACCACTTCGATGGAAACATCGCTTATCGGTGGAAACATCGCCATCGCTGGAAACCACAAGCAGATTTCCACAAGCAAGATTTTCCCAAGCAAGACTTTCACCAAGATTTCACTTACAAACCACTATAAGAGTCGGGAGTTCATGGACCTTATGGGTGTACCTCCGCACCTCCTAACCCATTGCAAGGTGTGAACTAATCCCACAAGTGCACTAAATTTTCCAACATAGACGACTTTCCAAAGAAGTCCAACAACCTCCCCCCACGATGGTTTTGCACTTTACTTGAAGCTTCGCACGTATAAAGAAAGAGAAAAAGTTGGTATACATCAATATAATTCACAAGTGCATATTATAAGTATATATTAAAACTCAATCAAAACGTAGTTGCTTTTATGTAATCGTGTAGCTAAGATGCCCACAAGAATACAAGACATGCTACAAGATTTTGCATTTTTGGGCGGACCTTTCACAAGAGTTTGGGCGGGTCACACAAGCGAAAAAAAAAAAAATTATATTACTATTTATTAATGCACAATCACCCGGCTAAAAATTCGATCGCCCGAAAAAAAAAAAAAAAAAAAGGATTATATTACTATTTATTAATGCACAATCACCGGCTAAAAATTCGCTTTGCAACGCTTGCGGACCAATGCCGCCTCAGATGTATAAAGACAAATGCGGTGTCATGTATTACGTATGTACATATGCTAGTCGATGATCGTATACCTGTTGGTTTTGGACTCTGGGCTCGTGTTGTGGCTTGAAGTAGGTTTCTTCCTTCGGAAGAAATAAGAACAAACGCAAAAAGAACAACTAAGATTAAGATTACGCTATTGAACTTCATTTTTCGATGCATGTTTTGCTAGTATCCAATTGTTGTTGGTATGGTGCTTTGATTTATATAGAAGTAGTAATGTTATTGTCAACCTAAAGAGATGTAACCAATTTATTTTGTCAAACAAGAAAATAGTAAACAGTAGGCATTATTGACATTAAGTTTAACTTTATACAAAATGCAACTTTATACCAATTTATTTCGTACAATGGAGGTTAATGAGGATGAGTTGATTAAGACTGGTTCTACATCACATGTACCGCTTGTGAGTGATTCAATGGGAACAATGGATGTTGGTTCTACTCCCATAGTTGAGAAATTGGTAAGCTTGAAAAGTTAATTATTGATAGGAAAGCTACTCTTGTGGATGATAATGGTCAACCTATTCCGTCTACCTCTTCTACTCAGAGAGTTAACCCTTTTTCTAAAGTGGGAGAGATTGAGGTGTCTGATTCAAGATGAGGTTGTTGCTAACCCATTTGATGAGTCTCGCTAATATATTTGGTGGTGGCCAAGAGTTTGAAGATGAGTATGATAACTATGACTTGATGACTATGCGAAACAGGTTCGTGATCTTCGAGTGAATTTGATGCCTTTAATGCCATGTATGGCACAAAGTTTCAAGGTCCTAGGAAGTAATTTTATTTCGTTGTGTCATATGTTATCATTTGAGTAGTGGTTTGTTTTCTGTTTAGAGAATAATAAGTATCTTGTTATGTAAGCTTTATGCCTATGTAATCTAATGAGATATGAGATTTCACTCATATCCTTTGTACTTAAACGTTTCTTTAGTTAATACATTTACCAGGGTGCAGGATTACTCCCCTTTACCCAAAAATACTTTAACTGAAAACTTGAAATGTTCATATCCTATATTCTACAATATTGCATGAGTTTATGTAAGTAGGTTGACATTTTCAATATCTTGAAGAATAGTCTCTCTAGGCAGTTGGAATTCACGTATGTGGCATCATTTTCTTATGAATGTATGTAGGGTATCAACCTTTGAAATTTCGCAACCAAAACTGAAATTAGTGATAAACGATAAAAAATAATTAAAAAAAACAAAAAATAAAAATAATAAAAAAATAAAAATAAATCATGAAATGTGTATGTAAGTAGTTTTCCACTTTTAAGGTATTAAATTTCGAGTATAACACCATTTTATAACTTCATTCTATCATAACAGTGTTTAAATACTAAAAACCATGCTGACATCACTACAACAAATGGTGTAATTATACACACATATTAAGGCATGTTTACACGGTTTTAAGTGTCACTAAATTTGAAGTCCACGATATGTTTATCGTGGAGTATATTGGCGTCACAAATTGGTGGACGTTATTTTGCGTGGACTTTGGATTTGATTGTGACGCTGAGAAGTGTGGCAAAAAGTGACTAAATGTCCACCCTTTTTATGGTCAAGAAAAATTTAAAAACTGCCACAAAAAGAAGCGTGTAAAAATTTAAGAAGTACACGCTTTATATGGTGGGCATGGTTCTAAGCATAACACATTGGAAAAAAAAGAACTCCACGCTTTATATGGTGGGAGCATGGTTATGATATTTACAGTCATAAACCTGTACTTTTACTAATTTACAATTCATACCCTGTATTATAAAGAAATACACAAATTCAACATACTTGACTACCTGTACATAATTCCATTGAAATAAACCAAGAAAAGATTTCTTGCATTGGGTACATAGTAAAGTTTACAAAATGTAACAGTTAACAGATATCGATCCAGCAATACAAATACATGATTTCTAAGTACATAATTCTGCCCACTGATATAAACCAAGAAAAGATTTATAGACGAGATTTCTAAGTATTGGGTACATATCCAAAACATTGTCTATCAGACGAGACTGAAATTCCATTGATATTTCTTCGATCTCTCATCTTCAACAAGCTCCTAAATACAGAGAAAGAAAATCAAAAATTAGTTTGTATCTAAAAAACTCAAAAGATCATCAATATAACATCTTAAAGATTGTCTGAGACATAGCCACTAATGCATAGGATAAAAATTGGCCGTTTTACATATGAGAAGCTTAAAATATGTGTTAACTACATTACATCTACTAATGCATTTTGGAATTTGAGAAGCTCAACAGAGGAGGATAGCGCCACATGTCACTATTTGTTCTTTGTTTCGAATTTCATGTGAATGTTGAACTTGTTAGATAAACAATGGTTAACTGGACCTTGTACAAAAGGTAATAAGATCTAACATATGAATGACCAAATAAAAGTAACAGCAGCATGCCCTATATAGTGTACTATCAGTGATAGTTTAATCAAGATTATTGAAACAATTATTAAGTTAAAATTAAACAATGGTTAACTGGCCATACCTTGTATAAAAGGTAATAGATAGCTCTTTCCTCTATGTCTGTTTTATCTAGTATAGTTATGGCGACGAGGCCGATGGGAGATGAGGACATCTGTTTTATCCTCTTGTCCTTTCAAAATCTTCACCTAGTCGTACATCTCAACAATAACACAAGTTTCTATCTGTGAAAACAATTAGTTCCTCCTTATGCATACTATTAGCTAATCGAATTCAAATGTGTTATCTGCTACTTACTCATTCCCTATTTCCTAGCTTTAAGAAGACAACATCTCATATTCTTATTTATATTCAACTAATAAATTCCTCAAGCAGAACTCTCAAAATAATCACTACTTACCAAACCAAACATTTAAAATACTTCAAATAAGGGACTGAAAAAATATATACCTGTTTAGTGATCCATGATGGGTGAGTAGTGGTCCGAATTGGTGATGCGCCAAAAGAGGGTCGAAAAACATAAAATACTTCAAATAAGGACTGAAAAAATTTATTGCGATAAACAATAAACCACTCATTGCTTGTCACATGTACCCTGGGTAGAAGCAGAAGTAGAAGCACCATTATATAGATCAGGAAACGCAGTTTCAACAACTTTAAGCATTCCATAAAGGTCATTTAGCTTTTGTCCCATTTCCTTGAGTTGCAAACCTTGATTCTCTAATTGCTTTTTATGAGTCTCTATTTCCTTATTTTGATTCTCTAATTGCTTTTTTTGAGTCTCTAATTGTTTTTTTTGAGTCTGTACTTTTTCCAACAAAAAGCGGTTTTCATTTGTTAGAACCTCACCCCTCATCTTTCTTAAATCACGACTAAATTTGGATACTTGGGATTTTGTTACACCCGCTCCAAAACAATGAGGATTTTCATCTCCAATAAGTGTATTAAGAACATTCCTAGCAATTTCTGCTACTAGGTCATGTTCCTATTTGCTTGAACCTGAAACAATGCATACTTTTTTAAGTTCATAAATCAAAATATGCCATATAAAACTTTAAAAAAGAAATCCAGTATGCGTATACCATCATTTCTGTTGTTGCTTCTTGAATATAAGTGTCATCCGTTGTTTTATAACAAATGTGAAACCTCTCAACATCATGCGGTGATCTTCCATTTTTAACTTCGTATATTAGATAGAGAATATCAAAGAATGCATAAAATACAAGTTATAACAGTTTAAACTGTTATAACACTGCATAAATGCAACAACTACAATTGTTCATAATCAACCCTTAAACTAAAGATACCCTTTTGTCTCTATGTATGATTAAATGTTACTCACAAATTCATGGTCTCTTCACGAAATGACAAGACCCGGAAGTGTAGTATGGGCTTGCTCAAGTCGTGCTTTCTTCCCACAGCCGAGAGTTTCGCATTTCGTGACACCGTCAAGATCACCATATATAGTTTTTACAAGCAATAAGATATGATACGATCGATTAAAGTTCATTAACCATGATAAGAAAAATAAGTTAATTCTTTTATCAAAAAAAAAAGTTAAATCTAACTAAATTCTACCTATATTAACTGAAATAGACCAAGGCATAAGCAAGTTAAGCACTATCTATAACCAACTGATATGAAAAGCTCACAGGGAGAATAAGCAAAAAGCTCTAAAATGCTACCAAAAGCTACCACAGTGCTAGAATAGGCTAAATCTAACTAAGACCAACTTAGTGCAATAGGAAATGATCAAATGAGCACAAGATTAAAGTCGATAGCATTAAACAGATCCTAAAACTACAGGTGCCAAACAGTTCTAATGTTCTTACTTTAAGCACTAATCTAACTAACTTAGTAAAATCCTAAAAATAAACTAAAATCATCTAGTAAAAGGCCACCAACCAGAGTGTATATAATCCAAAATTTTAGCTAAAAAGGATTAAAGACGAGAAAGTTAAAAATAAAAAACACTTGAGCCATTGGGAACTCTAGCCTCTCGATGCGCTTAAAGATATGAATGGAACTAGGAATATGCAGATCCGAAAGAGAAAACAAAGGTGCAGGCACTTTTCATCCAAACCCCAACTTAGAGAGCCAAACAAACCTAGTTAACTATTTTTCGATTTTTTCCTTTTAGGATTAGTTAAAACACTTGATGAAAAAGCTATTTTTGATTTTTAATTATTTTATGATTAAAACAAATGACTACAAGGTCGAGAAAACTTGATGAAAATCAACTAATACCAAAACAGCTTTGAAAGAAAATACTTATAAGAGTTGAGACAACCTGAAAACAAGATTGGATAGGATCTAATATTAGCAATTATAACAGTCCTATGGGTCCCTTTCTATGAAGAAGTAATAAAGAACTCACATAAGATGCTGATTGTTAGAGTTAGAAACTTCAACCCATTTACTTAATATAGACATCAAGAGTGGAAAAAATTATTACCTTTGCTATAGGCTTTCAAGATGACTTTATACAATTGCCATTGGTGGTCATGGAAGTTTTCGGTGGTTCGAGTAAATCCAATGCTTCCAAAGCTCATCTTCCGAATAATCGATCTCTCGAGCGCCAAGTTCATCGAGGCCATTAACTTCATTCCTTATTCGCGATTTTGCTTATATAAGCTCATTTTAACCTATATTTTAAGGTTCTACGCTTCACTCGAACATCGCACAAAGAACCTTGTCTACATTATCGCTTTGAGGTATGTTGAATCTCCGCCAAAGTTATCAATAAAGGACATTAAATGAAGAATAATAATAAGTAATCGTACTATGAACAAAACACTTATTTAACATAATGTATTACCCGAGTTCTACTAGAAGCATAACACCACAACGTTCTTTGCATTCCTTCCAGTCCTTGGCATCCGGGACATAAGTTGGGTTCTTTGAGAAGTAAGGTCATAAATCTTGAACACAAGCCCCAAAGATTACCGATTAGTCGATATTTTGCATTCACATGAACCAACACCTTTTCACCCTCGCTCGCCTTGTACACTTCTTTTACACACATTTTTGTATCCTAAGAATGTTTCCATCCCCATCTATAAGATTATCATACATGTTAGAATATAATCTACAAGCACATGACTAATTTATATTGGCAACACGAGTTTAGTTACCTATGATCTCAACCTCGATAATAGATTGGTTCATATTCATCACGTAGATCTTGATCATCATTCGTAAGAGAATTTGTGGATGAAGATTGGTGCAAAACCGCTCGTGCATGAGGGTTGGGATTGTAATGATTGTGAATGAGAAGACGATGAAGAGGAAGAAGAGTTATGGTGCACATTTGAAGGTCCGGCGGATGCTTGAAGAGAAGATGAGGAAGATGAAGAGTTTTGACGATATTATAAATGAAAGAAGGTCCGACGGATGCTTGACCAAAGCACCGTTTGCATATGTGTGGGAAATGAAGGTCGAGCGCTGATTGAAAGGCCGATGTTGGGTGATTGTTGTTGTCAACCGCCGACCAAGCAGACCGCTTGCATATGTGTGGAAATGAAGGTCGAGCAGTTGATTGAAAGGTTGATGTTGGGTGATTGTTGTTGTCAATCGCTGACCAACATACCGCTTGCATATGTGTGGAAATGAAGGTCGAGCAGCTTGCTTGAAAGGTCGATGTTGGTCGACTTATTTGACTGCTTTCTTTTATGTTGTTTGCATTGTTTTTAGATTTGAACATAACCGTATCAAATGCAACAAACATAGAATTAGTAACGATTTAACTAGAGCATAAACCATCGCTATAAACTAGAGCATAAACTACGCTAGACCGATAACAAAACTATTATAAGACCCCACCCACCCAATCAGTCAACGTCATAGAGGGTCTAACAAAAGAATGTTTCATAGCAACTGTTATAGCCAAAACCTTCCTAGGCAATATCACCAAACTGTATGGCATGCCACACAAAGAATGTTTCATGTCCAGTTTTGGTTACAGCAATCAAAGCTAGCATAATCTACCTTAGTTACAGTCGCCACAGTCCATTGACTCATTTAATGCATTGTCTTCTTATTAGTGCCACAATGGAATTAGTCTAACATTTCTAAGATGACAATATAGTATCATGGAAATCGTGATTTCTCGATTTAGCAAGTATAATGTAACATCGACTTTCCAAAGACACCGTAGCATCAAGTGATATAGCGGTGTTCCGCACCTTGTTTATTACTAGTACGCTTATGAAATTCAAGATTACAAAAAAAAACTTAATTGATTATTCTCGCTCGATTAAACTATCAAGTCGATTAGAGATATTTGGACCAATAATTCGGATGGCTTATTCGCTTGTTGGGAGAGTAAAAGCAAATGGACTTAAACCCTTCTCTCTACAAATTCGAAACCGCATAAACCATCGAATTAAACATAAACTTATTTAACGACTTAGTTTTGTTTTCCTATGTTCTTTCTCTACTACATTAACAATCACTGATTCAACATGACATCTTTACCTGCAATGTGCAAACAGAATCTGTTGCAGAAAAGATGGCTCCAAGTGCTTTCCACAAATAAGCATAAATACAACAGTTTAAATGAATAATTTAGCAACACATGATCAAAAGTGACAATAAGTGAAGTTATACTGGTCAACATTCCCCGATAATTCAATATTTGAAGACAAAGAAACACCATGAGACGACAGAAAAATCAAAAGGAAGAGAGATCACATACCAAGATAGTCCTTTATGCCAAGATAATCAATGCCCAATTTAGGAAATAATCGTGTTGCACCTGCACTGAAACTATGTTAGAATCTAACAAACAATATAACCATTTGGAAGTTTCATCAATGCAGAACATCAATCACCAGAAACTAGCAAAATTATAACATATCGTAACCTAATCCGTTGATTTTATATGAATTTTTGAAAACTCTTATCTCGACCAAAGAAGATAAGTTAACTAATCCGGTTGATATTATAATTGGACAAAATAGAATGATGGTATCGATATACGTGATCGCAAAAAACATCAGAACAACCATGTTATCTAAGCAAGTACTAAAAACTACTCTACCATTATCCATAACACAACATCATAACAACCATAAAGGACTGATACCACTTCTAAGTTTAGTTTTCACCAATTTAAGCTTAAAGATGAAATGATGATAATTAAGGCTAGTAGTTACAGTTATGGAGTAAATAGTTTGCAACCTCTTTACAAAATCTCTATAACACAATAAGCTTAGAGGGGATCATTTCATAGTTTTAGTGATACTACATTTAAGGAACCCTGGTCCGCCGGTGCAGCAGATTGCTGCAAGGAAGATTTGCTGCTTCAAATGGTATAGGATAGAAATAGCGGTTCCATAGATGATTCAGAATTACAACCACATTTAATATGTAGTCAAGTAATACTGTATTATGTACACATTATAAACATGTTACTTAACGCCCAAAATACTGTCAACTTTATTAAACTTACAAAAATTAAAAGTGTCATGATATCATACTTATCCAGCTTGCAGATTAAGCATGTATGCAGATTGAACTTTGGAATACAGAATTAAGCAAATTTGCCACCTTCCCAACACCTTCCCAACACCTTTCACTTTATAAACGTTCATTACATCTAAGCTAATCACCACATACACGCTCTTTAGATGTACTGGACTGCAAATTGTGAAGAGGACCTTTATTTACAAAATTATTGATATATGGGTTAAAATAATATGGTACACTTCCTTACTCCCATTGCTATCTCCAAACTTTCTGTATACATATCATGTAAAGATCAATGCTGGAACTTAAAGTGGATGTTAAAAAAACTCCACGCTTTTAATTGTTGTGTTTTTTTCGGAATTTTTCACATGCAGTTATATGTGCATATTATTTTACACACTTATTAGTGTGGAAAATTTTATATTAAATATACACGCTTTTGTTTCCGTGGACAAATAAACGTGAAGAATCAACATTTTTTATAACTAATTACGACATGCTGTCATCAATAAGAGTACAGTATAAAACCATATTATCATAGCGGCACGCATCATTATTAGCATTAACATACAACCTGCAACATGCTATAACTACATCTCAATAACAATTTATAGCACATCGACAATCGATGATATACTTAATCTCTTAATTTCACTTTCTATAACTAAACAGAACTCGCAAGTCTCCCTATACGAGCAAACTAGCTTGTAAACTATGAGTTACTAAATTTATTTAAGTTATAACAATCACATACGAAACTTCACTTTCACATTGTTCACTAGTAAGCAACATCAAAACACAAAAATGGCAAACAATAACCTAACGCCCTACCACTAGCTTCAATCACAGATAAAAGCATCATAAACAGTTATTACATAAACGAATACACACACGTAGATAGATAGATACTCACAACTCCGTTTGCCGTATACGTCGTGAGAGAAAACTTATGATCACTCTGAAAATCACACAAATAACAAACAATTATTACATAAACGAATTCCGTAACACACACATTATTACAATTAAATAAACTGAAACCTTATCTGCTGCAAATGGAGCTCATTTTCTTCAACTACCGAATCGCTCTGCTTCAATGATTTAACTACCGAAACTGATTTACCTACTGAAACTGATTTAATTGAAGTGAAACGGAAACTGAAAATTTGAACGATTAGGGAACTCAGAAGGATTAGGGTTACGAATTAGTTATAACTCAATGTCTTCAATAGTTCAATTGAAATTTTAAACTGATTTATTTGGGGATTAGGGTTCATCCATTTATGAATTTATTTGGGGATACTGATTTGAAGTTTTGAACGATTAGAATGATTTAGGGATATGCTTTCACGTGTAATCAATTTGGGGATACTGATTTGAAGTTTTTATGAAGTGATATTTGGGTATATGATTAGAATGATTTGGGTAGTGATATTTGGGATATTTGATGTATAAAAAGTCCACGGGTAATATGGTAGAATTTTTTTTCTAACTTTTTGTATCAGTTTTTTTTCCACGCTTTTTATCGTTGCTTTTGCTTTATTTTTTTTACACGTTAAAAAGTGTCACATTTATTTTTTTTTACACGCTAAAATGTGTCGCTAATATAAATATTTTATACACAGTTTTAGGCGTGTACAAAACACATTTAAATTCCACCCTTTTCAAATCGTGGACAAATAACCGTGTACAAACTCATATTTTTTAGTAGTGCATGTTGTTGAGACTCAGCATTCATCCTTTATAGAATTTTTAATACACACATGTAATCTTTCAATAAGCCTTTAAGATAACTAAAGGGGCGTTTGGTTGGAGAATTTGAAATTCCGGATTTTTAATTTCTAGAAAATTTAAATTTTTGGGAATTTAAAATACTTTCGCACGTTTGGTTGACATAAATTTATAAATATTTTTTATTTTTAATATAAATTTCATAAATATTCTATTTAAAAGTTTAAAAAAAAATTATAAAAAAATTTTATAAAAATTTTATAAAAACTTTATAAAAAATTTATAAAAATTTATAATAAAATTTATAAAAAAAGTATATAAAAAATTTATAAAAAAATTATAAAATAATTTAAAAAATGAATAAAAAAGTTTATAAAAAGTTTATAAAAATTTATAAAAAAAATTTTATAAATAAAATTTATATAAAAGTTTATAAAAAAATTTATAAAAATTTATAAAAAGAGTTTATAAAAATTATAAAAAAATTATTAAAATTTATAAAAATTAATAAAAAAAATTCATAAATATTCTATTTAAAAGTTTATAAAAAAGCAATAAGAAAAAAAGTTTATAAAAAAAATTTCAAAGTAAATTAAAAATTATTCACTTTTTGGAGGCATTCTAATTCTCTCCATTTTGGCAATTCATGGAATTGTAAATTACTTCATTTGAGTTACCAATATTTAAAGGAAATTAAAATGCAAATGCCCCCAATATACCCCAATATCCCCCAACCAAACATGATAAAAATTTCAAAGGTGTTTTATATATCTACTATTTGCAAATTGAAATTAACTATCTTTGAATTGGTCTAACTTAACGGTAATGTAACTTATGTCCTTACAAGAGGCGAGAGCTTCAAACCTTATTAAATACACATATATAAAGGTTATCGAATAAAGGCTCGAAATTAGTTACAGGATATCTAGGTTAGGTTGCATAAATCTGAGTTAAAGAATCGTCCACTTTAAATATTTCGATGAGAGAAAAATTAGGGTGTGTTTAGTTCAAACTCGGGAAAATGAAAGGTAATTATAATGATAATAGTGGAGAAAAGGAAATGAAGAAAAAATCATTCCCTCCAATTTATTAGGTAATGGTCAATTACCCACTATTAAATAATGAGTCATTCCATTATATAGCACCAAGCACTAATTTTCATTGCTTTTACCATCACCCACCCTCAAAAACTTCCTATCAAACATAACCTTAGGCTAGCCACAATGGCTTGGTGATGCTCGGTTTACAAGGTCGACCCATTGTGGGAACTCGGTCAAGGTCGGTTGAGGAGAAGAAGCCACACCGTTGAGGAGACAACCGAGTCTCACAAGCCACTTTTCCAAAACTTTACCACTTTTCCAAAACTTTACCACTTTTACAAAATTATAAATACCAACCTCAAACACATTTTTAAACACACAATTTCATACACAATTCAAACAACTTCTCATCAATATTCATCATGTCACAAAGAAAACTCCCAACTCAAAAACCGACGATCCCGACTTCCCAAAATTCCCGAACTTGAATTTCTCACCGGATCAACTGTTTCAATTAACCGTAACACCACCACAAAATCGGGATATTCGCCGAGCACCGATTTTGATTAATGAAGTTTAAATTTTGTTTTAAAATATTTGAATTAAAAAAAAAAAAAAAAAAAAAAACAAAAAAAAAAAAAAACAACTCAAAGTTACCATGGCAAGAATTCAGGTCGTTTTAGAGAAATGATGTGACATGCATTTAACTAGTTCACATCGTGTTCACTTTACGTATATATTCATTTACAAAGATGGGTGTATAATGTGTGAAGTTTATTTACGTTAAAAGATTTCTTTCTAATATATATTATTTTTTGTTTGAAAAGAAAACTTTAAACACGCAACAAACTCACACACCATGCAACCATCTTTGTAATAAATAAATATATAAGGTTATTCTCTACTCGAATTACTTGAGGAGGCTAGGGTGGGTCTTTAACTCGGTTTTCTTCTCTAATATTGCCAAGATAATATATACATGAGCTTCATGATATTGACCATTTGTATTGCAAGTTGTCAAAACTTAACTATAGTACGTGACGAATTGACGACTTTTGTTGCCAAACAAACTCTTTAATGCTTTAGACCAATACCACCATTTCTTACGCGGGTATAGTGTTGACTGTATAAGTTATGTAATATGTTGAAAGCTAGGCATAATCCCTCCAATAAATGTTTTTTGCTATATATTTTAAAATATTCTCGGCGTAATATTTTAATATACAACCTATATATTGTCACACTTCAACCATGCTTTAGGTCGCATGCATATATGGACGATATCTTCTGCTAATGCAACGACTGGCTAGACTATGTTAAGTGATACTACACCGGATAAATAATTAGACAAGGTGTTACCACCTTATACTAATAATAGAATATATAGCTACAAACTTAAGTCCAAATTAATTCTCTTAAAAACGAAACCAGTTAATTAGGTTCTTACCACGCTAACATAGATAGTTGTTATAATGCCACTCACGATCGATTGTCACCTAAAGTTTTTTTTTTTTTTTTTTTTTTAAAGGGAGTAATCCCGCACTCAGTAAATATATTAACCAAAAAATGTTTAAGTACAATGGATATGGGTGAAGTCCCATATCTCAGCCTGTTACATAGGCATAACGCTTACATAACAAGATACTTCCTATTTTCTAAACAAGAAAACAGACTACTACTCAAATGATAACATAGGACATAACGAAAGAAAATTACTCCTAGGACCTTGAAGCTTGGTGCCATACATGGCATTAAAGGCATCCAAATTCCCTGGAAGATCATGAACCTGATTCGCATAGTCATCGAAGTCATAGTCATCATACTCATCTTCAAACTCTTGGC
Organism: Chrysanthemum lavandulifolium; assembly: GCA_022545495.1. Classification (NCBI taxonomy): domain Eukaryota; kingdom Viridiplantae; phylum Streptophyta; class Magnoliopsida; order Asterales; family Asteraceae; genus Chrysanthemum; species Chrysanthemum lavandulifolium. The sequence goes on along the minus strand of CM040244.1, from coordinate 40,318,350 downwards.
CACCACCGAATAGATTAGCAGACTCATCAAATGGGTTAGCAACCACCTCATCTTCAGAATCAAAAACCACGATCTCTCCCACTTTAGAAAAAGGCCAGGTTAACTCTCTTAGTAGAAGAGGCGGGCGGATTACAAGAATCACTAGTTATAGGAGCCACACCCGACTCCATCTCTTTCAAATCACTCATAAGGGGTTCTTTTGATACAGTACCTGTCTTAGTAGACTTATCTTCATTAACTTTCATTGTACGACCAGTATCCACATCCTTGTTGGTGTCATTAGAAGGAGTATCAAACGCATCCATATGTTCCATATTAAGAGCATAAAACTGGTTAGATGTAGAGATCTTTGTTCCACTCGAACTAGCCACATCGAAGCATTCTTCTTAGTGACTTCCACTTTCTTAGGTTCGGAGGAGTCTTTTGGGTTGATATTGAAACCGCTTACCCACAACAAAGTTTAGTAAACCCTCCTCGACCCTAAGAGTAGACCCACCTTGCTTTCCTTCTTCTTATTATTAACCGCCTTGAAACCATCATTAACACGCTTAGTAGTCGAAAGGTGAGGTTCAACAACTTTAGGACATTCAATAAGAGTATGACCAAAATCTTACATTTATCACAATGAGGTGGTTTCCACTCATATTCAACCCGTATCTTCTCAATAGTCGAACCCGACCCATCAAGTAACGATATCTCAACAAAGAAGGTCGTCCCTAAGCACCTCATCCGACTTCACTTCAATCATGCATCTAGCAAAACTACTACGGCCCACGAGTCCTGCACATTTGGCTAGTGAAAGCATCTAACCTTCGGGCAAGCCTATCAATGTGGCAAGGAGACTAAGACCATCATCAGAAAACATAGCAAGAGGAATATCATGGAATTTAACCCACACCGGGATGTTGGTCAAATCCTCTTTAAGTAAGTTGGTGTTCAATGTCCATGGTTTAAGAATAATAAGTACATTTCTAATCAACCAAGGACCGTTATCAAGAACATCATCAACACCTTTCTTCGAATTGAACTTAAAAAAGAAGAACCCCTTTGCATTCATCATTACCTTCAGATACCAAACTTAGTCCACGATCATGCATAAAGTAATCAACAACAGAAACGCAAGTCGCTGACCAAGGAAATACCCATACAAAGTATTCTCAAACCTAGTGTTCACCTCTTCAACCACTTTCATCGGGACGTAAAGATCCACACCATTAGCTTTCTTATTACACTCCAACCTACGAAAGTTTGACGTGTGTTTCTTAGGTTCAAGAAAAGTAACACCAAGATACGATGTGAAGGTTGTTTCAAAGCATCCACACCAACCTTCTCAATATCAACCCATGTGCATTCAGATTCACCTTATCATTAACATTATTAGGACTACTAGTATCATTAACATTAGAAGCCATAGGAACACTCGATCACGAGGAGGTTTCAATAATAACCAATAGCAAGAAGCATCTCCTCTAGCTCCTTCCGTGGATGCGGCACCTTAAGATGCTCAAATGGATTAGCCCCAGAGAAGTAGTAGCATCCATCGTCAAAGTCGATTTTAATGGTTGCCCATCGTCACCCACAAGAACAAGTTTTCCTCAAAATTTGCTTTTCAATAGCACGAATTTTCAATAAAGTATCATGACCTCGCGTGTCATGACTAGGTACATCATGACTAGGGCTAGAAACAAGAGGATCGACTTTTTGTGTATTGGTGAAAACAATTTTGTGAATTGCAAGCAACATTAAAGCTCGAACCAAACACCGTGATCCCCACCACTTTCACCACTCGGTTTAGAATAAATGTTGTGTGGTTCGTCTCCACGTGATGATCAATAGCACCCTTATTCGAATGAGTACCAGGTACATCAATATCAGTAAGAACACCCTCCATGAACAAAAAAGAAAACTAACCCTAAAGCAGAAACAAAAGACCAGATCGGACCAAAAGAGAACCACGAAAGAATCAAAGCCACGTACTCCAACGTATGTAGTTAAACCCTAGTCATAAACTAGGGTTTATTAAGCATGAAGACCACAAAGCTAACCCATTAGAATCGAAAAATTAGATAAGAAACTGTAAACGCACCGAACAAGACTTATCCCTAATTAGCGAATCCAATAAAGCCCTAATCGCAGATGTACAAACTCAAGCACAAATAAGGATTTTAACAGTAATAATCAAGAGCAACTTGAGTTGTAGCTAAAAAAACGAAGAGGAGAAAAGGGAATGGAGATCGCCAGGAGGGGTAGAGGAGTTTGTCACCTAAAGTTGTGTTTTAAATCAAAATGTTATATCCTTTAATTAATTTTTTCACTATTTTTCGATAATGAAACTTAGAGACTGATACACAATAACAAGGTTGTTTAGTTTTGACTTTATAACAATTGCCAGATTTTAAGATTTTAGATCTCGGTATATATATATATATATATATATATATATATATATATATATATATATATATATATATATATATATATATATATATATATATATATATATATATATATATATATATATATAATATATATATATATATATGCATGGCAACATTAAATTACACTTTTTTGGGTAAAGGTCAAAGACCCGGTAAATATATTACTCTAAAAACGTTTATACAAAGGATATGGGTGAATCCCATATCTTAGCCCGTTACATAGGCAAAAAGCTTACATAACAAGATATTTCCTATTCTCTATAGAAGAAAATAAACCACTACTCAAAATATAACATTAGACTCCTATGGATATAAACTTACTTCCTACCAAGGCGTTGGAGCTTGATACCATACGTGTCATAATTGGCATCCAAGTTTCCTGGAAGATCGTAAACCTGATATGCATAGTTATCATAACCATAGTCATCATAGTCATCTTCGCGATCATGACCACCACCAAATAGATTACTCGTCTCATCAGAGGTGTTCACAACCTCCTCATCATCACTATCAGAATCCACAATCTCTCCCACCTTAGTGAATGGGTTAGCCCTCTTAGTAAACGAAGTAGCAGGGAAATCTTTATTATAACCCTGATAATCAACCTTTTTAATAGGATAACCATTATCATCAACAAGAGTAGCTTTCCCATCAATAAGAAGCCTTTCAAATTCCCCAATTTTCTCAACAATGGGGGTAAGACCAGCCGCGTTAACTACCATTGAATCACTCACAAGCGGATCTTGTGATACATTACATGCCTCGATAGACCCAACCTATTTTGCTTCCATTGTATTACTAGAAACCTCTACATCAAGAGGATTGCCGATTCATCGAATCGATCATATTAAGTGCGAGAAAAGGGTTAGATGTAGCAATCTTCTTTAAAATATATATATATATATATATATATATATATATATATATATATATATATATATATATATATATATATATATATAACATCATTATACTTTCGTTCCGCTATAAACTTTTATTTAATGAACTATGGGAATAAATCTAGTAAGAAGAGAAATTCAAATAAGAAGAATGAGAAGAAATTTGAGCCACACATTTCAAATGAGGAGGAAAAATTTAAGGGGAGATGCATTTATTTCTTTAGGTGCATCTAAAATGCGCGGCTGTGGTTTCTTCTCACTCTTCTCATTTTAATTTTACTTCTCATTTAATCCTTACTCAACGAAATATTATATTTTCACTATAAGTATGTATGTGATATTAGAACATTTATGTATTACATTCAAAATTTCATTGGTTAATTAAACTTTTATGTAATTTGTTTTTTTTTATTATTTTTTTAGAACGGCAATTTTTTAACAGATATATCATCTATCTCACAAATGCCTCCAGCAAGGCTTGAACCCACAACCTCTACCTTGTTGGGCAACTCAGATACCACTAGACCAATGACTTTGATATACAAGTTTCGTCCATGGACAAAATGAAACGACTAAACTGCCCTTGTCTTCTTTCCCTATAAATTTACCTAGAATCTTATTTCTTTAAATAAAATTGAAGAATATGAAAAAGACGATAAATATTTCAATTAATTTTTTTAATTCTTCAATACATATTTGTAAACTAATTAATACCCAAAGCACTAAAATAAAAAACAAATAACTCTAAGTTTAACATCAAAACTATTAGCCATAAATTTTAAATCATACACACACACAAACACACAAAAACAAACCCAATTACTTTATACACTTATCAACTAACACTATTTCCATCCTAACCCTAGCCACCACTACCTCTACTGCCAACCACTTATTGCCGGAAAACCTTTCCCGCCATCGGATTAGGCCAGAAAACTACCACCACCACCACCATCAATACCCCCGTCACCATACCCACCCAAACTCACTCCTTTATGAAAAATCCCTAGGTTAATTAAATTTATATCTATGAAATGGGTCGGTGTGTGTATGTTGGAGTATTTATGTTAGAAAAGATATGTGTTTAGGGCTCTTTTACATGTTGGTTTATGTGGAATTAGTTACAACTTAAACATATTTTAACTACCGAATAATTTTAATAAGACTAAAATACACGGTTGGTCCCTAAACTTGACAAAAAGCTTCGCGTTGGGACAAAACTTGGCATTATCATCGCCACGGTCAAAATACTGGCCTTTTAATGCTAAATTAGTCCTTGTGGAAAAGTTTCAACGTCGATTTTGTTTTGTAATGGTAAGTCCTCAAATCCGATCTTATTCAATTTCGCTTTTTGTGTTTGATAGATCTCAGTTTTGTTATATTTCCGTTACTCTATGTTTATAATTTAACCTAATGTCAATTGTTATTTGATAAATCATCTGTTTTATTAGATTGATTTAATTCTAATTGAAGCTTTAATTATCGATGTTTGTGATTCAACCTGATTTATATCGATGATTGGAGCGTAAATAATTACTGTTTTTTAATATATTAAAATTGATAGGAAATTGTATTTACTGGATGTTATTTGTGGCTTGTTGTGATTTATGATTTGTGAATCTCACTTTGTTGCAATTTAGGGGGTGTTTGTTTAAGCTTACTTTTGGGCTTATCTCATTTCGGCTTATATTTCATAAGCTCCTCCTTTGAACTTTTATTTTGATGCTTGTATATAAATTTATTAGACTACTACATCATAGTAAGCTTATATAAGCCCATAAGTTTCAAAATAAGCCGGAAAAGCAGGCTTATGAAGCCTGAATTGTTCAGAAATTAAAAAGTTCATGATAATTTATGTGATTAGGTGATCAGGCTGTGAAATGAGCTTAGTTTGTGTATTTTTATTGATATCTCGACAGTCAGATCTGTTTCATCGTGTTTGATGTGTTTAATTTGATGTTACTCACTGTTTAGGGAAAAGTGTGAGCCTATACAAGTATTTGTTTAAGTTTTTTTTACCTTTCAGTCGAGAATTCGTCATATTCCAGCACCATAAAATGCCCGTCTTATGGATTATCCGAACATGACACGTATGTTCATGAACAACCTATTAATAAACTGAGGGACTTGCTTGACTGAACTATGATGATAATGTATATAGTTATTATAAAGAATTCACGCCTAGTCACTTGCTTGGGCTTGTATCGGCATAGACAATTAGACATACCATTATGTACGACCTTATTCGACTGTAGTATGAGTCGTCATTAGCTGCATATGACCAGAACATTCCTAGCAAGACTTCCAAATATTTTACCTAGTTCTCTTTTTTGTTTAAAGGGTGTTTGTTTTAGCTTTCTTTTGGGCTTATGAGCTTATTTGGTTCGCATATCTTTCATAAGCCAGTTTTCTGGTTTTGTTCTCCAGCTTATGCGCATATTATGACTTAAAGTTGGAGAATAAACTTGGAAAAATGGGCCCATGGAAAATCTGTAGAAGCTAATAAGCTCATAAAAAATAAGCTAAAACAAACACCCCTTTACTGTAGATCCGTTATCACATTCTGTAGCTGATTCTGTAAGACAACACGGAGTTATAAAACGTTTTCTCCCTTCACTAAAAGACACGTGATTAAAAGAGAGTGCTAAGGCCAAATTATAGTTTTCATAACCTTTTATATTATTACCTGGGCATCTAACCTTTCATTGCTCTCTATGGCAAAGTCTTAAATTGATTAGTAGAATAACATCAATACAGCAAGGAATTTAAAACATTTTGTCCTTCCACCAAAAGATGCGTGATTAAAAAGCTAATGGACAAAACTTTTGTATTTATACTTGGGCATCTAATTTCTATGGAAAAGTTCTAAATTGTCTAGTATTATAATCTTAAAATGTTTTCTTTTCACTTCTCTGCCTAGTTTTACGCCAATGTGGGTTAGGTATCTGTTTATTGGTACTCCTATCATCATAATGTTAACCTGTGGGTCTCTTATAGTTATAGGTAGTGATTTCACTCGGTTACCCTAAATTGGTGAAATTTGAAACCTTGGCTAAAATTGAGCGGGTCTAAACTTGACACAGGTGTATTTAGATTATCGCAACCTCGTCATGTCAGTTATTAGTTCTTGTGATCATGTTTCATACGCTAATTATATATATCTTACTCAATAAATTTGTGGAAAATGTCTTTTGAGTGTGTATTAAACCTCATTCCAGTCGATTGACATACAATCATTGAATTGCCAAGCTAATGACATACAATATACGCCATTTTCTGTGATTAATATAGATGGATTGGCAAGGACAAAAGGTAGCAGAGCAACTGATGCAGATAATGCTGGTAGTGTTTGCAGTTGCAGCATTCATCACAGGCTATGTTCTTGGTTCATTTCAACTGATGCTATACGTATATGCTGGAGGAGTGTTGTTAACCACTTTGATCACCATTCCTAACTGGCCATTCTTCAACCGCCATCCACTCAAGTGGTTGGAGCCCAGCGAGGCTGAGAAGCATCCTAAACCACAGGTGGTTGCAAGTTCCGTTTCTAAGAAGAAATCCAACAAGAAGTAGATGTAGCCAATTTTAGAGATGTTAAATCAGCTATTATATTAAAATTGTGTTTTCAGTTTGGACCTTTTTAATGTTTAGATGGATAAACCATATATACATTTGATGTGTCGGCAAGAAAATTGAAAGAAAAATCCTTTCTAGGATTTGAGATTTCTGATTGTGAGCAACAAAATATGTCTTGTGCTATATACCAGTTTCTTATGTGATTCTTTGCATGTCAAAAGGTGATGTGTGTTTACAGGAATAATTGTTAGGATGAGATTAATAATCTTTTCTTAGTTTATTCAAGGTCTACACACGCATATCATGTATGTGTGTTGTGTGTATATACGTCAATACATCATTGATATTATCAATGGCGTACCCAAGATTATACATGTGTACCAGGTGTATTTTATAAAGAGTAAACAAAATTTGTAAAACACGAATTTTGAACATGATGCATTTTATAAAAATTGGGATTTTTTATTAGATTTTACAATACATGAGAAAGTTTTATTTCTTTCACTGAAATCAACCAAATTTACCCCTGAATATTGCATGCATGTTAATAGATAAGTTTGGGGTTCCATAGTAGTTTGACGGGTTCTTTGGCAGAAATTTATTTTGAGATCATATAGTTTTATGTTGATGCATAATCTGGCGCGGACTGGATTCAACGACTCTCTTTGGCCGTTCGTCGCCTTCGAGCCCTAAAGAGACCATCAACAAAGAGAACTCCGTTAGAGTGGACCCGAGGTAGTAGGCTCGGGTCTACTCCGACGGTCAGTTAGTATCGCGATGTAGCATATCCAAGTTAGTTCTTAGGGTTAGAGATTCCATCGTGTATATAGGACATGGATTAGGGTTTAAGCGTGAAGCGCGTCAGATTCTGGGCTGACCCATTCTCGCCCGCTCGACCATACGTCCACAAGCCCCCAAGTCTAGTATGAGATAGCGCATGGCTATGTTATGCTAGACTTAAGTTCCGTTCATGGCGCGTGGGTGAAAGTGGAACCCGTATCTTGCATCCCGGTAAGGCGTGCACTTTTGTACCCGATGGCGACGCAAAGATGGTGCGACGTAAGGCGTGCAGCAGTAGTGTGTTGCTACCGTGACGCGACAAAGAGTGCGACGAAGGCGTGTTTTTGTAGCGGAGTGCGTTGCGCGCGACAAAGAGGTGCGACGAAGGCGTGCTTCAGCAGCGTAAGTGCGCGACAAAGGGTGCGACATGAAGACGTGCTGCCGCGCGATTACATCCGTCTTTACAACCGACGAGAACGTCTCCCCGCGACAAGATGGTGCGAATATTTAAATCCGCCTTGTACCGCTTCCAAATAATATGCGCGATGCGTCTGAGGCTTGATAGTAGTATATACCGGTAGCCCCAAGTTTGATGGTGCTACTCATGTAGGAGCATTAAACTTATTTAATCTGCGAAAACACCGAATGCAAGATTAAAGTATATGCCGCGAATCGTGAGATATAAAACCTAATGAAGTGAAACAATAAACAACACATAGCATGAATAATATATTGCGATAGCATAATTAATATATAGCACATACGAAGTGGCGGAGCGCACCCGTCGTGGGATGCGCATCGAGCGAAATAATTAATTGTGTGTTTTTTTTAATGTATAAAATAAAAACTTCGGATGGATGTACCGTGACCGCGACTAATAGGCGCAGATGGATTTATCGTAACCACATAGACTCGAACGTTTGTGGATGATCGCAGATGTATATACCACGGCCTTTGGTCCGGTCGCATCATGGCGATTGACTAGCATCATGGTGTTCGGCAGACGCAGCGTTCTGCGAAGATGTCCGAACGCATCGGCCTAATGCGGGTAGATTTATCGCGATGCGTTGTTCGAGCGTGACGAGCATACCAACCGTAAAAATAGTATCTGCGCAAATTAATGCGCGGCTAAAAAATAAAATAGCTCCGATCGTGCGGATATTTTCTTAGGTCCGATCGTGCGCGAATTAACGCACAGCCTAACGCGGGTAAAAAATCATATTAATTATTGATCCGTCTTTTCGTGTTCTCAAGGATATATATCAAATAATCACGTGCAAACAATTATTTGAGTTTAGTAACAATTATTTGTTTATAATAACTTCAAATAATTATATCACTTTAAAATATAGGGCACGTCTTCTGTCGTATGACATGACAGGGAGGAATGCTTACATGACGTGAGAACACGGATGCTTTTAAATAAATAATAACTTGATATTAAATGTTATCGACGTGATGGGAAAGCAAGTTGTACGAGCTTTAGAAATTGATTTATGCTTTCGGTAATATGAGAACACGAACATTGTTTATTCGTCCACCGCGGACTAGCCAACTTGTTGATGTATAATCCCACATGGATTGGATTCAACGACTCTCCTACTGCCGTTAAGTCGCCTTCTCGAAGACTAAGTAGACCTTGTCAACAGAGAATCCGTTAGGAGTGGATAGGGCCGTAGCGCAGGGCCTACTTCCGACGGTCAGTTAGTATGCCACGTAGAAGATATCCAATTTAGTTCTTGGGTTAGAGATAACTCATCGTGTATATATAGGACGTGAATTAAGGTTTAGGCGTAGAGGTGTCTTGCGTCTGTATCCGGCTGACCCATTCTCGACCCAATCCGGACCATACGTCCACAATACACACACATGTGTGTACACTTGCATATATATTCTATCTCGTGAGTTGAATATTGAATAGAGACGAGTTTAAGAAGATACATGAAGAAGGTGGAATAAGTGACTCAAAAGTCAAAATCTATCCAAATCAAAAACTGGTTTAGAGCTGTCTTCATTGAGAATCTCTTTATTGGGTTCTTTTTGAAATACTACTGTGAACCTGTATATATAATTATATAAGAATGATATGTCGGTTACGACTGGGTCTAATTTAACGAGTTTTCTAATGAAAGAAAAACATTGACGTATAAAAATACAATATTATTGTTGGTCATAAGTTTGTTATAAAGCCAAAAAATGGGTTGTTCATTCACCGAAGAATGTATTAGTTCGATATTATTTTATACATAAAAGAAAATGTACCTGGGGATCATTCTTTTAACACGATGCCGTGCGTAATTAGAGGTACATACCAACCTCATTTGCTGTTTCGTTATCATTTACAAATATATTAATCTATTTCATATATGATATTATATAAGTCTATTTCATATATGATATTATATATAAGTCGTCATTATATACGTTTTAAATACAATAAAAAATGTACATACGTACTCACGTGATATGAGATATTAGGATTTTGTTCCAAGTTAATAAGTTCATCTATAATCTTGTTTGTATACTAGAAAGTAAGAAAACTAACTAAACACACATCCTTTCATTTGAAACTTAGATTAACCTACTATACAATCACTTTACTATCGATCTGGATTCGCTAGCAGGGACGGAACCAGGACGAAATATGACCGGGTACACAAATTTTTTTGAACTGTAATATAGAAACACATTTCGATGGAACAGGGTCATTTAAGCTGTATTTAACAAAAATCGATGTTTTCTTATAAAATTAACACTATATCGAAAAAATCCATAGGTGTCCCGGACACCCGCGAGACCTCCTGGCTCCGTCCCTGTTTGCTAGGACAAAAGCGTACATCAAAAGAGTTATATATATACGTACTCCGTATATGCTTGTGTGAATGTGTGGAGTATTTCACTCTAACATGCATGTATATTACTGTAGTATTCAAACATGGAAATTAGTTGATTTCACAAGTTGGAATAATTTGACAAGATATTATGTGCATGGAATTTCATGATGCCTAAAATAGTGAGTGACAACTGCAAAGAGAGTTTTTCATGATGCTGAAAATGTCAACCTACTTAAGTCTTTCTCATGCAATAAATCAAAAACTGAACTTTCTATAGAATTTAAAGTCAAGAATTGCCCCTCATTTACTTTTTCTTGTTTGATAAGCATGAATAAGTTAAATCTTTTCGTTAGGTTGACAATAACAGCACTACCTTCTATATAAATGAAAGAACGACACAAACATCAATAGCAAAACACGCATTCAAATATGAAGTTCAATGGTGTGACACTGATCTTAGTTGTTCTCTTCGCGTTTGTCCTTATTTCTTCAGAAGGAAGAAGAAACCTACTTCAAGCCACTACACGAGCCCAAAGTCCGATACCAACACGTATGATCAATGAGTAGCACGTACATATATACTTTATATGCTTAAGCATGTGTTTTGTTTTGATGAAATTTGTGTATATTAATTTCTTTTGTTCAAACGTGCAGAAGCTTCAATGAAAGGTCAAAAGTTTAGAGACACCGATAGAAAGAGAAGCGGTTGGGGCGGTTGTTGGCGTTGCTGGAAAAAGCGTCGTCTGCATACCATATGGTTGGGTGATTGACATATGTAGATATGCTCATATGCTTGATCAAGAGAACACACGTACTGTTAATTTCCTTTTTCTCCATTTGTGTAACTATATACTAGTACTAATAAAAGATTTTTGTACTTCTTGTAATGTGTTGCAATGGTGAATTTCAAACAAGTCTTATCGGCAGATCCGATTTTGATAATAATGAGTTAGTAGACCATTGTTTACCAATTATTATGAAAATTGAAATGTGATATATTATTGAAAAGAGTTCATACAAACATACAAATGAATGAAATAACACATCTATTTATATTACAACACGAACTGAATTACAAACTTTAACTAACTGATGATGTGGCACTTGGAAAAATATATTTGATGTCTTGTGTAGTGTGGTGAGATGTAACATTGGTCCTTCTTTGCTTCCATCTTCATCAATGCAATATCTTCTGCACATTTTGTAACCATGTTGACTTTTTTTGTTGACTTTGGTGTGTATGCTATTAACCAACCCCCCCCCCCCCTCCCCGCCCCTCAACCAAAGTAGGTTGTGTATATAGGCCATGCGGGTGACCACAAATATATACGGAGAGTTATAAGCAAAACAGTGAACAAATGTTGTTTTAGAACCCGGTGGATTGTTAGATCGCTTGCCTTCAAGGATACGACAACGATTTTGACATATATTTCTTCAGAATTTTAATACGAAAACAATGGCACTGGCAGGGTCAATTAACTCTTAGCAGTTTGGGATATATGGTTGAAATGTAGGGTTGCGTTTTATTTAAAGAACGGATAAACGGCGACAACTAGAGTTTGACAGGATGGCATAGATGTGGCGGACAAGGTTCAAAGATCAAAACTAGAGCTCCGATACCATGTTAGACAATGAATCTCCGTAGGTATATATTTTATCATTAGAGCTCCGATTGGTGTTTTATGGTGTTCGTGGGTATTTGAGAGATGGAGAAAAGTTTTCTTAATAATAGTGTTACTAAATCTGTCATACCTAATGGGACTAAGAATGGCAAATTGTTAAGAGGTGGTGATAGTATGAGTAAGGGTTCTTCGTCTAGTATGGACATAGGTGGTGATCAGACTAAGGGTGGCGGTTCATCTAGTTTGGCCGATCAAACTAGGCTCGATAGTGACAGTTCATATTGGTCTGCTAATGATGTTGGTGTGTCGATTAGAATTGGGGGTGATTCAGCCTCTACTTCATTCACACCGATTGGGACGTGTGATGATACAGTTGCTAAGGATCTTAAGGTTGTTCCTTCGTTGGCTGCTACTAATACATCTAGTAAAGCTACTAAGGTTAATGATGTGGCTAGTCAGCCAGATGGTATTGATCAGGTCGTATTGAATGTTTGTAAGAATTTTAAGGAAGCAATGCGTGAAGTTGAATTAAAGAACTTGGAGAATGCTATGTCTAGTTGCAGTGGTGTACAAACGGCTCCTAAAGCTTCGTAACACTAGTACAAAACGGATTTGGTCACGCATGGTCGAAATGGAACACACCACACATTCGCATATTTGTGTGGTCAAGGTATAAAATTGACAACATGTACTAATTAGTCACACATGAAAATTTTAATTGTGTGACCATTAGAATCAGACGCCACACAATTGAACGTTGTGTGGCTAAAGGTATCCGTGATTTTGTTTCGCATCATTTAGCCACATATGAATTTGGAACGCGTGACAAATACAAGTAACCTTGATGCGTTAGTCACATGAAGTAATTTTTGTGTGTCTAAATCATAGAGTCAAGTTTTGTCACACATTATGTAAGGGTGACTGATATGTTTTGCCAACTCTTTAGCCACATCCGAAATTGGAACAAGTGACAAATGAAAAGTAAGGTTGAAGCATTAGTCACGATATACATATAAACAAAGGACAAATATATGTCACACACTTGAACACCGTGACCAAAAGCCATATATGGTCACACTAAATGTTTTGTCACACATTCGTTAAGTGTAGCCAAAATCCAAGACATATGTTCACGTAAGTTAATATGTGTGTTTAAAGTTTAGTTTGTGTTAGCTTGTCGAAAGCTAATCTATAAAGTCACATTTGTTACTAACACCGTGACCAAATGCCATATATGGTCACACTAAACGCTTTGTCACACATATTATTCAAGTGTAGCCAAAATCCAAGACATATGGTCACGTAACTTAATATGTGGCCATTGGATGATGAATAGTCACTCAAAATACACGCTTCCTCACTTGAAACACCATATGGTCACACTTATTAACACGCTTAGCCACTTTATGGTTAATTGTATGTGACTAAATACCCAAAACAAACATGCTTTGTGTGACTAAATGTTAGAAAAGGCCACACAAACATAAAATTCATGTGGCCATTGGATGATCAATAGTCACACAAAAGACACCTTTCTTCACTTGAAACACCATATGGTCACACTTATTAACACTTTTAGCCACTTTATGATTAATTGTATGTGACTAAATACCCAAAACAAACAAAGCTTTGTGTGACTAAATGTTACAAAAGGCCACACAAACATAAAATCCAAGTGGCCATTGGATGATCAATAGTCACACAAAAGACATATTTCTTCACCTTAAACACCATATGGTCACACTTATTAACACTTTTAGCCACTTTATGCTTAATTGTATGTGACTAAATAACCAAAGAAACATGCTTTGTGTGACTAAATGTTAGAAATGGCCACACAAAAGAAATTTGATGGCCATTGGATTATCAATAGTCACACAAAAACTATTATGTTTTTCATAAATGTAACTAACTACTAATACTAAACAGACTTATCTTATTTTCGCCAGACTTAACCTTGTATCGGCAGCCTTAACCACTAAAACTAACCTACCGACTTAACTTTGTAATCGGCAGCTTTAACCACTAAAGTTTTCGCTTATAAGTAGACCACAACACAAAATATATATATTTTTTGGGTGCAAAGATGAACTTGTATTAATCAAGGAAACTTTGTAAATGAAAAATCAACACACACCGATATGGACAAGTTCCATATCAAGTTGCATACTAGGCAACTCTATTCAATATCCGATATATCCGTTTATAAGTCCGATAATAAAACAAACCGCCCATATCATACAACCATGGATGATGACAACCAACACAAAACCATCACAAAGAACACCTTTAATGCACCAAGATGAACCATACACTTCCAGATAGGGGCTATACCAAGTAGTTTACATTCCATCTCATGAATGGCTTCAACTACTGGGAACACACACCCTAAATGAAGCCAACCAAATCCTACACAATCCTAAAATGCTTATAAACGTGTTCACCAATAACAACCGATAACGCTCGAATTACGCTTTAGCACATGCTAAACATCGAATTATAATCGGATTACGGAAGACACCAAGCTTGGTCGCCGATGACAAAGTCAACAAGATTGAATCGACCATTTTGTTTCGCTCCCACCGACACTCCTCAACAATCTCTCCATATGGCGCTTATGGTAACGTGGTTCTTGCTTCTAGGCCTATCGCCGTGGTGTTGCGATTCACGCTCACATAAAACCCATGTCTTCCGGTATCTCAAAGAATGCGTTATGGTACTTCCACATGTGATTTCGTCAGAACTTATGTGGTATGTTCTCGCATTAAAAGAACAATGTAGTATGCTAATCAAAAGTATGTCCATGTGTTGAAGTATATATTAGTTTTTATGAAAGCGATTATAATGACCGAAATGGTCCGATTTGTATCATTACTTACCAAACGACTCGTCCGTGACATATGCAAGGATGGGCGCAGAAAACAATCCTTTCACTTTCATGCTCGAACATTCGCTCCATGCACATATGTGTTTCATACGCTCATCCGCAATTGGAATTTAATAAAATGGTAATTAATAATTTAAAAGCTATTATATGGAAAGGTTTATTTTAAAATAAAGTCATAGATTATGTCTACACTTTGATTAACATACCTTCATCTACGGGTTTCTCATGAACGGTCTTGTACGATTCACCCATACGCTGCACAAGTTCGTAACGCATCATCACCCATTTTCAAAGAAATGGCATCGTGGAAAGAGTATTGTTTAGAGATTTGTGAAAACAACTCTTGTGCCAAAGAAATGTGTTTTCATCGTGAACCAATACATTCCATCCGTGCCCACCAAACTCATGCACGTGTTCTGCTTTTCCTCCAGATTTCAATTTGACGGTGAGTGATAGTCGCCACGGCACGCCAAAGAACAAGAACGCCAAATTGGTTATTGTCAAGATGGTCCCGAAATTGCAAGGAATGACCTACGTAATAGTTTAGTTTAAAGAAAACATTAGCGGTCAAACAATTAAAATAATCCCCATTTTCAACAAACTTATACAATGTATTGATTAACATTTTTTCTTACCGAGGTTGTGCAGATATTCATCCAACGTAACTGTGCACCCACGTTGTCTCAGAACCTAGAAGAGCCGATCGTATCCGTGGCATTCGTGGCTCGTGATCGTTGTACCGTTACATAATAATGCCTTCTTCCCGACGAATGAAATGGAATGTGGCCACATTGATGTATTGGCTTTGATCAATAAAAGCTTGCCACACGGACCCTTGCAAAGTAATGCGACCACGAACCAATTTCCAAGAAACCTTATGTTTGGTTCCCTATTGTGGATTAGGTATATCCCAGCTTTGGGTACAAGAGTTTCAAGAAACAAAGCAGAAGCATCTTAAATTTAAAAAGTAAGCACGATATCAATTTGATGGTTACATCGATAAATTTATAACCTTAAGTAAGCATTTTAAGTACAACTTACCGCAATGTCCTAATGTTTGTGCGGTTTGCCTCCACCAACAATTGGATGCTCATTCTATTTTAAAACCACAATCGCCTTAATGGTCAATAAGGTTATCTCATATGCATAACATTCAACTAATACAAGTCTTAGATGATCAATACATCTTTATCATTAAGGTGTCAAACAAAATATGATTGAAGATGTACTACTACATATTTAACTATGTTTCAAAACCAATAATCATATAGTCCTTTTAGAGTAAAAATCAGATTTTTTACGCTTATTCATCTTACCCAATACGCTTGTTAAAATCTAGTAAGAAATCCATAATCTACCCAACATACCATACGCCATTGCTTCATCCAATGTTTAAACCTAAGCTCGATAATTAATTACATAAGGTGTAGTGCTTTACCAAATCATATAAAAGCTATACTAACCTAGATTAAACATATGTTTACAAGTTGTCTAATTAGCTATTTAACAAATAGTCGCTACGCTTTTTCCACAATCCACATATATCCATGATTTTTTTATTCAAATCATCCTATATTTACATGTCACACAATATTCTAAAGAATCAAATCGCATATAGTTCTAATAAAACTACGTTACTTTATGATCAAAGGATACTATATTCTTTAGGATATGTTAAACATTGTCGAAAAATTACCAAACATGCATTTGTATCCATCAACATATCGAAACATGCATATCAATCACTTTACATTTGCGCTCATGGTTAAAAAAAAAAAAAAAAAAAAACAATGTGTAACATTACCGATGATGCGGTTGTTGTGTTGAAGAAGATAGACTTGAATATTTTGCTAAGACTATGTGATTAAGTGTAGCCGTAATATGTCACGGTTCTCAAACCGCAATGATTACAATTAATTAAGGAAGGATTTTTGTTTTATTTTTTAGCTTGTATTATGGGAGCATTGCATATATACCCACTAAAACTCAAAAGTTTCATATTTCTCCATAATACAATTTTTAATGCATGATGTACAATGCAACTTAAGCATGTTTTGGGTATATATGCAAATATGTAAATTTTACACAACAATTACGCATCAAAACGGTACATTTGAAAAAGTACGCAACTATTTTATGACCTAAACCCTTGATTAAATACATACAAAATATTTGGTAGAATCACCTTAAAAATTAAGTACCTTAACATACAAATAAATAATATTACATTAACATACACGATATCGTAACTTCTCGCAAATAAATACATATGTCGAATACAATATTGGTTAATCGAATATACAATGTAGCTATTGAATCATCGCGCTGCATCAACATTTGCAATGTTTTTGTACGATGTTTCCGTCCTTGAATGTCACGCTCATCGTGATGATAAAAACCCGTGGAATCCAAGTAACAAAAAAGTTATACGTTGTAATAAAGTATATAATTGTAGGTACTTTTAAATAAGAAACATACTATTCAATAACTTAGCACTACCAAGATTAACTTAGCATCGACAAGATTAACTTAGCACCGCCAAGATTAACTTCTTCCACCCCATTCTTATTCGATGTCAAATTCCACCCATTCTACTACGACTATATACACAGATGCTTAACATCTTCGAGCCAATCATGATTCATTGGGACGGTGTATGATAGGGACTAATGATTATATATAGCTTCTAATGTAAACTATATATACACGTGACGCCAACGGACGCCACCACAATGAAACATGATTGACCAAGAAATTTACCAACTTCATTAAAGTACAAGGTTGTGATAATATTATGCATATAAAATAAAACGGTCACAAACATGCGACATAATCGCTCTATACATTGCTATAAACCGTGTCAAGATATGGGCAATCTCAAGTTTAAAACTACCCGTCATAATTGATCAAAGCGTTGATGGTCATGGTAAGCTTAACACGCCTCTATCAAAGTAAGACACCTATGTTATAAGCAAGCAAGTGGAGATAGTTTAGTACTTTGAGCGCCCACTGAAATCCCATTGCCATGTCTATGAAATGGTCTGCAAAGATTTGCACCAAACCTATTGCTATGACAAAGGACATAGGAATGGGTTTTCGAGGAAGCTCAAAGTACCAAAGGTGTGCCGAATAAATAATTATCGATTCTACAAAAGTTAATTTTACAGAGATGAAAAGACAAAAGCCTATCCAATGATGAAAAGACTTTTAAGTGCAATGGTTAAAATTTTAATGTTGAAACTAGGAATAAGATCTTGTATACAGCAACCCATCTACCATACAACAAAAAAAATTGACTCATTTTTGCACATAATAGTGAGGCTCAGATCAGATAAATCAATAGTTTCAAAACATCAAGATCACATCATTTGCATGATTTAATAAGATACTTGTCATCACAAATTTCATACACACCGACACCTCATAATTATAGTTTTGCTAGATTGTTAAAAAAGTTAAGGAACAATATGATATAGTTATGATTCAAACGGAAGTTGAACATACCATGTGGCGCGTTACTTTGTAGATGTGTATGGAATTTCAACTTAGTGAACCCTTCGATCCCTACAAGACCTTTTGTCGCTTCAACTCCCTTTGAGCAAAGGCCCGCACCAGCGATTTGCTAGATTGTTGAAAAACAAAAGGCATCGTTTGGGAATTTAGAATGGGTAACTATGCCGAAATTCCCTACTCATCTACAAAGTAACGCGCCACCTTGGTACGCTCAACTTCCTTTGAATCGCAACTATATCATATTGATCCTTAACTTTTTAACAATCTAGCAAAAGTCTATAACAAGTATATCGACTCATATAAACTTCCAAACCGAGTGTGCAGCAGATATGCATTAGCAAGGCTCGATCCGTGAAAAGGTTGGATAAACACCGAACATCGTGATATAACCGCCATGGTCGCAAAATAATGTAATAAAATTGCCATGCCAACATACGGTAAATCACATCATTTGCATATCAAATAAGATAATCGTCATCACACCTTTTGCATATCACAAATAAACACATGTGGCCCAAAATAAACTAACTCCTTTGAGCAAAGGCTCGCACCAGCGATTTGCTAGATTGTTGAAAAACAAAAGGAACTGTATGGAAATCGAGAAGGGTTAATTATGTTTTTGAAATCATAATTATAGTTTTGCTAGATTGTTAAAAAAGTTAAGGAACAATATGATATAGTCATGATTCAAAAGGAAGTTGAACATACCTCTATCACATCATCCGATTGATTTATTAAGATATATCATCACGCCTCTATCAAAGTAAGACACTTATGAACAAAATAGAGTTTATACATGCAAAGGAAATGGTCAAAAAGTTAAATGTCAATATGTTATAAGCAAGCAAGTGGAGATAGTTTTAGTACTTTGAACGTCCACTTGAAATCCCATTGCCATGTTCACGAAATGGTCGCAAAGATTTGCACCAAACCCTGCTATGACAAAGGACATAGGAATGGGTTTTCGAGGAAGCTCAAAGTACCAAGTGTAAATAATTATCGATTCTACGAAAGTGTATGTGTTGAATGGGATAATGAAGGAGTGTGGCCCGCCATGAACAATACACACTATATCATTATCGCAATCAACACACCTCATAAAGAAACACATCAAACCCTTTCGAGATCCCTCATCGTCCTTTTGTCGCTTCAACTCCTTTGTGCAATTGCTCGCACTGTGCAAATCGCTAGATTGTTGAAAAACAAAAGGAACAAGATGGGAACTCGTAAAGGGTTTGATTGTGTATTTAAGATCATAAAAAGTGTTTTCCTAAAAAGAAGCATAGTTAACCCTTCCGAGTCCCCATACATTAACATTTAACTATGCTTTTATATTTACTAAACCGCATACCTTATTGACTATTATGCGATCACAACAACAACAACAACAACAAACAAAAGGCAATAGCGAGTGCGAAAGGATAGAGAAAGAATACGACAAAACCAAAAGGCAATAGCGTAGTAAAAGAAAGCAAGCAAACAAGCAAACAGGCATACAGAAAAAGAAACACGCACAAGCAGTCAGAATACGCCAATAGCAAAGCGCAATGCACATAAAACCAAAAGCCTGTGCACACCAAAAGCAAAGCCAACCTAAGGGAGCAACAACAGAGCAACGCAAACCACGCACGGGCCTAAGACTACGGCAAAACAAAACACGCAAGGAGGCAAAAGGGACACCTACCCGCAAATCTCATTCTTCGCTCTACTAATCTCATTCTTCGTGTCTCATTCTTCACGCATCCATACCGCATGTATAACACGTAATCGTTATTACCTCAACTAATGATCCATAAATCATCAAACAACTACTTTTCCTATGCAAATGACTAATACCCCGACTAACATCCTAAACTAACATAACACAATATCATCTATAAATCAATAAACATCCTAAACTAACAAACTAGCATTAAATTATAACATTTATACCGAGATATTAGGCTCAATAGGAAGAGAATCAA
Organism: Chrysanthemum lavandulifolium; assembly: GCA_022545495.1. Lineage (NCBI taxonomy): Eukaryota > Viridiplantae > Streptophyta > Magnoliopsida > Asterales > Asteraceae > Chrysanthemum > Chrysanthemum lavandulifolium. The sequence continues at coordinate 40,297,837 of CM040244.1, read as the reverse complement.
GCCCTTTATAATAGCCCTCAAGAGTATTTCATTGACTAACATTTATTTTCATTGATTTTATGCTTGATTGAAAACCCTAAATCGCTATTAATTATAATCTAACTGTGTGTTTTGACCGAGTGTAAGAGAGATAAATGTGTGAAATAATCGAAAGTCAAACACACACTACTTGACCATTTTCTAATAAAAGTAAATAAATAAATAAAACTAACTTATTTCTTCAAGTTAATAAAGCATTAAAACCTAAAATTAACCATTGTAATCGATCATTGATCATTGATCATTTACATATAATTACTTATATAAACAAAGTAGCGCTTAATAGCAAGCATCCATACAACCATCAACTATACATCATCAAAACACAAAAACTTCCAAAGCTTCCTATGCTCCATCTTCGACTCATCGCCTTCATCCAAATCTTCCAAGAACTCCTCCTTCTCCGATGCAGACTCGACGACATAGCACCAAAAGTCGAGCCAAGAAATCAATCTTCCTTCGATCCTTCAATCGTATCTCACGAAGGGCATACTCACCGCTTGTCGCAACAAAGATTGAAACGAGTAAACAAACTACCACCTCATCGATTGTCTGCTTTTTTTGGCAACAGCAGCCTCGTATCGTCGCTCTCTTCTCCCATCCGCCGATCAACTTTTTCTCCTCTCGCTATGTCTTGCAATATCAACAACTCGAAGCATCACGAGCTTGCCGGATTCAAAGGGCGGCTTTCATTTCATCGATATTAGTGTGGAAGACATTTTGTGTGTTTAGGGTAAAATTATTGATAGTTGTGTTTTAAGAGTAAAATGATTGATACTTAGTGTGTTGATTTTATGGTTAGGTAAGTATACATAATTACAATGTACCTCACAATTTGCACAAATAATCACAAAAACACTTAAGAGGCATCGGAAAATTTATTTTGGGTGTTATCAGTAGCCCTTCATATTCTTCCATGCATAAATGTGATATGCAATAGTTCAAGAAAAAGAAAAGAAAAAGTGATATGCAGGAGGAGTATTTAGGAAGATATCTAATATTGCAATTTAAACCCTTCATTTTTTCATTGGATCTAAACCACCCCTATATAGTAGGGTGTTCACGGGGTTCGCTCGATTCGCTTAGAGATTTTAACTATCGATCACGGGCGGTAGTTCATTCTACTATCCAAAACCGAACCGCATTAGGCGGGTAACCGGACATGCGGGTATCCGAATGAGCGGTTACCCGCGGTTCGGGTCACGGTTAACCATTCAAAAAATTAATCGAATCGAATCGGGCTAACAATAACATAAATTATAACGTAATATGTCATTTTAGTAAAATTAAATAACACTAAAGATATTAGAATAATAGTAATGTTGTTGTGTCGCAATAGCAACATTCAAATTACCATATCTAACAAAATAAGTAATACTACTTATTTGACGTTTATAGATTACGATCACATTAATGATATGTAATCCATGGACGTTAGTAAATGATCAAATTAGATAAGTAAAATGCATTATGAACCGTGATAAGCGGGTTTTTCGGTTTCGGTTTTCTCGATTTCGCTTTCTTCTTGTTATCGGTTTTAGCGGTTATCGGATTTGCTCAAATTCTTAAAATTTATGTCAATCGCAATACATCGACCAAAATCAAAGTTAGTCATCTTTACAATGTAGCACATTGACAAAAATCAAAGTTAGTCATCACTACAACTTTGGCAAACAATGAATTCGGTGGTTATTAATTTGCGAACCATGCAAATTTGCATAACAAAACCCACGTAAACATTACCCGACAAGGTTACAACAACATTACGCAACAAGAATTGTCGACACAATAGGATGTCGACACATGATAACATCAATTGCAATACCTTACATGTAACTACTTGCATACAATATTACGTAAATTGTCGACACAATAGGATGCTCACACATATGTTTAGCCATACTATATGAGTTAGGGGTTGTTTACTTTTTGAAAACTTTTTCGCCTGTATACACGCTTATACACACATTCATACGCTTATACACGCTTTTGTCTGCTTTAATACGCTGCACGCCTTTGTCCCCTTTAACTGCTTTTATACGCTTCCGGTTTTGTTTACTTTTTCGTCCGTGTTTACACGCCGCTAGTTTTTTCATGTTTCCGTCCGCTTGAATAAGTTTTAGTCTGCTTTTACATACTAACGACATTTTCAAACGTTTATACATTTTCATATGTTTTACATATGTACGTCGTCTTTCGTCCGACCCCGCTCTCATCCGCTTTTACCCATTTTCGTATGTTTATAAGAATTTTTCAACCGCTTTCAAAGGTTTTCTTACACTTTACACGATTCGCACGCTTAAACACATTTTCTTTCGCTTTAATACGTTATGGTCCGCTTTTTCACGCTTATACACGCTTTTGTCTGCTTTAATACGCTTTGCACGCCTTTGTCCCCTTTAACTGCTTTTATACGCTTCGTGTTTTGTTTACGTTTTCGTCCGTGTTTACACGCTTTTGCTAGTTTTTTCATGTTTCCGTCCGCTTGAATAAGTTTTAGTCTTTTTACATACTAACGACATTTTCAAACGTTTATACATTTTCATATGTTTTACATATGTTTTCGTCCGCTTTTCGTCCGATTTACCCCGCTCTCATCCGCTTTTACCCATTTTCGTATGTTTATAAGAATTTTTCAACCGCTTTCAAAGGTTTTCTTACACTTTTACACGATTCGCACGCTTATACAAGTTTTCGTCTGCTTTAATACGCTTTGGTCCGCTTTTTCACGCCTTTGTCCCTTTTAATCGGTTTTTATCGCCCCGCTTTTGTACTGTGTTTTCGTCCGTGTTTGCACGCTTTAGCCGGTTTTTCATCTTTTAGTCCGCTTGTATAACTTTTACACACATTCGGCCGATTGCATCTGCTTTGCACGTCGTCCCATTTACCCCGCTTTCATTCGCTTTTACCCATTTTCGTATGTTTTAAGAATTTTTCAACCGCTTTCAAAGGTTTTCTTACACTTTTACACGTATTCGTACGCTTAAACACGCTCGCTTTAACACGTTATGGTCCGCTTTTCACGCTTATACACGCTTTTGTCTGCTTTAATACGCTGCACGCCTTTGTCCCCTTTAACTGCTTTTATACGCTTCCGGTTTTGTTTACGCTTTTCGTCCGTGTTTACATGTTGTCGCTAGTTTTTCATGTTTCCGTCCGCTTGAATAAGTTTTAGTCTTTTTACATACTAACGACATTTTCAAACGTTTTACATTTTCATATGTTTTACATATGTTTTCGTCCGCTTTTCGTCCGATTTACCCCGCTCTCATCCGCTTTTACCCATTTTCGTATGTTTATAAGAATTTTTCAACCGCTTTCAAAGGTTTTCTTACACTTTTACACGATTCGACGCTTATACAAGTTTTTGTCTGCTTTAATACGCTTTGGTCCGCTTTTCACGCCTTTGTCCCTTTTAATCGCTTTTATACGTTTCCCGCTTTTGTTTTTTCATCTTTTAGTCCGTGTTTACACGCTTTTCTCATCCGCTTTTACCCATTTTCGTATGATTTTAAGAATTTTGTGTCAACTCAAGAAGCGAACTTAATTATCCATTTTCGGTTTAAAACCATATGTGTCAACCCAATAATCAAGCTTAATTTCGGTCAACCCAAGAAGCGAACTTAATTCATAATCGGTTTTCGGTTCGCTTTGGTTTAATTATAGTTCGGTTCGCTTCGGTTTTCGTGTTGACAAAAATAAAATATAATGATTTAACGAAACAAAACCCGATAACCGAACGGATCAACACCCCTAATTTATAGTCATAGTTTAAAAGAAGGAGGACTTAGTTTGCCGCTTTTAAACATTAGGTCCTTAGAGATTGGTGGATCTTAGGGATGATGTGGAGGTCATGAGGTCTAAGTCAGCAGGGTTGAATGATCTCATTACTCAATCTTAGGAGGAAATCGATACCAAGGAAGAACAAATTCAAAGCGATGAATGGTGAAGGGTTTTCGCTATGGAATGGGATGTTTTCTTTGCTCTAGTGTCATCTGCTTATGTCTAATGTCTAATGTCTAATGTCTTGGTTTAAAGGGATGGTATGTAGATATATTAACAATGGAATATGTATGGATCTTTTGATGGTTTATCCATACGAATGCTAATATTATGTTTGTTAAAATATGTAATGTGTTTGCTAGTTTGTTTCATCTTTTTTTCATGTTGTTTTGAATTTAGGAATTGGTTGTGGTGTTAAAGTTCATATTCGCACTAGTATAATGTATTATTGTAGGATTAGGATGTTCAATTTTAGATTGTTGTCAATTTTTTATGACCGATTATGAAGTTTAGAACCGGAGGCGTTTGTTCATGACAATTATTTTGATTGAACCACTATATTGGGTGTTTTTGTTGTTGTTTCGCTTTAAGTTAATTGCATTTACATGTTTTCTTGATTTTTTTGACTACTTGAGGATGTTAGAGCTTATCTAATTGCTTATAAATAGCTTATTTATAGCCTTAAAGTAAGGTCTTAGGGTCGTTTGATGTATCGCCAGCTCTTGGTTTGATTTGCCTATTTTTGTGCTTAATTGTTTATCCGAACCGCTTATTAGTTATAGTTGCTTAATTAGTTGCTTTAAGTCCATTTTAGCTTTTGATTGTTCATTTGTATGCGCCATGTGGTGATTTTAGTGTATCGCAGCTATATGTGTTTTTGACACACCGGTTTGAAGTAATATGAGTGTTTGGGACCTGGTAAGCACCATTTCGCTGTGGGTGTTTTTGGTTTAAAAATTGTTTGATTTGGAGCCACATTTTAAAATTATCAAATTTGGAGCCAAATTTTAGCCAAAATTTTTAAAATTACTTTGGAAATTATGGTTTTTTAATTGAAAAACCGCCCATCATTAGCCCTATTTTTACTCCAATAAATCACCTTCAAGCAAAACAACCGTAACTTCAATTTTACACCATTATTTACCAATTAAGTTTACTAATTTTCTTTAACACATTACTTCGACGAATCATGTCAACGCAAATCACTTATCCGGATGATTTGGTTTATTCGATCGTGAAATTGAAAACACTTTAGAATATGAATCGAGACGATTCGATGAGGGTGAGGATGTCGGAAACAACCATTCAAATGCGAATGTTGTTAAGAGGGCATAACTAGGTTAGCTAAGTTTCGCAGGAATATGGAAAACAGACGGAATAAAGGTCGTGTAACCTTCGATGCAATCGGATAGGTTATCGTGAAAAACAGAGCATTGTTTTCAAGTTTTTGGGTGATTTGGTTCGTGAGCATATAGGTGTCGGATTCTAACCTCGAGGAAGGTTGATTCGTAAGCAAGAGATAAAATGTGGGATGAAATCACGGACACATATACTTTTTTAACTAGTAGTGGCTTGGTCGTCGAGATACAAGGTGTTAAAAGTTTATCTCTGATTTACAAGATGTGCAACTAATTAACAACAATTTGTTAATCTTTGCAATGATATTTTGATGTTGACTTGACGGTCGAAGTCGATAATGAATCGCCTTGGTCAACTTCTAAGGAATTTCGTAATGAAATTGATACAAAACTACATATTGCCCAACCAAAATACCCTTTCAAAACTAAATGAAGTCCCGCAAAGTATAGTGCAATTATAAAAGTCAAGATTGGGTTAATTTTGTAAACTACACACCAATGAGGAATACAAGGTGTTAATTATTCATTTTATTCAAGTTCAAATATCTTTCACCTTTTCATATGTTTCCATATGTATTAGTTGTATACTATCAAGATTACTACATCTAAACGCCGTATGATTTTGTGTTGCAAGGTGAGATCAAGAAAAGCTAAAGTGTCGCGCTCCAAGTCCTGTTTATGATCATACAATGGGACGAGGTGGATACGCCTGTGATAGAAAAAATGGTAACAAGAAACATTTGCACATTTACATTTGCATTTAATAGCATCATAGTTTCGCTTATATTCGCTTATCTTACATTTGTATGTATTTGATGTGTATAAGATCGAGAGTAAAGAAATTGAACAGATGAAGAACCACCGCGTGGTGGTACGTGGTTGAAAGGAAGGGTGAAAAAGACGGAGAATATCACGATGAAGATATCGATCGATGGGAGAAAAATTTGTAAGTTTGATCGCAAATTTTATTATTATGTTTGTTTAGTTATAAGTTAATATCACATCAGACATTTAAAACCGTTAGTTATAAGTTAATACATGTAGTGTTTTAGTTAATACTTTTAGTTAATATCGCCATCAGACATTAAAACCGTTATTTATAAGTTAATACGTGTAGTGTTTTAGTTAATACTTTTAGTTACAAGTTAATACCGGTAGAATTAAATAACCTATTTCCCATATTGTGTGTGCAGTAAAGAAACGGACGACAAGATCAAACAAGGAATCTTGAAGCTTGATCATGGCATCGATGCCATGACAGCTTGTATTAGGTAAGGAAAAGGGAGGATATGCGAGAGAGTGGGAGGTGGAGTAACCTACAAGAGGTATTTTGATCGCCTCGAATCGACAAGCATCCGATGAAAGAGTGGTGTTACTTCAAAGTGAACTTGTTGATGAGAGGCGCCAACGCCAAGAAAAAGAGGCGGTAATACAGATTTGATGAAACAATTGGTCGCAAAGGGGGCTTGCAACCAACTTCAACTCCATTGATGTAAACGGAAGTAAGACATAAGAAAGTAACATTCCATCTTTTTACCCTTTAAATATCGTCGCCTTCTTAAACAATTTATATTTCGTGTGTCTCCGTGAACATTAATCTTTAAATAGCAAAGGTCGATGAGGATGCCGAACACGTGTTGTCGGACGTGAGAAAGTTATGAGCATTAAGAAGTCTAATGGACTTGCAACTTTGAAAAGGAAATTCAAATAAGTGTAAGTAATAAATCACCCCCGGGATTTTTGAATTCTACATACATTATTTATTTACCGTATTATACATATAGGAAACTCGTTAACTGTCGCACCTAAGAAATCGACTAGATCAAAAGGAAAGGATTCTTCACGCCAACTTTCTCGGATCACAAGAACAGAGTCTCCATTAACAAGACTACCACAAGTATGTATTTAAACATTTTCATATGTTCTTTAGTTTAATTAAAATTAATTATCGATACATATATACATGCAACAAATTATCTTTTAGGTAATTAAGTGCGATCGTGGCACTTAAAGAAATCAACTATTATTGCGGAGGGTACCGTGTACAAAACCGATGGAAAACAAATGCTTCATAACAAACCACTCCCAAAGGATTGCTACAGAGTATCTATTGAAAATCTTTAGTGGATGCAGCGTGCATACCGGATGTAGGAAGTAACGGTCTCAAAACAGCTTAAGGATGCGAGAGGTGGTTTTATGCATGGCCAAAGGATCAAGTGGTTTTCGATGAAAAGGTACATAGATGCATGTGTTTTATAAACCTACATATATCATTCTTCATATTTAATTCAGTGTTTGATACCCCGCTTTTGTTTCCCTGTGTAACACCACCAAGTACCATAAACCGATTGGTGAGAACAGAATCGCACCTAAATTAAATATGAAGCGCCACGCCTCTAGTCATACCATGCAAAAGGAAGCTAAGAAGATCAAGAGTCAAGTCGTTAAATTATTGAGAATATTATTATGTACGACATTACAATTTTATATACATTCCAATTTTATTGTATTTGAATATATTTTGAATATATTTTTATATATTAGAATTTGTTTTGATATATATTGATTTCTTATATGTGACTAAAAGATTCATATAGTCACAATTATTAACACTTTTGGTCACAGCTTGCTTAATTCGATGCGTGACTAAATGTTAGAAAGCGCCACACAAACATAAAATTAATGTGGCCATTGGATGAGCAATAGTCACACAAAACACACATTTCTTCACTTAAAACACCATATGGTCACACTTATTAACACTTTTGGCCACTTTATGCTTAATTTGTATGTGACTAAATACCCAAAAGAAACATGCTTTGTGTGACTAAATGTTAGAAAAGGCCACACAAACATAAAATTCATGTGGCCATTGGATGATCAATAGTCACACAAAACACACATTTCTTCACTTAAAACACCATATGGTCACACTTATTAACACTTTTAGCCACTTTATGGTTAATTGCATGTGACTAAATACCCAAAAGAAACATGCTTTATGTGACTAAATGTTAGAAAAGGCCACACAAACATAAAATTCATGTGGCCATTGGATGAGCAATAGTCACACAAAACACACATTTCTTCACTTAAAACACCATATGGTCACACTTATTAACACTTTTGGCCACTTTATGATTAATTGATGTGACTAAATACCCAAAAGAAACGTGCTTTGTGTGACTAAATGTTAGAAAAGGCCACACAAACATAAAATTCATGTGGCCATTGGATGATCAATAGTCACACAAAACACACATTTCTTCACTTGAAACACCATATGGTCACACTTATTAACACTTTTGGCCACTTTATGATTAATTGAATGTGACTAAATACCCAAAAGAAACATGCTTTGTGTGACTAAATGTTAGAAAAGGCCACACAAACATAAAATTCAAGTGGCCATTGGATGATCAATAGTCACACAAAACACACATTTCTTCACTTAAAACACCATATGGTCACACTTATTAACACTTTTAGCCACTTTATGGTTAATTGCATGTGACTAAATACCCAAAAGAAACATGCTTTGTGTGACTAAATGTTAGAAAAGGCCACACAAACATAAATTTCATGTGGCCATTGGATGAGCAATAGTCACACAAAACACACATTTCTTCACTTAAAACACCATATGGTCACACTTATTAACACTTTTGGCCACTTTATGATTAATTGATGTGACTAAATACCCAAAAGAAACGTGCTTTGTGTGACTAAATGTTAGAAAAGGCCACACAAACATAAAATTCAAGTGGCCATTGGATGATCAATAGTCACACAAAACACACATTTCTTCACTTAAAACACCATATGGTCACACTTATTAACACTTTTAGCCACTTTATGGTTAATTGTATGTGACTAAATACCCAAAACAAACATGATTTGTGTGACTAAATGTTAGAAAAGGCCACACAAACATAAAATTCATGTGGCCATTGGATGATCAATAGTCACACAAAAGACACCTTTCTTCACTTGAAACACCATATGGTCACACTTATTAACACTTTTAGCCACTTTATGATTAATTGTATGTGACTAAATACCCAAAACAAACATGCTTTGTGTGACTAAATGTTAGAAAAGGCCACACAAACATAAAATTCAAGTGGCCATTAGATGATCAATAGTCACACAAAAGACATATTTCTTCACCTTAAACAACATATGGTCACACTTATTAACACTTTTGCCACTTTATGCTTAATTGTATGTGACTAAATACCCAAAACAAACATGCTTTGTGTGACTATACAGTGTTTATGGTCACTAATACGGATTAATCCAACAAAATTTGTACCTAATTAGTCACACATGTTACGGTTTTGGTTACTCTTTTGCAATAGAGACTAAAAAGTCAAACACGCGACCATAGGGTACCTATGGTCGCGCGACCTTTAGTCACACACGTCGAAAAACATGTGTGACTATATGTATATCGTCACACATATTCGTGTAGCCAAATCCACTTTTTGTTCTAGTGCTTATTAGTTATAGTTGCTTAATTAGTTGCTTTAAGTCCATTTTTAGCTTTTGATTGTTCATTTGTATGCGCCATGTGGTGATTTTAGTGTATCTCAGTTATATGTGTTTTGACACGGTGGTTTGAAGTAATATGAGTGTTTGGGATTGTGGGTAAGCACCATTTCGCCGTGGGTGTTTTGGTTTCAAAATTGTTTGATTTGGAGCCACATTTTAAAATTATCAAATTTGGAGCCAAATTTTAGCCAAAATTTTAAAATTACTTTGGAAATTATGGTTTCCTTAATTGAAAATCGCCCATCATTAGCCCTATTTTACTCCAATAAATCAAAGCTTCAAGCAAAACAACCGAACTTCAATTTTTACACCATTATTTACCAATTAAGTTTACTAATTTTCTTTAACACATTACTTCGACGAATCATGTCAACGCAAATCATCGGATGATTTGGTTTATTCGATCGTGAAATTGAAAACACTTTAGAATATGAATCGAGACGATTCGGATGAGGTGAGGATGTCGGAAACAACCATTCAAATGCGAATGTTTTTAAGAGGGCATAACTAGGTTAGCTAAGTTTCGCAGGAATATGGAAAACAGACGGAATAAAGGTCGGTGTAACCTTCGATGCAATCGGATAGGTTATCGTGAAAAAAGAGCATTGTTTTCAAGTTTTTGGGTGATTTGGTTCGTGAGCATATAGGTGTCGGATTCTAACCCGAGGAAGGTTGATTCGTAGCAAAAGATAAAATGTGGGACGAAATCACGGTACACATACACTTTTTTAACTAGTAGTGGCTTGGTCGTCGAGATACAAGGTGTTAATAAGTTTATCTCTGCATTTACAAGATGTGCAACTAATTAACAACAATTTGTTAATCTTTGCGGCGATATTTTGATGTTGACTTGACGGTCGAAAGTCGATAATGAATCGCCTTGGTCAACTTCTAAGGAATTTCGAATGAAATTGATACAAAACTACATATTGCCCAACCAAAATACCCTTTCAAAACTAAATGAAGTCCCGCAAAGTATAGTGCAATTATAAAAGCCAAGATTGGGTTACTTTTGTAAACTACACGACCAATGAGGAATACAAGGTGTTAATTATTTATTTTTATTCAAGTTCAAATATCTTTCACCTTTTCATATGTTTCCATATGTATTAGTTGTATACTATCGGCATTACTACATCTAAACGCCGTATGATTTTGTGTTGCAAGGTGAGATCGAGAAAAGCTAAAGTGTCGCGTTCCAAGTCTGCATTTATGATCATACAATGGGACGAAAGTGGATACGCCTGTGTGATAGAAAAATGGTAACAAGAAACATTTGCACATTTACATTTGCATTTAATAGCATCATAGTTTCGTTTATATTCGTTTATCTTACATTTGTATGTATTTGATGTGTATAAGATCGAGAGTAAAGAAATTGAACCAGATGAAGAACCACCGCGTGGTACGCTGTGGTTGAAAGGAAGGGTGAAAAAAGACGGAGAATATCACGATGATGATATCGATCGGTGGGAGAAAAATTTGTAAGTTTGACCGCAAATTTTATTATTATGTTTGTTTAGTTATAAGTTAATCACATCAGTATTATTTAAAACCGTTAGTTATAAGTTAATACTGTAGTGTTTTAGTTACATCGCTCATCAGACACTTAAACCGTTATTTATAAGTTAATACGGTAGTGTTTTAGTTAATACTTTTAGTTACAAGTTAATACTTGGTAGAATTAAATAACCTATTTCCCATATTGTGTGTGCGAGAAAGAAACGGACGACAAGATCAAACAAGGAATCTTGAAGCTTGATCATGGCACCGATGCCATGATGCTTATATTAGGTACGGAAAAGGGAGGATATGCGAGAGGAGTGGGAGGTGGAGTAACCTACAAGAGGTATTTTGATGCGCTTCGAATCGACAAGCATCCGATGAAAGAGTGGTGTTACTTCAAAGTGAACTTGGCGATGAGAGGCGCCAACGTCAAGAAAAGAGGCGTGTCTGATTTGATGAAACAATTGGGTCGCACAAAAGGCGATTGCGTATCAACTTCAACTCCATTGACGTAAACGGAAGTAAGACATAAGAAAGTAACATTCCATCTTTTTTACCCTTTAAATCTGCTTCATCTTCTTAAACAATTTATATTTCGGTGTCTCCGGTGAACATTAATCTTTTAAATAGCAAAGTCTTGATGAGGATGCCGGAACACGTGTTGTCGGACGTGAGAAAGTTGCAGCATTGAGAAGTCTAATGGACTTGCAACTTCGAAAAGGAAATTCAAATAAGTGTAAGTAATAAATCACCCCCAGGATTTTTGAATTCTACATACATTATTTATTTACCGTGTATTATACATATGGGAAATCAAGTAAACTGTCATGCATCTAAGAAATCTACTAGATCAAAACGAAGGATTCTTCACGTCAACTTTTCGGATCACAAGAAGTGAGTCTCCATTAACAAGACTACCACAAGTATGTATTTAAACATTTTCATATGTTCTTTAGTTTAATTAATTATCGATACATATATACATGCAACAAATTATCTTTTAGGTAATTAAGTGCATCGTGGCACTTAAAGAAATCAACTATTATTGCGGAGGGTACCGTGTACAAAGCGATGGAAAACAAATGCTTCATAACAAACCACTCCCAAAGGATTGCTACTGAGTATCTATTGAAAAATCTTTAGTGGATGCGGCGTGCATACGGATGTAGGAAGTAACGGTCTCAAAGCAGTTAAGGATGCAGAGGTGGTTTTTATGCATGGCCAAAGGATCAAGTGGTTTTCGATGAAAAGGTACATAGATGCATGTGTTTTATAAACCTACATATATCATTCTTCATATTTAATTCGATGTTTGATACCCCGCTTTTATTTCCCTGTGTAACACCACCAAGTACCATAAAACGATTGGTGAGAATGTAAGCGCACCTAAATTAAATATGAGCGCCACGTCTCTAGTCATACCATGCAAAAGGAAGCTAAGAAGATCAAGAGTCGAAGTCGTTAAATTATTGAGAATTTTATTATGTACGACATTAAAATTTTATATACATTCCAATTTTATTTTATTTGAATATATTTTGAATATATTTTTATATATTAGAATTTGTTTTGATATATATTGATTTCTTATATGTGACTAAAAGATTCATATAGTCACAATTATTAACACTTTTGGTCACAGTTTGCTTAATTCGATGCGTGACTAAATGTTAGAAAGCGCCACACAAACATAAAATTAATGTGGCCATTGGATGAGCAATAGTCACACAAAACACACATTTCTTCACTTAAAACACCATATGGTCACACTTATTAACACTTTTGGCCACTTTATGCTTAATTTGTATGTGACTAAATACCCAAAAGAAACATGCTTTGTGTGACTAAATGTTAGAAAAGGCCACACAAACATAAAATTCATGTGGCCATTGGATGATCAATAGTCACACAAAACACACATTTCTTCACTTAAAACAATATATGGTCACACTTATTAACACTTTTAGCCACTTTATGGTTAATTGCATGTGACTAAATACCCAAAAGAAACATGCTTTGCGTGACTAAATGTTAGAAAAAGCCACACAAACATAAAATTCATGTGGCCATTGGATGAGCAATAGTCACACAAAACACACATTTCTTCACTTAAAACACCATATGGTCACACTTATTAACACTTTTGGCCACTTTATGATTAATTGGATGTGACTAAATACCCAAAAGAAACGTGCTTTTGTGTGACTAAATGTTAGAAAAGGCCACACAAACATAAAATTCATGTGGCCATTGGATGATCAATAGTCACACAAAACACACATTTCTTCACTTGAAACACCATATGGTCACACTTATTAACACTTTTGGCCACTTTATGATTAATTGAATGTGACTAAATACCCAAAAAAACATGCTCTGTGTGACTAAATGTTAGAAAAGGCCACACAAACATAAAATTCAAGTGGCCATTGGATGATCAATAGTCACACAAAACACACATTTCTTCACTTAAAACACCATATGGTCACACTTATTAACACTTTTAGCCACTTTATGGTTAATTGCATGTGACTAAATACCCAAAGAAACATGCTTTGTGTGACTAAATGTTAGAAAAGGCCACACAAACATAAAATTCATGTGGCCATTGGATGAGCAATAGTCACACAAAACACACATTTCTTCACTTGAAACACCATATGGTCACACTTATTAACACTTTTGGCCACTTTATGATTAATTGGATGTGACTAAATACCCAAAGAAACGTGCTTTGTGTGACTAAATGTTAGAAAAGGCCACACAAACATAAAATTCAAGTGGCCATTGGATGATCAATAGTCACACAAAACACACATTTCTTCACTTAAAACACCATATGGTCACACTTATTAACACTTTTAGCCACTTTATGGTTAATTGTATGTGACTAAATACATGAAACAAACATGATTTGTGTGACTAAATGTTAGAAAAGGCCACACAAACATAAAATTCATGTGGCCATTGGATGATCAATAGTCACACAAAAGACACCTTTCTTCACTTGAAACACCATATGGTCACACTTATTAACACTTTTAGCCACTTTATGATTAATTGTATGTGACTAAATACCCAACACAAACATGCTTTGTGTGACTAAATGTTAGAAAAGGCCACACAAACATAAAATTCAAGTGGCCATTAGATGATCAATAGTCACACAAAAGACATATTTCTTCACCTTAAACAACATATGGTCACACTTATTAACACTTTTGCCACTTTATGCTTAATTGTATGTGACTAAATACCCAAAACAAACATGCTTTGTGTGACTATGATGTTTATGGTCACTAATACGGATTAATCCAACAAAATTTGTACCTAATTAGTCACACATGTTACGGTTTTGGTTACTCTTTTGCAATAGAGACTAAAAAGTCAAACACGTGACCATAGGGTACCTATGGTCGCGACCTTTAGTCACACATGGTCGAAAAACATGTGTGACTATATGTATATCGTCACACATATTTGGTGTGGCCAATCCACTTTTTGTTCTAGTGTATACTAATATACACACGCTTTCTTGTGTGTCTAGACTCTCATTGAGAGAGTTCTATATTTTCTAAATGGATGATCACATAACCTAGACGCCACCCCTCTTTATATAATATAGGGAGATTACAAGAAACCCTAGCTTAATAATAAAGCTAACTAACTATTACATATTAGGTCCTCATTGTTTCTTCTTTCTCCAGTTCTGCTTGTGGGTTTTGTAATTATCAAATCTGTAATTCTCAACAATCTTCCCTATTTGATATTACCAAACAATCTGCATAAAAAAACAATGCTAAAACATATCATCACAATAATAAGTTGCACATCATGAATCTTCTTCCCCTTTTTGTATACATCTAATAGTGTTCTTGTGCAACTCGTAAACGCTTCTCCTCAAGTGATGCATGTAGATGGTAAGTATATGAAGAATAAGCTTCCCTTCAAAAACATACTAACTATCACTTGAATCTCGGACTTTTTAGGCTCTATGTCGTGATTACTGATGAAGAAAACTGAGTATAACGAATTTGAGGAAGAAGTTGAATTTCCCAAATTTGCGTCTTATATCTTGTACTATCCACCTGACTCCAAACTCATAATCCTATAGTATAAGTAGACCGCAACCTCTTGATAAACCCTCAACTAATATGAGACACTGAGCACTACAACGTAACTCCTTAAAGTGATAGCAAATGTGAGCATTAAGCACCACTAGTTTGTAGATCACACACCTTTTCTAGATTCATCAAGTCTTTGCCACATCATTAACGTACGAACAAGTTACCTCCTGCTAAAAGGCATGATAAGACACGCACCTGTGAAACTCAACGACAACATCAAATAAATGATATTCAACCTTCTTCGTAATCACATCTTCAAATAATGAATGAAAAATATCGAGCATCATATCGTCCAAAATCCAAAGGCGTAAATGGACCTATAATATGTGTTGTCCAATATCAATCAACACTAGCAGCACAAACAAGCGAAATCGGACAACACCGACAGCAATAACAAAACAGTAGCAGACAAGGCAAGTAGAAGAAATCGTAAGCAGACAAGCAGGAATGATATAGCCAGTAGTGCCAGATCAACCAGTAGGAACACCAGATCAACCAGTAGGAACACCAGATCGATTTAGGATTTAAAACCCTAATTGAAACACGCCTTTATACCAATCCGTGATCTGAATGACAACCCATTTTTGCCTGCTGCCTCTTTTCTTTTCACGTCTGCTGCTATAGATGAATTAGGGTATAAATCGTAATTCAGGAAAACCTTATAAACCCTAGATCGAGATCCACGAGGCTCTGGTACCAATTGTGAAATCCAGAGATCTAGACTCAACTAGGGTATGAATAACATTGATTGATTGAAGCACAGCGGAATGAGAATCAGAACACAATCAACATTACTAATAAGGTTTTATTTATTCAAACATGATAAAGAAACTAACTATACTAATATACACACGCTTTCTTGTGTGTCTAGACTCTCATTGAGAGAGTTCTATATTTTCTAAATGGGTGATCTCATAACCTAGATCCCACCCTTCTTTACACTACAACAATCGGATGGATGACGAGAGACTTTCGTCGAGGACACAAAGTCCCCGCGAAAGTCACTAAACGACAAAATTGAATCGACGTGGCACATGAATTCACGACTTGTTGTGGAAATTTCAACGATACTTTCAGCGGGACATGTCCCCGACAAAAGTAAGTTAGACTTTAACAAAATTTGACCGGATAGTCAATATTCAACGTAAACTTTAAATGGGACTTGTCCCCACCAAAAGTATATTTCACTTTTATCAAAATTTGACCAAAGTCAAAAGCATGCTAATTGTTCGCGGGAAAATTCCTCAAACCTTTTTGGGGACATGTCCCCAAAAACCCCGATGTTTATAAAAAAATTCACTTTATTGCAACTATTAATACATAACTAAAACCCCGATGTTTGGATAGTCTTTTCATTACGTTAAAACCCTAAATTATTTTAAAATTAAAACGGCATATCTTTAGTTCCATCGTCGTCGTTACAAAATATCCGGTCAAAAAACAAAGATATCGTGTTTGTTAAATGTGATATTGTTTCTTGGTTTCATTCTTTGGGAATATGTAATTTAGTATTGGAAAAGGGTGTTTGGACACCATAATCTTGTTAACTAAGAACATGGTCACTTTTACAAACCAAAGATGTGCTTTGATTTATAAAAATACTTGACAGATACATACTACAAGAACAACAACAACATCAAGAACATCAACTACAAGAGCAACTACTACTTTGATCAAGAACAACAACAACAACAACAACTACTACTACTACATACGAAGATTTTCCATGTCACCTAACAACACCACGAAGTAATGCATCCGATCGACATGCGTGGTCATCGTGAATCGTTGCTATTTCAAGTTTGGCCTCCAAAGACGCTTACTCTTGTCTCTAGCACATGTTTTTGTGTTTCCAAAGAACCTTATCCTAAGATCTTTTTCATGGCAAATCGAGCATTCCGTTGGTGCATAGATTGTTCTTAAGTACTCGTCAAATGCATCCTTCCACATAAAATATCCGCATCCATTATCTTTTTCTGGCATGTTACATAATAATAAAATTATAAGAGATTACAACCCGCTTATTTGTATATTTACATAAATAAGAAATGTATGATTGTTCACCTTGATGAGGACATGAATAATATTGTCGTCCGATGAATATTCTCTATGTGATGTTCTTAATTTTATATTTCCGCCCACAAGAACACATAAAAGGATTAAATTGCTCCATCTCGTGTTTTGAAATTTGTGTGAAGATAAGAGGTTGTGAGGTTGAGTGGTTTTGAGGATAAGATCGTAGATTTTGGTGGATAAGATCTCAAGGTTGAGTGGTTTTGAGGATAAGATCGGGTAGATTTTTGTGATATATAGAGCGATCATGTTTTTGGTGGGAATTCTTGGTGCCATTTTTTTTGTGGGAATTCTTGGCGCCATTTTTTTTTGTCGGAAGTTGAGACCAGTAATAATAATAATAATAATAACAATAATAATAATAATAATTAATACATAACTACTATATTGTAACATATCTAAACATATAATAAAAAGTTGATCAAATATTTAAACAAGTTACTACCTTGAGCATAGAGTTGCCATTGATGTCTAGTTCTTTTTCCAACAGGCAAGTTAAAAAAATCCATTATGATCAAACAATGTTGTTTAAGAGTTTGAATTTTTTGAAGTTTTTTTTGTGATGATCATATGAAATGAACTGTTTTTTAATGAAGAATATGAAGCATCAATGTCAAGTGTGTGTTTTCTTGGTGTAATAAGTATGTGAGAGAGTTATGGCGGGTTTTTAATTGATGTGATTTTTTTGTAATCATTCCAAGAAAATTTTCGTTACTTTTTTTAGTTTGGTTAGTAACGTATACCAATGCACCTATACTTGCTCGTTTAACATGATACGTATACCATTGCACCTATATTTGGTCGTTTAACATGATACGATACCAATGCACGATACTTGGTCGCTTAACATGACACGATACCAATGCACCTATACTTGCTCGCTTAACATGACACGATACCAATGCACCTATACTTGGTCGTTTAACATGATACGATACTAATGCACCTATACTTGGTCGCTTAACATGATACGTATACCAATGCACCTATACTTGGTCGTTTAACATGATACCTACACCATAGCACCTATACTTGCTCGTTTAACATGATACGTATACCAATGCACCTATACTTGCTCGTTTAACCTGATACATACACTATAGCACCTATACTTGGGCGTTTAACATGATACGTATACCAATGCACCTATACTTGCTCGTTTAACATGATACGTATACCAATGCACCTATACTTGCTCGTATAACATGATACGTACACCATAGCACCTATACTTGCTCGTTTAACATGATACGTATACCAATGCACCTATACTTGGTCGTTTAACATGATACATATACCAATGCACCTATACTTGGTCGTTTAACATGATACGTACACCATAGCACCTATACTTGCTCGTTTAACATGATACGTACACCATAGCACCTATACTTGCTCGTTTAACATGATACGTACACCAATGCACCTATACTTGGTCGTTTAACATGATACGTATACCAATGCACCTATACTTGGTCATTTAACATGATACGTATACCAATGCACCTATACTTGCTCGTTTAACATGATACGTATACCAATGCACCTATACTTGCTCGTTTAACATGATACGTACACCATAGCACCTATACTTGCTCTTTTAACATGATACGTATACCAATGCACCTATACTTGGTCGTTTAACATGATACTTATACCAATGCACCTATACTTGGTCGTTTAACATGATATGTATACCAATGCACCTATACTTGGTCGTTTAACATGATACGTACACCATAGCACCTATACTTGGTCGTTTAACATGCTACGTACACCATAGCACCTATACTTGCTCGTTTAACATTATACGTACACCATAGCACCTATACTTGCTCGTTTAACATGATATGTATACCAATGCACCTATACTTGGTCGTTTAATATGATACGTATACCAATGCACCTATATTTGGTCGTTTAACATGATACGTATACCAATGCACCTATACTTGCTCGTTTAATATGATACGTATACCAATGCACCTATAATTTTTAGGTTAAATTTAATTATAATTTTTAGGTTAAATTTAATTATATAATTTTATAATTTATTATTAATTCTAATTATATAAAATGATAATTTTAATTTTACTATTAAACCTTTTCCCGGGGAAATGTCCCCGGGAAAAGTTTTGGAATAAATTTTCATCTTCCCTCCGCACTTTTACTTTATCCCCATTATCATTTCCCGGGACTTGTCCCGTAAAAGTGTCGCTAGAAGAAAAGAAAACTTCACGGGATTTGTTCGGCAAAGTTGAAACGAAATATTAACCTCAATTATTGATGATCCGGTCTCACTCGGAAAAAAATAAAACGAAAACCACCTGCGTCTTCTCCTCCCTCTCAACTCACCATCGGCAACACCACCACCTCCACCGGCATCTCTCACCACCACCTCCACCGGCTACTCTCACCACTAATACTTCAACACCACTGCGTTGTCTTCTTCCCCACACTCGCACCACTGTGCACGATGCATCTCAACCCCTCTCATTGTTTAATTCTTTCCTCAAACCCTCTCATTGTTTGATTCTTTCTTCTCTTCTCATTTCTTACGCGACGACGGTGGTACCACATTACAACCGAGGTTAATTTTAATTTTTCAACTGCTTTTAGTTTTTGTTAATTTGTGTTAATATGTTAATTTGTGTTAATTTTTTTCTTATTTGTGTTAACTGTTTGTAGTTTTTGATTTTTTATTAATTTTTTTGTTAATTTTGTTTTTTGGTATAGTTACTGCCTGAAGCCATACCTGAAGCCGATACCCGAAGCCGAGAATTGAAGCCGAGACCATAGTTGAGCATTTTAGCTACTGAGGTATTTTTTTTTTGTGTTTATGTTTGTAGCGGGGACATGTCCCTGGCGAAATTTATAGTTGAGCATTTTAGCTATCAAAATGGTTTTAGTAGTACCCATAGAAACATTTGTAGCGGGGACACTAATCGCCTAAAACGATGTACCTACAGAAACAACATTACGCAAATTATGACCGATCGTGTATCGTTTCAAAATGAACCATTCATTCTTGCAACGCAAGCAACACAAGTCTTTTACCTTGATTTCCTGCAAACGTGGTAATTGGAAGGCCGCCCAAGATTCTTATCATCGAAAGATTTGGAACCCGGATATCATTGTGGTAGAAGACAACCAGGATGTTGTACATGACAACAACTCATCACATATCACACTCTGCCGAGTTGGATCGGTTGGATTATAACATTATAAATATAGATGTTCAACCAATGAAGTTGAGGCACCACCACCAATTATCACTATTGTGGAAGACGAAGATGATAATCGATTATGATGATCACGTTCCTCATGATTTAGCATCCGATGATGATGATGACCACGAGAATGAAGATGATGAAGATGACAAAGACTAATAATGTTGAATTTTATGTTGATGATGTGGAAGATTAATCTCGAATTGTAATTTGTAGAACAACATTTAATTATTTGAATGAAATTGTTATCGAGTGGTTAAATGTGTTTATTTGTTTGTTTATTTATTTATTTATTTATTTATTTATTATAATTATCTTGTTGATATATATCGTTAAATGTGTTTGTTTATTTGTTTGTTTATTTATTTAATTATTTATTTAATTATATATATGTTTCTTCACTAATTTCGTGTTCGCTTAACGGATGGCGATGTTGTAGCTAGGTCTCACGGTGGCGATGGAGGTAATTCGCCACCGTGGTCCCTCGAGGAGGATAGGCACCAATTGCCAACGTAAGCATTTCAATTATTTTCAATAAACTGTATTTGATTACATGTTATTTTAAATTGATAAAATGTTATTTTATGTCATCATCACTTGAATTTGATTACTTGAGGCTCTAAATCCAAAGCGCCAACCCAAATGCCAAAACGGGAAAGGTGGGAAGGTGGTGCGTGGTCCCACTAAGAACATGGCACTCAAGCGAAGAGGGCACCGGATGGTCGCCTTGTGTCGATCGATTTTGGGTCAACCAGAGGGTTTTGGACACACGTGGGCCCTCACTCTTCTTGGTTCTCCAACTATGTTGGGAGGTGTTACTGGACTCGATTCCCATGTTTTGCGATTCATGGGCTAAGGTTCCCAAACGCCAAGGCCCACATCCATGAGCATCTACACGTAAGTTTTTAAACCTTTATTTTTTAATTATTGTGTTTATTTATTTAAATTTGTATATTTATTCAAACTTGTTTGTTTATTTAAATTTGTATATTTTTATTTATATTTTATTGCAAAGACTACTTTGATCTCGATGCACACCTTGTCGTCCGAATGGAGACAAGATTGTTGATGATGATCAGTATTATCTCCAAAAACGATACGACGACAACAAATATAGGTACAAAAAAGATAACTTTACGGCAGCATGCGGGCTGGAGAAAATTGAGGAGATCAAAAGAAAGCGTCCAGAGAACAAGACGCAAGAGGATTGGGTTGCGTTGGTAAATTTCCGGATCGACACTTTATAATAATAATAATAATTCATTTATATAATAGTTTTTATAATTTAAAATACGCATGTTAAGCTTTGGACAAACCCCAAGAAGCAGCACATCTCAGAGGTGAACCGACAAAACCGAATGGCGAACACGAGTTCTAGCCTTCACGGATCTCGATCAGATGTCGCTATTCGCCATAACTTTGTAAGAAACTATTTAATCATTTTATTTATATATATACATGGTGTTGGGTGTGTCGTTATTGATTTTATTTCTAAACAGTTGACCAGCAAGGCTGAGGCGGCGGTTGGTGAAGAATTGATAGAGCTTTACCGTCGGAACCATATGAGGGGCAATGTCTTTGAGTCCCCGTTATCTGAGGCTGGATATGTAAGTATAATTTATTTTCAAAGTCGATCATTTTGATGATATATAATGCATCACGACTTATATATTACTTTTCTTGTTTTTTTGTAACTAAACGAACGAGATGTTGCGGATGCGGGAAGAGAGCACCTCCGATGGGACCCGCATGGTGACCATGAGATTCTACGCACCGTGATTGGTGGTAGCGCCGCGGTCATATTCCCCGGTGTAGGTCGTCTTACCCGGTGGAGTGAAGAAGACCTTTAGCGCCCCGACCTCGTGATGAAGCGGATGTGTCCTCAACGCGCGAAACATTGCGTAAAATGCACGAGGAGCTCGCTACGTAGGAGTCGGATGGACCGGTCATGGAGTTTGTGAGGACATTGCCGGGTGGGCGGGAGCGAATCTGATCCGCCCGGGATCAAGTGCTACTCTACCGGTGGGTCGGGATCCGGAGAGGGTGGGTCGGGATCGGTGCTACTCCATCCGGTGAGTCTAGAGATACCGGGGATGGTAATGGGGTAGTGGGGTTAGAGATGTCGATTTATGTTACTTTAACACGTTTTGGATATGTTTGTAGAGAATAACATGGATTATTATGTCGTTTATGTGCATTATGTGCTAGGATTCCCGTAAATGGATTATCGTGATAGTTTTGGACCATTTGCGGATAGGTAGTTTTGGATAGTTTTGTAGATGATCATGCGTTAACGGTTTAGGAACCGTTTGACGATTTTGGAAAAGGATAACTATGTTAACGATTGATGGGTATATATGATATTATGTTTAGCGAATTTGTGTTATGATTGGCATATTAAACATTGGTAAAACAGTTGTAGCATATTAAAACAGTTGTAGATTTTTCCGAGAATTGCCGTAAAAATTGAAATTACCCATTTTGCAAAGAATATTTCGCATAATGGGTCACTAGTTTTGTCGGGGACATGTCCTCGGAGAAAGTACAAGAGCATATTTTAGTTAACCTTTTTCCCCGGGGACACGTCCCCGGAGAAAGAGTTTAACTCAACAGTGGTTATATACTTCACCGGGAACATGTCCTCGGCGAAAGAGGTTAACTCAACAGTGTTTACATACTTCGCCGGGGACATGTCCCCGGCGAAAGAGCTTAACTCAACAGTGTTTACATACTTCGCCGCGGACATGTCCCCGGCAAAACTTGTGCCACGTCAGACTAATAACGTTATTAGGGTATTTAAATTAAAGTCCAAAAACAGTTTCTCCGGGGACATGTCCCCGGTAAAAGTAGATGCCACGTCGGACTTGTTTGACCGGCGACAATTGGCTGTGGGACCCACATGTCCCCGGTAAAAGTGGTAAACAGTCCCCAGGAAAAGTATTCCCGAGACGGTATTTCCGGGGAACTTTTGCCGGGGACATGTCCCCGGAGAAAGGTTTCGCAGGGGACATGTCCCCGGGGAAAGCCCTGAAATTTCGCCTGCGAAAGCGGCGATTGTTGTAGTGTTATATAATAGATGGAGGTTACAAGAAACCCTAGCTTACTAATAAAGCTAACTAACTATTACATATTAGGTCCTCATTGTTTCTTTTTTATCCAGTTGTGCTTGTGGGTTTTGTAATTATCAAATCTGGAATTCCCAACTTTGAAAATTACTATGATGACTATGCGGATCAGGTCTACGATTTACCAGGTCAATTGGATGCTTTTTATGACATGTATGATATCAAGCTTTAAGGTCGTGATAGGTAGTGATTTTGTTTTGGTATGTGTCTTATGTAACCTAATGAGGAGTGGTTTATTTTCTTATTTAAATGATAGGAAGTGGCTTGTTATGTAAGCTTTTTTGCTTAAGTAATAGGCTGAGATATGAGATTTCATTCATATTCTTTATACTTAAACGTTTTATTGAGTAATACATTTACCGGGAAAACCCTTTACCCAAAAAATATATTTAAAAACATATAACCTAATGAGACGCTAATGAACACTAACGGGTATAGGTCATATCTATCCTTTAATAGTGTTAAAGTATATATGAAAAGGGTAAATATCTCAAAAACCTCATATATTTTTGTCAAATTATTGAGAAAGCTATTATAAATATTTTTTGTTGTTAAATCATACAGTTTTATATTAATTGCTGAAAAACCCTTTTGGGGAGTTTGACTGATTATAATGACTAAAATGGATTGATTTTTTTATTTTTACCGATAATATAGATTAGTTGGAAATATAGATGCAAAAACGACGTCAAATGAGACTGCGACGATAACGAAATGAATCTATTTAAGCTTAGAAGATAAGTCAAACCCGTCACAATGACTCTTGCAATAATTAAACATAAATGATGACAACATATAACAATTAAACATGTAGGGTTTTTGTGGCATTTGCCCATATGAAAACTAATGAGTATTAGGTTGCATTTATACAACTTCTTGGGGTAAAACATATCAGTGTGTACCCGTCCTCCTTCATTATCCCGCTGTCTCGTTTTCCGAATTTTCTCATCTTCCTGGAAGTATATCAATGGAGGGGGGAAACATCAATCACCACCAACGGTACACTTTATTAAATGTGATGATCATACATTTGCCAATGGGACCATATATATGTCTAAACTCAGTTTTAAATTATTAATATCAACACAGTAATCAAAATAGCAACAAATAGAATTGAATACTATCAGAAGATATTAGTTTTCGAGCCAGTATGAAACACATCACTTCATAGTTGATTACTAGAAAAATAGATAAACCTTACACACTAGGTTGTTTATTATTGGAGCACGGACATAGATAGTGTACGTAGCTAGATACATTTTTAGATTAACACGCACAAGTGAAACCGCCGCCTTTATTAATGAGTCGATAGGAGAAGACGACGATTATGCTGCTTCCAACACCCGTAACAACCTCCCCACGTACTATCCGTATGAGCTACTTTTTCTGATTCAAAAGTTGTGTCTCCTGCATGTGTAATTAAGCATTATCATATCATTTATCAATGAAGAGTATATATAAGCATTATACCCGGTGTACGTATATGACTGATCGTACCTTTTTGTTTTTGAGTTTGCGGCTGGTTGGTAGGTTGATGGGTTCTTGCGGCAGATGAAACAAGGGCAATCGTAAAGAGAACAACCAAGACAATAGAAATAATACGATTGTGCTTCATTTTATGAAGTAGTTGTGTAATTTTATGCTAGAGTGATGTTGGTTTATATAGAGAGGGGAACGTGTGATGGTTTGACTTTTCTCATGCCACTAACTTAAAAGTTCTTATATAATAAGATGTGTAAAACATGCGGTTTGATTATCTTTGGATGCATGAATGTTTCTCATTAATGTTTCAAAAACTGTAACAAGATACTAATATAAAACTTTTTAAATAGTGGCATCCTCAATCCTCAATACTCGTGCTCCTTACTACACTTACTCATGGAGAACGCGTGTTAGTTGGTAAAAAGGAGAATTCGGTCTTTCAAAAGACCGAGTTGTACGTGGAGGTGTGTTTTTACTATTGTGTGTTTGATTTTGATGTTTGTAACGTATATATTTGTTGAAGTTAGGTATGTTTTGGTAATGTTGTTAGTTGTTTTATTATATTAATTTGGTAATAAAATTAGCCGTGAAGAAAGAAAATAACATAACCAATAAAATGGCATTGGTGAAATTATCTGTTGTTACCATTGGACTATATTTATCAACAACCCAAGCTAACCTCATCTTTTATTAAAATATTATTTTTTTTCCTCCACCTACACAAAATACATACAATCAATTCATATCATTTATCAATAACACAACCTAAAATAATATAAGTATTAAAAATAAAAAATAAAAAGTAAAGAAAAAAACAAATATCCATTAAATTAAAAGCATGTGGCAGATTGGAGTTGTGATCTTGTGTTGCCATACGATTTAGGTTGAAAGGAAAATTTGAATGAAAGTATTAAAAAATCATTAATTTGTATGAATAGTGTACTATTTGGATTGACAACATAATTGATAAACATAGCATTAGACATTAGAGCATTAGGTGTCACGACAACCTTAACCTCTTCGTCAGTGTCACCTCAGCGCCACATCAGCATCCCACTTCTCCACAACTAACCACAACAAACCCCCCTCACTCATAACAAACCTCAACCTCTTCATTTGGGGTCCACCACTAGCACTTTATTTTTTTTATTCAATTTTCATTTCCAAATAAACAAATTTATTTCATTCAAATTAAAAATACAATACATAACACAATAATGATAAAAAAACACGATACATAAAAAAAACAACACGAGTAAAAAAAATACAACACTTACTACCGGATTTAATCTTCGACATCCCACTTCGGGCAATCTTTCAAAATCTCCCAAACGTGAACATACTTGAACTCCTTTCCACCAAATTGTTGCTGAAAGTTTAGTTTCGCATTTTCGAGATGAGTGTGGTCATTTTGAGCACTTCAACGCTGCAACTGTTTGTAAATTGCGTTGAATTTTTTGCAATCGATGTTAATCCTCGTCCATTTACCCGTGATTGAATTTTTTGTACGATGGTCATCGGTTGTCTGATTATTGAACATCTGCATAACGTCGTTCCAAAAAATATTTTCGGAACGGTTATTTTCCAATATTTATTGCTTGCGAAATTTCTATCCAAACTTGCGCAAGCAAGATTTCTCCAGACTTGTTCCACTTCGGAATTTGAGACATTTGTGTGTTTTTTTTTTTTGAATTGATGAAGATGTGAAAAAATGGTGGTTATAAATTGTTGTTTATAGGGGTGGTTTTCAAATTCAAATTCAAATTCTAAAATTCAGATTCAAAATTCAAATTCAAATTCAAAACCGTATACTTTTGAGCGGGCTAATTCAAATTCAAATAGGAGCAGGCTAATTCAAATTCAAATAGGAGCGGGGTACTTTAAAATTCAAATTAAAATTTTAAATTCAAACGGTTTAGTTTTGAGCGGGATTATATGAGCCTATATATACTACCTTACCAGTCACAGATTACACACACAACTCACACAATTCACACACAAAAAATGTCTCGCAAAGATTTTTCTCAGCAATTCCCAAGTCCAGAAAAGTTGCCGAAACCAGCTTTCCAACTCCAAATCACTTGCCGGAAACCAGCTTTCCAACTCTACCAAAGTTTGAAGTTTACTCAACACCACCGGAAAATGTCTTCCCGGTGGGTTTTGAAAACATCCCATACCTCCCAATTGTTACAACTCCACTGTGAGCGGTCCAAGTGGATCTTCAAACCACCCCGGTGGTTAAGTAAGGCTCCCAAGAACTAGAACAAGATGAAAAAACGGTAGGGAGATTATGGAAGAAGCGGACACGAAGGTTCGCTCGTCGTGAAGAAGCACGGGAAGCTCAAGACTCAAAGACAACTATTTCGACATAATGGGCGTCGGCTCTTTAATGGGGAGTTTGATTCCCTTCAAGCTCGAGGTTGGATCTCGGATGATTCATTTTTAAGTTTTAGTAGTTTTATTATGTATTTCATGTTTTTATGTTGTTTTTATTAGGAGATTATGTAGTTTTTATGTTTAAGCGATTATGTATTTCATGTTTTAGTTAATTGTTCAAGTTTAGGTTTAAAGGTTTCATCATTATGCGTTTATGTTTGCATTTTTTCCTCCACGAACCTTTCAATCTATGCAAAAACACTTCACCTTATTAAAAACACTTCACCTTATCACAAATATCACTTTATAAAAAATAAAAATAAAAAAAAAAAAAAAAAATGATTTCAAATTTCGTCAGACATTTGGCTTCGCCACAATACGGACGGCGTGGGGAGGCGATGTCACGGCGCTGGACGGCGAAGCTCATAACAAGGTGACACCGTGCGCTCTTACTCATTAGCCTTAACTTTTTCACAGAAGGTTAGGTTCAATTAATATAGTTGGCAATAGTTGACTCAAAAATGTTTTTTTCTTTTTTCTTTTGCTAGTTGACTCTAAAGTCTAACAAAGATCCAAATTTGGTTACGGCTTTCGATGGGAATCTATATAAAAATGTATACGACGAAAACTCGAATTTTAAATAAAGAAAATTACTAAAAGAGCTCAATTTTTCAGTTCATTTTTAAGACTTTTTTCATCTCTTTTTCAAAAGAGTCACGCCAACCGCTTCAATTTCAACCGTCCACCGCTCAACCGCTTTCAAGATAAAAGCTCCATTATTTTTATGACACGTGTCATTCCTTTCGATCATTCTTTCGACGATTCGATCGCATTTCAACTACTGATTGATCGCTCAACCGCCGACTCCACCCAAATTTTGACACGTGTCATTCTTTTTGACTTGGCAGTTGAAGATGTGCTACTGAGATCGAAGCGATTGGAGAGTTACTCTTTTGAAAGAGGTGAAAAAAAGTCTTAAAAATGGACTAACTTTGAAAAATTGGCCTCTTTTGGTAATTTTCTCTTTTAATTATGCATTATTTGTAATAAAATGCAATTAATTAATTCTGTTTTTTAACGGCGATATTATTTTCATAATTAACAAACGTTGGCCATTTGAGCAAACATGAACAGGATGTGAAATCGTTTAAGATTATATATATATATATTTTTTGAAGAAGCGACTTTTCTTTGTTTAAGATTATATCTATCCGCAAAAACTCGCCGGTTGCATACTTGCATGAAAATTTGAATGCATTGATAAATTTTCAGCTAAAAAATGACCAAGTTTAGCTTCGAAAATTAAGGAAAAATACCACACACATGTAAATGTCAATCATCGACTGTTAGTTTAATATTTAAAAGAAAGACTCCGCCAACTTGTATATAAATATGCTCGATTACATGCCAGCGGATTTCCACAAAGCAACACATACTACATAAGTCCTAAATCGTGACGAGTTTGGCACTAAAAAGTCCCATCAAAATAAGGAACAACTTGCAGTCGTTGACTAATGCATTCAATTTTGGGTCATTTAGGTTGAAAATATCAAATCTAAGAGTGCAACGCAATTATACAAAAATGTTCGTGTTATACAAACCCTCTCTCGGCCAACTGACAACCCATGAAGATATAAGACACCACCGCGATGCACACAATATAACTCTCCGATGCGTGTAATGATTGGAAACCCCCTATAGAGGGGTCTATATAAACGGCCCCATACAAAAAATTACATGCATACTAATTTGCATGCATAACATATATACAAACTTGACGTACGCATGTATCATGCATGCACGTATAGTAGTATATATGTATGTATGTGTCAATGTGTGCTGTGTGTTGACATTCTTTTTAAAACAGCGATTTACATATATTACAGTCCTACCAAGAAGTTTTAGGAAACCTATCTGAAATCCAATTGAAGGTGAACAATTTTACATCATTAAGGATGAGACATTTCATCGGTCTCTTGGAAGAAAAAAGGTACATAGACTTGTTACGAAAAGCCAAATCATCAATAGAGTTGATTGAACCACGGCATCAAAACACCTTCATGTGTATAAGTTTTGGGGTTGCATGGTGTTTTGATGGATTCTTCGGCCAGAAGAAAGAAAGACAAGTGCTAAGATATTAAATGAACAACTTGCATTTAGTAAAACAGCAAATACCAAAGTAATTAAGACCGTACACCATTGAACTTCATTTTCCAATATTTTATTTTGCGATCGATATGGTTTTACACACAAAATACACTTCTCGTGACTTAGTTGGTGAAAAGAGACGAATTTGCTAGAGAAATTATATGAACAACTTGCAGTATGTGACTCAAAGTCTACCCAAAATCCAAAACCAGGAGAGATGGTTAGACCATGTTTTCAGCGAGAATCTTTTTGAAATTTTGTTAGATATGTATAGTACTCCGTATTAACTATTAAAAAAACGATATGATAATGTTAGTCCCGCAATGTAGTTACGCGTAAAAGTGGAATTTTCATCTTGGGTTTTGTTTGATTTCTGTATAATTTGTTTCTTTTATAACTAATTAAATGGAATTAACAAGTGCTTTTATGGATTTGAAACAGAAACAGAAAAAACGAGACTACGTGAAATGTCAACAGGATAAGAGTGCTAGGTGCTATTAAGAGCATGTTCAACCATAACGGGATAACGCCCGTTTTCGTCCATTTAACGCCGTTATCGGCGTTACACCCTTGGAGGCCGAGTTCTTTCATGCCGTTGGTCCCTCCCCGCTAACCATAAAACGCTCGTTTTTTTTCTTTTTTTTTTGTTTTTTTTTTTTTCTTTTTTTCTTAAATGAGGGGTTGCTTTTGTAAATTGTTGGGAATGTTATTGATGTTATTGTTGTGGGTGTTTTTTGGGGATGTTAAAGTGAAATGTTAAAGTTGATGTGACGCTAACGTGGACGGTGTTATGGTGTTATTGTTGTGCATGCTCTAAGGTTCTAGAGTGACTTATTCGTCCGCTACGTTAGCTTTAATCCTATAACATTTATGTAACACAAAATCAAAAAAACACACTCCGCCTATAACATTTTTATAACACACCACCTAAAAACCCTTTCTCATTCCACGTTTACCAACAAAACAAAACGTATAATTCCCTTTACATTATAAGGTTGCACCTATAACATTCTTATGACGCCATCAACCATGCAATTGGTGGTATTATAGGTACCAAACACACACGAATAACGCTTCTATAATGTGGTGCAGGCGAACTCTAAATAATTAAGAATGAACCATCCACGAAGCGGACCATTCCCAAGTTGTTTGACGAAACTTTTGTGGGTTTAATAATTGGCTTGTCATTCCATTAATCAGTAATTACATTAGTCATGTTTGGCAACAAGCATTAGTGAAGCTTTTAAGAGTGACAAACGGTAATCATTTAAGTGAAAAGCTTGTTTGGCAACACATCCAATAGCGTATGAAACTAGCCCAACTGCTCCAAATTGAACTGCTTCCAAAAGAAGCATTCCATTACTACTCCTAACATTTTGTCTAAGAAATTACATATTTATCCTCAAATATAACTTTATTCTAGCACCAAGCAGGGACGGACCCAAGATTTTCAAATGGGTGTTGCACAAAAAAAAATTCATAAGTACCAAAAAAAAATTAACGTTATATAAATTGTAAAAAATGACAAGCAAGTAAATAAAGTACCATTTCTCTTATTATTGACCTTTTCAACGTTTTGAGCCTTGAAAGCGCTTTATCACATCTTCATTAGTAACCTTCGCAAATAATTCTTTTTCTATGTTACAAATTAAAGCATCATTCATATAATTTTCACCCATTATGTTGCGGAGATTCGTCTTTATCAATTTCATTGCCGAAAAACATCTTTCTACGGTTGCAGTTGCCACAGGTAAGACTAAAGAAGGCTTCAGTAACTTATAAATCAAAGGAAAATAAATATGCTTCTTTCGTGTCACCATCAACGTAGCAAGCTCGGAAATTCCTTTCAACTTCATAAAGTTTGTATCATGAATCACAGTCTCATAGTAGATGTCAAGTTCCCGCCTAAGAAAAAACCTATCCGCATCCGTAAAATCATCTTGATAAAACGTGGTTAATGTAATTATCTTTGATGCATCAAATATTGTAAATGAATCACATGGACTCAAAGCTGACATCCTAATAAGCAAGTCATGCTTATCTCACCAAATCGAACTCCAAACTCTTGTATTTGCATATCCAAAACTGTGTTAAATATATCAATCTCAAAATAGTGTCGATTCTTTATACTAACTACCCGGTTTCTTTTAGCAACACAAATTTCGTCTATCTTCAATACTACAATATAATGGTTTTCACAGAAAGAATTTACTATCTTCAAAAATGCATAAAAAACATTTGTTCTAAATCTCACCAATGCTTGTTTTGTTCCTTTTATCATTAAAACTGCCTCTACAATGTTTTGATCTCGTTTTTGAAGAGATTTTGACAATAAACCCATGATTCCTAAAATGTGCTCCATCAAGTGGGAATAAAATGCAAACTCAAACTTTTTAAAATATGATAAAATACCAGTTGCTTGATTTCGGTTTCGGCCATCAAGAGCTTCCTTTTCCACATATTTCAACACTTTAATAACCTCACGAAACAAAGAAAACAATCTCACGATTGTTTTGTAATGCGAACCCCACCTTGTATCACCAGGTCGTACAAGCGAGAGATCTTCATTTTTCCCTTTTCCAACTTCAATTACACCTTCACTAAGTTCTTTTCTATTCTTTGCTTGTAATTATCTCGCACCATATCTTTTCTCTTACATGACGAGGAAACCACATTTACCACACACATTAGCTTTTCAAAGAATTTCATAACACCATCATGGTTTTTTGAAACCGCCACAACTACTAACTGAAGTTGATGTGCAAAGCAATGTATATAGTGTGCTGAGTTGTTATCTTTTAATACCAAAGCTTTTAAACCGTTGAACTCACCACGCATATTGCTTGCTCGATCATAACCTTGGCCTCTTAACTGTTTCAAAATTGAATAATAATTTCTAAGAGAACTAAGAATTGTAATTTATAAATTAGAATTTGAAAGACTTAATTATAAATTGTAAAATAGGAGTGTTACCTGTTTCAAAATCAAATTGTGTTTGGTGAAGAAAACATCATTGGCATATTTAAGAGTGGCGGAAGAAGTCTCCTTCACATGAATAACCCCAACAAATCGCTCTTGTACAACTCCATATATATCGAGATATCAGAAAACAATAGCCATTTGTTCCTTTTTAGATACGCCACTAGACTCATCTACTAGTAAGGAAAACACATCATCACCAATATCTTCAAGAATGGAATCAAGGACCTCATTAGCAAAACATTCACATATTTATTTCTTAATTTTTGGAGATGTTAAGGTACAGCTCAAAGGAGCTCGCGCTACAGCTAATCGAGTTTCCTCGTTTTCATTTGTAAGCAAGTGATACAATTCTAAAAAAGACCTCTATTCAAAGAACTTATACTTTCATCACGACCACGAAAGGGACATCCACCCTTCAACATCAATCTACAAGTCTTAACTGATAGATACAATAGAATTCGATAATCACTCATCTTTTGTTCAGTTTTCTTATTAAAGGCAGCAGATATAGATTGATTTTTCTTCACTAGATTTTCACCTTTTTAAGTGCTTTGTTGTGAAAACTATTAAGTTCACCCACATGGTTTTTCAAACTTGTCTTTCTACTCCAACTGTCAAACCCTTGTACCATAAAAGCATCAAACTGTGAAGAAAAAAAAAATTAATAAAATAAAAGAACTCTTAACACTTAACAGTTAACATGCTACCTTTAGTAAAAATATTTTTTAATAGCTACCTTTTGATCATGAATTATGATCTCTATTGAAATGATGATGCCCACTGTGGAAGTTGAAACATATGGATGGGGAGAATGAGAGGAACAGTTGCCTCGAGACTTTTGTTTGGTAAATTATACGGTAATATTATATGGTGTATTATTAGATTAATTAATTTGGATTTAATGGGCTAGTGGAGTGGGCTATTTATTTCTCTACAATTATATTTTAAGCTAAATAAAAAGTGCACGACTAACTAAAGTTGACACGATAAAAAACAAAAGTAGAAAAAATAAAAATAAACAAATTGGGTGTTGCACGGATGAAGAAATAATGAGTTTTCAAAAAATTTTGCCATGACTTAAAATGGGTTTTCCAGTGCCACCCGCACCAATATGGATCCGTCCATGGCACCAAGTAAACATGAGCTAGGGCTACAAAGTAATGCTAAAACCTGTAATACAAATAACGTCTTACACAGGGCCGTCCCGTGAAATTGTGAGGCCCTGTGCCATAATCCAAAAATAGGCCCTTCGGATCCGAAATTTGAACTATTCCTAAAGTTAGCAACAAGTGATTCCGTATTCCATCAGCTTTTAATATATATCAAATAGCAACTTGCTAACCATATTTTATTTTATTACATCTTTCTTTCTTTTTTTTATGTGTAATTATAAAAGATATTGCTAAAGCATTTTTTTCTAAGACATGCTTCACACTTAAAATATAGTTTTCTTGTGAACCGCGAGTTTAAATTTTTTCATACTTTAAACAACATAAAATAGATACAAAGTTTTAAGTGATCAATTGTAAAAGATAAGAGGCTGAACTAGGACTTAAATAAAATAGTGCTAACAAAAACATAAAAGTGTAGGGCCCACAAAAATATTTATTACAATACAACTTCTTGTTGTCTTCTTCATCAAAACCCAAAACCGAGATCCATTTTTCTCCATTAAAACGCAGGTAGAGAATTTTTTTTCGTCTATTGTAAAACTATTATATTTTCTAGCCTAAAGTGTCCTCTAAAGATATCAAATTCACAAAAAACGAGTACCGAAGTTTTTGACATCGGGGGCCCCTAAAAAATAGAGGCCCTGTTCGGTCGCCCACCCCGCACATGCTCAAATCCGAGCCTGTTCTAACAACTTTGAGGCTTAGAGCTTACCTCTACGACTCAACCCCGTGGCCATGCATAAACTCATTCTCCCATACTTTATCCATATGTAACTCAGAGTTAATAGTTCGGAAGGAATATTTAAGTACGAAAAAAAAAAGAAAAAGGTTAATTATTATTTAAGTAATATTTACTTTAATAAATGTTAGTTATCTAATTCTGGAAAATTTATACAACACTATGTTAAGTTTTATTGTATTTTTTTTCTTAAATGGGTCAAGTTTAATAATTAGCTAAAGAATGAAACCGTTTAAATAAGCTATACAGGTTGAATGAAACCATTTCACCACAATATTCTACCGACTCCTTTAACAAATTCATGTACTCAGATACAACAGCATTATATTACACTTGACAACAAAGAAGATCGAACTGATATTGGAGTTGGACAACAGTCACAACTCACATGCTTGGTTATGTTGAGTGCGACGGTTACATAGCTACATACATGCATAGATACACACGTACAAATGTACAATCATACGCACTGCCGCATTCGACTAGACTACCTTAGACGGCGATATACATGAAGTGGCCAACAACCCCAAGAGCCATTTCTATCAGCATCTGTATGAGCTACTAGTTTTTACTGAGTCAACAGTTACTTCTCTTACACAAACAAATTAATATAGTAGTTTAGACACTAATTTGTCTTGTGCTTGTGCACACATGTCATATTATGAACTGATACATGATCTTACTTGTATGCTTATCGATCCATTTGTTGTTGGATTGTGACTTGATGGTTTTTTCAAGCCGAAGAAACGATTAAAATGTTAATATGATTTTGTCTATCTCCTTATACATGAATCAAACACATCTTGCAATAGCTCTTTTCTGATATTATCAACTTAATTAATTGCAAGATTTGAGTGTAGCTTGAAGTCTACCAAAATTCCGTCAACCCTAAAAATTGGGTTAGAGTTATCTGTCACCTGTCAATAAAAATATTTCTACTTCTTTCAACAAATTCTTAAAATGATTCAGAAATATAACTTTTAATCTTACTAAACAACCAAGAGAACTAGGTATAAGAATATCAAAATAATCAAAAGCATTCCATTTTATAGCATACTTAGATTATTCAAAATACAAAATAATCAAAATGATAAAACGTTACATTATGCCATATCAAAGATCATGTTCAAGACACCAAAGGCACGACCCATAAATTTAACTCTCACCAATCGCAACACAACGATACAAATTACGATCACCAATTATAACTATTCTAACGCAGCAGACGACGATCATGGTTATGCCAGCAACCCCAACATCCACCCCAATCGTTATTAGTATGAGCTACATTTTCTGTTTTAGCGGTTGCATCTCCTGCATATAAAGGCAAACAAATTAACATAAACGTACTCAATCTTGAAATGTACGTAAATACACATGTACTAATATAATCAACGTATAGCAAATTCATATAAATGTGCATGTGATTGATCTTACCAGTTTGTTTACCGGTTTGATGTGGGATGGTGGTTTGATGGGTCCTCGCCGCAGATGAAACTATGATGAGTGTAAAGAGAACAACCATGAACAAAGTAAGACCATTGAGCTTCTTCATTTTCTTATACTTTTGCTTTGAACTCAATGCTTTATGCATACACACATGCACTTATATACTGTATTTATATAGGGTTTTAGATGGTGTTTATTCTTTGGGTTAATAACCTAATAAAGCATCATACTTGTCTCAAAAATCACTTGACGTATCAAACAAAAAAATACCTCTTTGGGCTATTTGACCCGATAATTTTGTCTTTTATACGCATTATACCACAAACATAACGGTGCCGGTTATCTTCATCCTCATTGTTACCACATCATCCTCCACGCTGGAAACCTCGTACCTAGACATGTGAAGAACGCTCGTTTGACTTGTTCAGCAGCGCGTGGATGTTCCGTCTGACGAGTGCGAGGAATACATTAAACAAGGACGATTTGAAGAGTACAAGTACAACTTTAGTGGATTTCCTTATCCATTAAAAGGTTTCTGAGACCGATTTTCCAAGATCCCCAAACCCACTTTTGAAACCCTAATCCACACACATTTATCAATTGGTTGTCTCTTTCCCCAAATTTGGTAGACAAAAGGTATATTCATTGTTCATATTTAATGTTTTATTACCCGATTTGTGCTAGGTTGTAATAAAAAGTATTTCATATTTAGGGCTTATTCGAATTAGGGTTTATTAATTTTTTTCAAGTTATCTTGGTTTCATGGAACTACCACAAGATGTGGTCTTCAAAATACACTATAATGGTGTATTTATGTTTGACCCTTTAAGGTACGATTATGGTAGGGAGATTATAATGGAGGCCTCATCAAAAGATAGGATTAAGTGTAGCCCTACATTAGATATCTTAGTTGCAAAGATTAAGAATAACATATGGGCTCTATACATGTGCATTCCTACATTAGACATAGACACCGGTGGTTTAAAGATAATTGAAAGGGATGCAGATGTTGTGTATTTATATGACCAAGCTAAACAATTTCAGACAGTGGAGTTGTTTGTCGCTCATTCCCCACAAAACTTAGCACCATACTACCACGGAAACCTAAGACTAGATAGTTCAGACTCAGAAGTTACGTCAAAAAGAAAGAAACATAATAAGATGAAAAAAGATGCTGGGAGTATGTCTTGTGAGGAGTTGGTTGCGTGGGCTGAGGAAGAAGCACAGTCACCTTATTTAAGGTCTCCTCCGGTAAAAGACAGACCACTTAGAAAGGATCTTCACAGTAAGGTTACCTTCACTAGAGTTTATAATGCGGACGATGACTTTACGTATGATTATCCTATGCTAACTGAAGAAGAGGTCTATAGGGAGTACAACGTTGTAGTTGATAATGTAGTCGAAAACGTTGGTGTTGAAACAGGTATGTTGTTGGAGAATGAGGGTTGTCATAAGCATATGGAAACTACTATACCTGTCAGTGTTGAGGAGATTGATATGGCTTTGGACAGTAATAGGTATCGGTGAATACACGTGCTTATAATATTGTTTTGTTTGTATTATATAGTGTATTCCTACTAATGATTTATTTTGTTACACTTTTGTAAGGCTGTGAAAATCAAATGGTTGGCGACATCGACATCAATGTGGACGAAGAAATACTTCGGAGACCGATACACCAGCGGGTAATGATCTGATCGTTGCAAATGGATGGTGCGTCGAGATGGTGACTTATCGGATCTTTGTGCTTGCAAGGCGAAGAAACTTGATAAGGGTAAGTCGTCATGACACGCCAAAAAATTGCAAAGAAGCGCGCCTATACCCGTGCGGTATCGTGCAACCAAGGGTATTGTCATTACTGAGAACATGAATCCGTCTTCTTCATCGATTAAGAAGGTGACACCGATGTTGATGAATACTATGATACTAACTCGGAAGGTGAAGCGCTAATAACAAGGGTAACTCGCACCTTATTCTTCTGCGTATGAGTCTTACGAGTGCGAGGTGGAATCGATAAGTCGTACGATTACTTGAGCAATGGAGAGGACGAGGTTATTAACCTAAGAAAGATGCGACAAAATTGCAATAATCTTTCATCGATGAGCGAAACGACCATGATGTGGAAGAAGAAAGCGAGGATGAGGTCGATGAAATGAAGAAGATCATGTCCTGGAGATGGCCCAACAGTTTAGGACCGTTGGTTTGTGAACATGAAAAGTATATGGCACACTTGTTGAAGGACATTAAAGGCAAAGGTGCTGGAATAACCGACCCCTTTGCAGCTCTACAGAAGCCTAACAAGGATGACAAGTACCCAATTTACGATTCCGAGACACACTGGAGATTGAAGAAACCAACTGTAATCCCTTTTAATATACCTTTTTACTTTTACGTTTATCAAAGCTTACCAGTTGAGTATGTTTTTGTTGCTTATAAGTAATTATAATTTACGTTTGCAGCTTGGGCAACAATTTCGGATCTTGATAGTTTCAAGGGCGCCTAACATACTACGCGATTGCTAATGGATTCTCACTTTGGTTCGAGAGAGCACGAAGACAAAGGTTATAGCAAAATGTGGACAACGAAAGGAGACTCTAAGGGATCCGTCATTAGGAAAACAGACTTCGTACAACAAGTACCCTTCTGAGAAGTCTGGGAATTGTGACTGCCCGTGGAGGTGTTACGGCAAAATGCTGAAAACAGAGAAGACTTTAGGTGATATCTTTGGTAGATAATCACACTTGTGTTCGTAGCTTTCATTACGGTAGGTTGGTTAACTTTAAATGGATAGGTAGGCAGTTTGGAGATAAGATTAGGATGAATCCTAATATTACAATCACTAACTTACAAGAACTAGTCTTAAGAAAATATAAGTGCCACGTTAGCCGTACCCAATGTCGTAATGCTATGACATATGCTCTTAATGAGAGGGACGCAACTATCCAGGACCATTATGGTTTACTAAGATCATACGCTAAGGCTTTGGTGGACTCAAATGTAGGTAGTACGGTTAAGGTTGGAGTCACAGTAAATCCAGATGAAAAGACATACTTTAACCGGTTTTATGTTTGTTTTAGTGGGTTGAAAGAAGGGTGGAAAATAGGATGTAGAAGGATTTTGGCGTTAGATGGTTGTTTTCTAAAGAAACCAAACATAGGGAGATTCTAAGCTGCGGTGGGTAGGGACGGTAATAACCACATATTCCCGTTGCTTGGGTCGTAATGTGATGAAAATAAAGACAACTGGAGCTGGTTTTACAAGCTATTGGGTGACGACTTGGACATTGAAAATGGTCGAGGTTAACACCGATGTCGAGACCAACATAAGGTGCGTGTTAGTTTTACTCAACATCTTTTGTTATTCTTTGCTGCATACTTACAAGTAATTATAAATAATTGGAGCAGGGCTAATTGAAGCGATGAAGGAGGTCATGCCATTTGCAGAGCATAGACAGTGTGCCCGTCATATTTATGAAGGGTTCCGGAAAAAGTTTGCGGGTGTAGAGTATCGACAACTATTTTGGGCAGCCTCAAAAGCATCGTACCCAGCTGCACACAACAAGGTAATGGATAAGATAAAAAGAGCTAATCCAAGAGCCCATGATTACTTAATGAAAAAAGAGCCGAAGACATGGTCAAGGGCTTTCTTCAAAGAAGGTGTATGCTGTGAGGCTGTCGAGAATGGGTTTAGCGAGTGCTTCAATGCTGTTTTGGTAAGCATAAGACACAAACCCATTATTACTATGTTGGAGTCCATGAGAGTAATTGTTATGGAGAGGATGCATACCATGCGGCTGCTAATGGATAAATGGAATGGTGATATTTGCCCCAACATTCAGCGTATACTTGAACACTCAAAAGATCAACAAAGGTAAATAATTTGTTTAATTATACTTAGCAACAAATACTTAAATTTGGAAATAAATTGAGACTATACGTGCCGTCAATGACATTTTGTAATTGTCGTAATGTTCACAGGTTCTGGCATGTAGTCTCTTGTGGGGGTAACATCTTTGAAGTGAGGAAAGTGCGAAGCATTCAAGGTTGATGAGCCAAAACGAACTTGCTCTTGAGAATGTGGCACTATCGGGTTTGCCTATTTGCCACGCTATAGCATGTATATTTAAACTCCGTAGGATGGTAGAGGAGTATGTACCTGATTGTTTTAGGAAGGAAAAATACATATGTACCTACAGTCAGTATATGAAACCAGTGGGTGGGATAGACTTTTGGCCCGATGTTAGTAATCTTTCAAGGATTTTAGGCCCCATTCCTAAGACAATGCCTGGTAGGCCTAAGAGAAAGAGGGTTAGGGCTTCACATGAAAAAAATCAACAACAAAGATTACGCGACGGGAATCGTAATGACTGTCGAGCTGTGGTCAAATAGGGCATAATAGAAAGGATGCTCAAATCCACCAAAACCACACATTACTAAGCAAAGGGAAAGCACGGTAGGCCATTTAAGGAAAAGACTGTTGAACCAGAGTTAGTAGATGACCATGACATTCCAAGGTTTGTTAACAATGACTTGAATGAGTATGAAATGGGATGTTCAAACATTAGAGGGGTGTTAGGAGATGGTCGACATTTTTATTTAGGAAAACAAACAAAGAAAAGAGGAGGAAGTTCAAATAGGGGTCACTTGAAGATGAGAGGGGGGAAAACCCGGAGTGGAAGACTTATTCCAGCACAGAGAGTTGCAAGGATGGGAACCTGGTTGGCTGTCGATCCTGCAAGTTCTGATACGATTGAGGAACAACAAAATATGAACTCGGTATGCTCGCAGAAGCTCAAGCGACTAGTAATGAAGCTACAATACCAGGTACATTTGATGTAATTGACAAACATTTTACATTGTTTATAGTAATTTGCTTCTGCTTGAGTGAAGTACAGTTAATCTGTGTATGTTCATAGGTACACAAGAATCGCAAGTTGGAGGACCTACTATAGTTCCAAGACCTGTTTTGACAAGAGCTAGGAGATTAGCTCAATCAGACATTGTGGAAACAAGAAGAATGACAGGAGGATGTAGGGGTCGAAGAGGATCAACCATTGCTAAAGGTTCTTGCTCGGACGGTGGAAGAACGAGTAAGGATGTTGAAAGACAAACAAGATCTGCCGACGCAAACCAAAAGGAACAACCACCAACAAAAACGAAAGCTGCAATGCTACCACCAAGGTTGCCAAGTCAAAGAATCTTGGGTAAAAAACTTGCTACACCAGCTACAGGACCAGGTTCAAGTGTGGACAATGAAATTGTCCTAGTAGTAAGCTTGAAAGCTGCTACAAACAATGAATGTGTATGTATAATTAGCTAGCCCTATTTTGTTCTTTGAAGGGCCTCTTGTTATTAACAACTGAAACTTATATAGTCTTGCACTTATTGCCACTATAAACTTGTGTAACATAGTTCATGTAGTCTCTTTGTTGATGCCACTACATAGCCCTATTTTGTGTCTTGAAGGGCATTGTAAAGAACTTTGCATGCAAGTGTTACGGTTGTAACAATGTATCTTTCATTGCGAGATACATTATCTTATGTTATGAAAGAACACCATTTATGCACATCCTTGTTTGTTCACATGAAAAAGGCCATTCATTTGTAATTGTTGTAAATAAACCATTTGGTGCGATGAAGTGGACGAGAATGATAAGTAAATCCATATACCTCACATATCGGTGACAAAGATACAAGCATGATGCCCACAAACAGATAAGTAATAGCATATGCCGAATGTGCGTAATTAACAAAGATGCAACCATCAACTCTCAATACATTTAACATTGAACAGACAATAAGTAATAGCATATGGCGAATGTCACTCATACAAAACCACTTAACGTTTGTTCACCATGAGCATGACAATATTACAATAAGGCGATATTTGTCAATAACGTGCAACAACACAACCTGGAAGCTAATTCCTAACGGACACAAGAACAATAACAACAACGAAGATGAAAAGAAGAACCATGAAACAAACACACCTGACCAAATACATGTCGTAAACTTTGGCCTTCAACTTTAGTTCCTTCAAATCTTGGTAAATAGCTTCCATTGGAAAGTCATGTTGACGATCGTTTGAAACCACCTTTTCGGAATCATATTGCGGTGTTAAAGCGTCAATGTTGGATGAAGCTTCTTGTTGTCCATATGAAGATTGAACATGAGGTCTTTGTAGTACTCGATGGCAACTCATCATCAAGGAATCCATATACCTCACATTTCTTGTCTTTATTCTTTAGAAAAACATAAACACTTGTAAATATCGGTCAATATACAATACTCATCAAAACAAACTGGATTTGTGTATTACAACTTACGGGTGGGACAAGCTTTGAATCTTCTTGGGATTCTCGAGTCCATGAAACCGCTCATAGATTGGGAACTTACAAATACAATGCGTCATCGACAAATTTCATCCTTGGAATATCTCCTTCGATTATAACGGAGGGCGAGGGCGAGGCCGCCATTTACATAAATAAAGCGGATTACAAGTATGAGATACTAATTGAAGCTCAATTGTCGTGCGCCATTTTAGGGTTCTTAAGGTTTTGCTTTGGGAAGAAGATTTGGGTTTGGGAAGAAGTATTCGGTTTGGGGAAAATTAAATATGGGTGTGTGTGGCTTACTTGGCAATACGTGGAAACAGAAACAAAAAAAAAAAAAATGATGTGGAAAGTCAATGTGGCAAATATACCGGTGATGTGGCAGAAACGGGTAAACAAAGGTCATAAGTGCGTAAAAAAGACAAAATAGTCGGGTCAAATAGCCCAAAGAGGTATTTTTTTTGTTTGATACGTCGAAGTGATTTTTGAGACAAGTATGATGCTTTATTAGGTAATTGTATCTTTGGATTTATACTTTTGAAAGATATATATGGACCCTAGATAATAAAGAAGACACATTTGCAAGAGATATATATGAACTCGACAAAACTTGCAATAGTTGACTCTTAAGTCTACCCGCACTCACAAAAACAGGTATGATTGTATTCTTTATTCTAAAAGTATGAAAATTTCGGTGTACCTTATTGATGATTAAAAATAAAATATAAAAATGTTTTAATTGAAAATAAGTTGATCTTTGTTATCTTACTACATTACATTATCATACATGTTAAATTATATATTTTTTTCTCAACGGCAATTTATAGAAAGCAACTAGCAAGGTTAGAAAAAGATTACAATATATTCATACAATATGTAACTGGATCGTAAAGCCAGTCAATCCAATTAGGATGAGAATTCCTACTTCTATTTGAGATCCAAGAGTGGGATAAAACCTTTACTTGCTCGCCGACGCGTCCTTCCTAGGGGGATTTGGATCGAAGCATACACGGTTACGGTATCTCCAAAGGACCCAATTAGTTGTTTGAATAACATTATCAAAACAAAGCTTGGTGGCTTTGTTGACATTCACAAAGTCGGCCCAAGAGAGTAAGTTAGGAAGATCGTTTGGATATGATGTAAAACCCCACCAACCTGAGATGAACTTCCAAATGTCACAAGCAACCAGGCAGTCAACGAAGAGGTGTTGAGAAGTTTCGATGTCATCGTCACACAAGGGGCATCTCACTAAGTTTAGATCGATCCCATGAAAATCAATGTTGTACCGAGTTGGAATTCGATCCATCCGTAGTCTCCAAGAGTGGATGTTTACCTTAATAAGGAGAGTCTTATTCCAACTCACTTTGTAACTCGAGAAAGGTAAGATAGCTAATTCAACACACTTGGTCATTGAGCGAACATAGAAGGTGTTAGATGCATCCAAACTATATTGCTTAGAGTTTGGAGTGTCGACAGGTGAAACAT
Organism: Chrysanthemum lavandulifolium; assembly: GCA_022545495.1. Lineage (NCBI taxonomy): Eukaryota > Viridiplantae > Streptophyta > Magnoliopsida > Asterales > Asteraceae > Chrysanthemum > Chrysanthemum lavandulifolium. The sequence goes on along the minus strand of CM040244.1, from coordinate 40,253,878 downwards.
CACGTAGAAGCAACAACATGTCATCAAGTTGTGATTCATCAAGCTGTTGACAAGTGAACATCTCTAATGTTTCTACGCCATGTCTAGTTAGGAGATAAAATATCATTAGTGAAAGTGCACTATTCTATAATTTTGCAATCCTTGTTAACTTCCAATGAGAAAAGTCTAGGAAAAAGACTTAAGGGCCCGTTTGGTTTGTAGTTGGGTTTAAGATTAGGACTTGGATTTGGATTTAAATTTGGATTTGGATTTGGATTTAAATTGTGTTAAAAGTTGTTTGTTTTGTATGTTAGAATAACTAGACGAGTACCCGCGCCTAGCAGCAACGTTGTTTAGTTTTTTGCAAATTCCGACTACTCATAAGTTTCTTTCAACAAAGCTGTATTTGTAGCATTAGAAAATCATTTTCGAATAACTATAATTCTAAAGCGTGTTGCATAGAAGCGAAATATATAATTTTCAAGAAAATTATGTGCAGTCGATCTAAGTGTGGGAGTATATTTCTAATATGATTGTTTTAAGTTATTAAGATTTTAGTAATAATATATGCAAGCATTACAAAAAGCAACAGGCCAACAGTATTATTTACTTGACAATATTATATTCTAGTTTAGATGTATAGCTAACGTATGTGACCGCCTTTTCTTGTTTTGTCAGTAATTTAGGCAGTGATAACTATTTTTTTTTACATGTGTAGCGTTTATCATTTGGTGTGTGGCTTTTAAACTTGTAACCTTACAAATTTAATATCACCAAAATAAGATTATCTTGTACTATCAATTTGCATAGATATTTAAGTATTGTTCAAAGCTATTTGTTTTGGGTACAAATAATTATCGCTAAAGATAACAATTCTATTTAATTTTTGTGATTCTAGTAAACTTACATAACATTATTGATATACCGGACAAAGGGCTATACAATATATATTAACTTTTAAAAGACGATTCATATATGTTAGTCCATTAAGTGTTGCAAGACCAACATTTTTCAAAACAACATTATACAAATGACAAAGTACATGTGTCAAAGCAAAATAAACAACAAAAAACTACAATTACTTGGTCTCTCATTTTTTCAAATTTGTCACGGGTTCCACAACTAATTCATCATTTCTCATATAATTTTGTCAAATTTGAAACTTGGTTCAACCGGTTGAACCGTTCCGGTTAAAAAGCAGGTCGATTTAAACCGAGTCAACCCGACAGGTTGGGTCGAAAACAAGTCAAATTAAACCGGGTCAACCCGTCGGGTTTGAAGCGTTCCGGGTCAACCCGGTTTTCGATGTGTATTGATAGTTTCATTTTGAAATATATGTCTTCAACATTTCCACTTTTAGTTTCAACTTTTCACTTTTACTTTTTGGTTTTCCTTTATATATAGTGTATAGCGAGGTACTGGCGTTTTGGCCGTGGGTACCACGTGACGAACTTTCCGATAAATAGATCTCGATGAGACCTGTATCACTAGTTTGTATCGGTTTCAACGGGTCCTCTCTGGTTCGTTTTTGGGTGGCTTTAATTGGTTAACCTAACCGGTGGCGACACCGGTTCCTGGTTGAACACGTTGGTCTGGTCCGGTCCGGTTTTCAAAATATGTAACATCAACTTGTTAGCTTGTATGAAGTTTTGGATGTTTTATTAATTTGTATAATGTGTATAATAACATGTACTTTTCATTTTAGGGTGTTTTAAAAATATCATTAGTTAGTGTATTTAATTATTTTATATTATGGATTCTGTTGTAGTTTCTTTAAATTGTACGTTATTAAAATTTTATTGTACTTTTTAGTAAGGGTGTTTTAATTGGTTGTTTTTAATTTGGCATATGTGCTTTTAATTGGTTATACAATGTGAATAAATTATTGTACTTTTAAGTAATTGGGTGTTTTAATAAGAGTATTAATTACACTATGCATTTCTCTCTCATTTGACCAATTTTAACAATTCAACTTTTCACTTTTGACCGTTTTTCTATTATATGTAGTATAGATAAATGGGGTTGAGATTTATATTTATTTTAATATTAAAATAACAAGTGGGCCACCACTACATTTTTTTTTTGATAGAAAGAAAATAAAAATAATGAGTGGGCCATCTAGTACATATATGTTTAGAATACGACAAGTGAAAGAAGGAATAAAAGAGAGAGAGAGAGAGAGTGTTGAAAGGTTATTTGTGTCAGAAAACCATGCTTAGAGCACCGGATTTAAGTAAACCTTCAAATGGGGGGTTGACTCCCACTTTCTAACCCCCTCCTTTTCTACCAAACGAATTATTTTACCATCACTCCAAAATTCAAATCCAAATCACACCACCCAAACGAGGCCTAAATTTTGATTCACCAATCCATATATCCACCCAGAACCTAAAAGTGTACCCATTGCCCACTTTTCTTTTGAAAATTGATTGGAGATAGTAGTTAGCATGAGAAATAGGTTTGTGTTTGTTGATCCCAGTTGAGCAAACGATCCTTTATAGAAACTGACTTAACAAAGACTTATTAAGTATCATGCGGAATTTAATACTTAATCTTAAGAAAAAGAACAATAAACATTCAACACCTCAATATTATTATTAATACGAATACTCTAACCAATATTAGGGTTTTACAACCTTGAAGTGTATCGACCTTAGATATAAAACATACGTATATCTAATCTAACCTAGGACCTCCTTTTATAGGCTAAGGAGTCATTTACATAATACAATACGTAACCACAAGATAAATATCTTTTCCATATTTATCTAATACAAAATATTAAACCGACTATACAAAACTAGCAGTGCTTACAATACATTAGCAGTGGTTCTATATTACTACTAGCCGCGGTTTCACATCAGCAGTGGATTCATTCTTCTGTCTGTGGTTTCATTAACTTTGTCCGAGGTTCCAATACTTAGAATAAATCATGTTCCGAGGAACCTAAAACCCAACAATCCTCCCCTAAACTTGATACATTCAAATAGAATTCTCAAGTTTCCTTTAAGCTTAAAACACCTGAATTGGAGGATGTATCCAAACACTTATCAGTTTTAAGAATTTGCTCATACTTCAGCAACAAACTATATGCTTGCTCATCATAGGGCTTCAACATCTTTAAACCACCAGGCTTCACCATCTGAGTAATAACTCATGGATAATTATTCAATTTAGGATAATCACCTTCTACAAGCATATGAATAACTTCTCCAGACACAGTTAGCATATGAACTCCACAAAATTGATATAAAAACCATCTTGTAACATGACCATTGTAGAGTCCTTTCCATTCAGGTTCATCATGAGTAGGTGCAAACAAAATCTTCAAGTTATTATAAACCATGCTCTCATGATAATCATCTGGACATACATCACCAAATTTATTCTTGTAAAGCTTCCAAAGATTTATCAAATCATCTCTATCCAGATATTGAAGCATCTGTGAAAATTTCTCAAACTCAGAAACTTCATTACTGACTCTTTGAATTTTCCAACATCCTTCACTTCCATTAAGCTCAAATGTATAAGAAATAATTTGATTACCATCTCCATTCACTTCTTTCATTCTTTTAGAACCAGATGTCTCCTGAATCTCAGATTTTCTCTTTTGTCTACTTTTGATCCACTCTTCTTCTTTTTCAGAATTCATTGGAATAAAATCATCATTATTAATCCTCATACACATCAAATAAAGCTCATGAATTCTCTCAAATGAACATTTACTAAGATTTTCATAAATATGTATGCTTGAATTCTTAATAATCTTCATCAGTACATTCCTCATCTCACCTTTTGTAGGAGGTTTCTTCTTTTTAACTTGCTTCTTTTCCTTACTGATCCTTCTTGCCCATTCACCCAAGGTTCTAGCTCTTTCATCAATAGATAACAATGCCCATTCTTGAGTAGTATACTCATCCTATATTTTATTAGAAGCTTGAAGATAGTTTTGTGTTTCATACCATTTAGCTAACCATTTCTGAGTAGCCTCCTCCTCTTCTTGATTTTCTTTCTCTGCAGCTGCTTCCTCTTCAGCTTGTATGCCTCTTGTATACTCTTCATCATAAGCAATCTGTTCTTCTACACTTTTAAACTTCAAAATTGGTGCTGCAACACCTTTACCCTTTCCAATGTCTGGTTGAGCCACCTTCTTCTTCAAAGGCTCATTAATAACTAAACTTTTACCTTTGGGTTTGGTTGCAGTAGATTTAAGAGATAATGGAACAGGTGCAATGATGGGTGTAGGGTTAGTTGAGGTTTTGCTTAGATTGATCAATGTACTTGCAACTTCCTTCTCAACTTCTTTAGATTTAGGTGGTGATACAGAGGTTGTTGTAACAATTGTAGAAGTTTAGGATCCGTCAATTCATTTTCATGTTCCAAACTATCTTCATCACTTCGAGCTGTGTTAACTGCTCTGAGAGGTGAATCCTTGGATAAAATAAACATAGCACCGGACCTTGCACGATCATCTATGCACCCTAAGTGAGCGGTTGGCTGGGATTCCTCCACACGTGGTAAGTTCAAGGAACTCTCCACATTAGAAGTTGCCAAGGTTGGGTCTTAATGATGTTTCCACTATCCCGACCAAGATCTAAGCATGAATCGATGGTGGAAGCCCTTCCAATCATGTCACCTCCACAACTTGTGATGACCTCATGAACAACACCACTAACACCGACTGAGGTCACTTGGTGCCCTTCCTCCTCCTAGTCCACAAAATTGGTTTAACAGTGGTTTGGGATTGACTAACAGTGAGTTCAGATTTACTAACAGTGGGTTCAAGTGTACTATCAGTGGGATTCAAGACCTTCATCAAACTCAGGAATAGCAGGAAAATTAATCATATGTGAAAATAAAGGAACATCTCTTATTTGAAATTTTGGATTCTGATTCCTCATATGTGCAAAGACCTTAGGAAGCATATAATGCACTTCATACTCCCTAGAATGCTCAATAGGTTCTTCTATTTGACTTTCCACAATCAGTTGCACAAACCTAGGATATAAGTAATATTTACCCTTCTTCCTAATATTCTGCACAAACCCTTCATAAATCATCCTAGACCAATTAAATTTCCTTCCCTCAGATAGACAGATAACAGCAGTAGCAATTTTGGAGGGAAAGTCATCAAATTCAGTGGTCTTATTACTAATACACATCAACAAGGTATGTATCAAAAACTTCCATTGTTGTGAAAACATGCCCTTAAAAAAAAATTCCTTGTCTCCCCTGTGAGTATAGCCTAACCTCTCTAAACCTTCAAAAATCTCAGCATCAGAAAGATTAACTACACCTACAACATCTTCTAACTTCAAAACCCTCGAATAATCCCTCATCAACTAAAATCTCATTCTCATCCACCACAAGACTAAAACTTCCACCCATTGACCTCCTCAAGCTTAGCATTACCCCGAATTGATGTATATAGGCTTTAAGGATGGTTGGTGCTACCGTTAATGCAAAGTGAATAGGACTGTGAATAAGGAAATCAATCATTTGATGAAAACCTTCGGATCGATTGTTTTTTATCAAGTTAGCAACTAGGTTATGGGAGTTGGAGTATTGGTTCGGCATGATGATTGATGATGTGAGTGGTGTGGGATTTGTGAATTGAACAGATGGAAGTGGTTTGGGTTTATGTAAAGCGCCAATTGGAAGTGATCTATCATTGATTTGGGGATATAAATGTTTTCTCCAAAGTTACCAAACAGCCCCTCAAGTATCCAAAAATCAGCAACATCCTGGCAGTGGTTTGAAAACCTCTATCAGTGGTTTGAAAAACACTAGCAGTGGATACAAAATTACATTCCAACCAGTTGACCAAGAGATACAGCAAGCAAATCTTTGTCAAAGATAGTGATATCACACAAAAATATGAAGAATTACAAAAAGATTTTTTTTTTTTTTAAATCAGCAAAAACTCCAAAAGCTCCAAAGTATACAATAATCCTTCATACCTGCATATCACAAACATAAACCAAACACTGAAAATATAGTTAAGGATAGCAGTGGTTAGAGTACTAGAAGTGGATGCAAAGATAATACTGGCAGTGGTTAGACCAGGACTAACCACCCAGTCAATAAGTCAACTTCCAGTCATTAATTCCTTTCCCAAAGTAAAATGACTTCATTAACTCCTCAACCACTTATACCTTCCCCTTATTTACTCACGCCTATAAGAGAATCCCAATGCACAAGAAAGACATACCAATTTCCCCCAATTTACTTCAAAACCCTAATTGCTCAATAAGTCCACTATCAGCAACAACAATCATGTCTAGCAAACCAGAAATCATCAATCTAACCTCCTCCTCCTCCTCCTCATCATCATCATCCAGTGATGATTCACACCCATTGTTTCGATACCCTCATCAAGATGAACATAGACCTTCAAAGTCCCTCTTTCTCCCTTCATCTGAAGATGATAGTGTAGTGGATCTAAGTGATTCATCTAGGGGTTCTGATGACTCCACTGAGCGTCTAGAGCCAATCTTCAATAGATTGGTGAGAGGGGAAGCGGAGAGGACAGCAGCAGGTGGAGAGAAGCTACAATCTTCATAACCCCAACCCCAACCAAGGCCACGTGCCAGAAATCCGCCACTCCCACAGACAAGAGAGGTGGTGATTGGTCTTCCTGCTCCAGGATCTGGTACTTCAAAGTTCAAACCATGGAAGGAAGGGAAAGGGTAAGGGTGCAGAGGTGAAGGGAAAGGGAAAAGGGAAGATGGAGTAGATGGTGGAACGAGTAGATGGAACAACTGAAGATTTCTCATATCACAAATGCATCCACCAACGTTTTCATCAATCCATCCTTCCATTTTCATCTTCAGCTTCTTCATAGTACTAGTCATGTATATCCACCAAATTTTGTAATAGCTGTTAGGGATGGTCTTTTATTGCAATTGAAGTTGATTGTAAGTTGTAAATTTTTTCTTGACTTAATGAACACCATCTCTATGATTATCACTTGATCTTAACTCCAGTACTTCTCTTGCATCATACAATCCAGTGATTAACTTCCATAGTTCTGCAAAATGGTTAGTGAGAACACAAAGAAACAAACAGTGGTTTGAACATAACTAACAGTGGTTAGAACAAAAATAGCAATACTAAGATCACCTAATAATAGTACAATTCTTATACAAACTTTTACAAAACAAGTTGAGATTTAGAGATTAATTATTCCAATACTAACTACAAGGTACTGAAACCTCCCCACATCAAAAGATTTAGTGAGAAGATCAGCAACATTGAAATCAGTATGGATTTTTACCATTTGAATCAACCTTTTCTCATTACAATCTCTAATAAAATGATGCCTTATCTCAATATGTTCAGTTCTAGAATGTAAAACAGGATTTTTAACGATTCAAATTTTACTGTTATTATCAATGTAGAACTTAGTATGCATAAAATTGTACCCAAAATCCAAAGAATTGATTACGAATCCAAAGAACTTGACCAAAGCAACTAGCGTGACCATATATTCAACAGCTTGTAGAATTTGCCACTATTGTTTACTTTTACACCGCCATGAAATTAGTCATTTCCTAAAACCGACATCCTCCGCTTGTAGATTTCCTATCCAAACTAGCACCAATATAATCACTATCAGATAGGCCACCAAATCAAAGGTGAATCCTTAGAATACCAAAGGCCCAATTTAGGATGACCTTTAAGGTATCTAAAGATTCTCTTAACATCATTCATGTGTGATGTATTGGGTGTGACTTGAAATCTTGCACACACACATCACGAGAACATTATATCCGCCTAGATGCGTGAGATACATCAAAGATCCAATCATAGACCTATAAAACTTCAAATCAACTTTGGGACTTCCATCATCCAGTAGCGATGGTTTCGAGTCTCCATAGGTGTACTAGCACTCTTCACATCCCGAAACCCAAACTTCTTCAAAATATCTGCTACATACTTGTCTTGACTAATGAAAATACCATCGGTCCTTTGTTGAACTCAGAGCCCCAAAAGAAAGTGAGTTCTCCATAGAACTCATCGAAACTTATCATGCATAAGTTTCTCAAAATCCTGCATAGCTCCTTATTTGTTGATCCAAAGATGATATCATCTACATAGACACGAACCAAGAAATATCATCCTTGTGCTTCCCAATGAACAAAGTCTTATCAATCAACCCTCTTTAAATCCATTGTCCTTCAAATAAGTAGATGAGCACTCATACCATGCCCTAAGAGCTTGATGCAACCCATACATAGCCTTCCTCACCTCAGTAAACCTTGTCGGGATGATCGGGATCTTCAAAACCGTGAGGTTGACAAACATAAACCTCCTCATCAATTGTGCCATATAGAAAGGCACTTTTAACATCCATCGATACACAACAAAATTCTTGAATGAAGCATATGCTAAAATAATCTAATAGCCTCAATTCTTGCAACCTGAGCAAATACTTCATCATAATCCAAGCCTTGGTTTGTGTGTATCCTTGAGCAACCAGCCTTGATTTGTTCCTTACCACTATTCCTCTTTCATCTCTCTTATTTCGGACACCCATTTTGTCCCAATTGCCCTCTTTCCATTAGGAAGGTCAACCAATGTCCAAACCTCTTGAAGCTTAGACGTAGAAGCTCCTCTTGCATTGATTCTACCCATCCATCTTCGACAAAGCTTCTTCCATTCTCTTGGGCTCCTTTTGAGACGAAAACAAGCAAACAGGCAATTTTGCAGATCATTATGATTATTTCTTTTGTGAAGTGATCTTGCAAAGAAACCTTGCTCATGAAAGGGTTTAGTGTTCTTAACCTTGCTTCTTGTTTGAACTGGAGTATTCAAATTTCCAAGTATTTGTTCCTTGGGATGAATCTTGTGAATCCTTGTGGTAGTGATTGGACTTTCATGAATGACAGTTTACAAATTAGTAAAATCGGCATTGAAGAAATCATCCATGTCTTCATCATCGATGGGAGTATCAATCTCTTCCAAAGGTGCATGTTAGGATCATGTGGATACTCCTCTTCACCAAATAATGGCTTTTCAGTTGGTCCAAAGAAAGTACTATCATCGATTACTTGCACCGGGTTTCACTTGTCTTGGCGGTGGTAGAAGTTGGCTTAGCGGTGCTTTCATTATACCTATTCGTGCTTTCGTTTGGCTTAGCGATTGCTTCGAATGCCTTTTCTTTCTTTCAATTTCTTCACCGTCAACGAGTTATCTTGCAACAACTCATCCTTATCTTGATGATGATCAACTTTGCTTTGAATTCAAGGCATCATCATCGGTGGGACCTTGTTTATCAATGATGGGTGAGACAGAACCGACTTTCCACTTTTCAACCAAATAGAACTCCTTTGGAGAATCACTTCTTTAGAAATTGTTTCGATCGAATCCTTTTGTGTACCTGCATTAACATTAGTGGAAGTTCACGCAATGATAGGCTCATAATTCATAGATTTGGTTAGCATATCAATGTTAAACAACCAGTCTGGTCCTTTGGTCTCAACACTAGAGTCTCTTCACTAAACCGAACATGTAAGTTCTCTTCAACAATCCTAGTCCTCCTATTGTATACTCTAAAGGCTTTACTATTAGAAGAATAGCCCAAAAGTATCCATCATCGCCTTTTTCTTGAAACTTGCCTAGGTAGTCTATGGTATTCAAGATAGTAACAGGACACCCAAAAGGTTTTAGGAATGCAATCATTGGCTTCCTATCATATAACACTCATAGGGGTCTTGTTATGAGGCTTCACTACCTTACTTCTATTCGCACATAACATGCGGTGCCTACGACTTCACCCAAAAGGTAGTTGGTAGCTTAGATTACGACAACATTGTTCTAGCAACCTCAATCGTTGTTTTATTTTTCCTTTCACTACATCATTACATTGTGGTGTTCTAGCAACACTAAACTGTCTTTCTATACCTTTAGCTACACATAACCCGATTCATCACATCATTCTTAAACTCGGCCCATTATCACATCGATTACCTTGACTTTATGGTTTACTAGATTTTCTATCTTAGTAATGAAACTCTTGAGAATCTCACTAGTCTCACTCTTAGCGACCAAAAGTATACCCAAGAAAATCTACTATAATCATCATGATAACTAGGCAAGATCTGCTTATGGTTCAAACTTTTAACAAATGTAGTTCCAAATAAGTCCATATGAAGCATAAGCGGTGGTTGTGTAATGGTGTTAGCAGTTTTGAACTTACAAGAAGCTCTATATTGTTTTCCTTTCCGATAAGCCACACACGTTCCTTACACTCAAAACCTTAGAAGGTAACCTCTCACTAAGTTGCCCTTTACAAGTTTATTGATTGTTTTGAAATTAAGGTGACCCGACCTTCTATGCCACAATCTAGACTCATCAACTGATGCGTTAGCAAACAAACAAGTTAAGGACCTATTAGGAAGTACATCTTTAAGATCAAAACAATATATGTTCTCTTTCCTAGGTATCCTTAACTACACAAATTTCTCATTAGGCATAGTAAAATCAGGTGACAACACCACACACTCAGTTTCCCCAAAGAGTACCTAGTTTTTCTTATCACATTTGAGAAACACTGAATAAGTTGTACTTTAATCCCTGTACCAGATAGACCTTTTCAAAGTCTAATTTTCCTATTCTGATTGTGCCTCTGCCAAGTATCTTTCCTCCCTTTGGATCATTGCCAAATGCCACATATCCTCCATCAAAAGCTTCAAAATCCTCCAGGTTGCTCCCATCCCAAGTCATGTGCCCAGAGCAACCACTATAAAAAATTCCTTTGTCTTTTAGCTCATCATGTAGATTGCCCCGCACATGAATTTAAACAAATTAGTTCTTTTGTGGACCCAAGTCAATCTCGACTTGGGTGCGCCTGTCATCAACATAATCAAATTTCTTTAGGTCCATTGATGCACGGTGACATGATGTAAAACCTTGGTCTTAGGCTTCCATTGCCGACTAATGAGGCCTTATAAAGATAAAATGGTTTCCAACCATCGTGTCGATTATCGCCTTTGGAATTTTAAAACTTCTTTTGTATCGGAGGTGATATTTTGCTTAGCGATGGATTGATTTTGCTTAGCCGTGTTTACATTTTGCTTAGCGATGGTTGGAACCCATTTGGGTGAAGCGTTGATTATTGATTTTGTTTACCATTCCTCAATAACACCGCCCTAGGAATCATTTTATTGTTAGGATGAGGATTGTTTTCTTTGAAAAGTTTTGATGATTTACCTCTCTAATGATTCCAAACTTGTGGTTGGTTTTATAATAGTTTCTCTGTAAGTGCTCAAAACTACCACATGCAAACAAGCCTTCTAACACACCGAAACTCATCTCCTAACTGCTTGAAATTAGTCCATTGAAGTTTCTTTGATTCCCCTAGGTATATAACTTTTTATCTGTTCCCTAGGTATCTCCTTGTACTCTACAACTTTCCTAGAAATTTGCGCTCCAAATCTAGGCACAAGCTTGGCTTGTTCAGAATCAACTTTCTTAACACTTTCTATCTTCTCAGGCTGTGTTGATTCAGATCTATCTTCCTCAGAATATAATTCCCAATCTTCAATAGTGGGAGCATCAGATGACTTATCAGAACCTATCTTAATTGTTTCATCTTACTAATCTCTTCTACTGGGTTTGTTAAACCGAATTCACTACTAAATGACAGTTCTTTTGTAGGTTGTGCTTGTTTCATAAGAGGGTGGTGGCATATTGTTGTAACCAATCCCGAACCCTTTTTCATTAATTGACACTCTATTGATTTATGAACCAAATCAAGCAAATTGTGTTTTAGCAACCCTAACAACATGTTTTTCTTTTCTACTAGGGCTTTTGTTTTACACTCTCGCCTCTTCTAGTTTCTTTTTAAGCATCTTAATTTCTATGTCCTTAAGATCAATTTCACCACCTAGTATATTAATCTTGTCGACATACTCAAACTCACATTTAATACGAAATTAAGTTTTTCTTCAACACTCTCAAGACCAACTTTATAACCTAAGTTATCAAGTGAAAGTCTATCTACTTCTTTTCTCAAACTCATAATAATAGCATTTTGTGATTCTAAGTAATCTTGACATGATTTAAAAGAACAAGTAGAATTTTTAGAATCATTAGATACCTCTTAATCGAACGGAAGATGAACCATAGGCCATAAGAGCAAAGTTATGCTCTTTAGAAGCTTCACTAGCAAGAAAAGCTAAATTGGGACCTTCTTCAATCTGATCACTCCAATCATAATCACCAATACCATCTTGGGCAACCAATGCTGAAGAAGAAGCAGGCTCTTCAGTGGTCTTCTTGATGCCTTTTTCCTCTTGGGAGCTCGACATTCCCTAGCAAAGTGACCCTTCTTCTTGCGTTAAAGCACTCCATCTTGCTTTTGTCAAATCCACTCTTTTTGACCATCATATTTGACCTGCCTTCCGGTCCTCCTCAAGAACTTCCTAGCTTGCAGTGTTAACATTTCCATTTGCCATTGAAGATTTATTTCTTCAAGATCATCGTGGTCAATTTGATCTAAATCTTGATTCAAAACAAGAACATCGGTAGTTAAATCACCCTTAAAACACAAATTGCACCATCACTGACATTATCACCAACAATGATATTGTTAGCAATAGCCGTGGTTACTTTATAAGCAGCAGTGGAAACCACATCTTGAGAATTTCTATGCCCTGTAGACACAAAAGAAATGTTTTGTGGTGATGAGGATGATCCAGCTATGTTCTTTTCAGACTCATAAACTTTCAGGTTGTTGTAGAGATTGTCCAAAGTCATCTTATCAAAATCATCTTTGTTTCTCCACACAACAAGATGCATGACCCGGTCGTGTGATAAACTTCGATGAACTTCAAATTGATATCTTCGGAGCAACTTTGTAGTCCACTAACTTCGGTTGGTGATGAGTTTTGAAGTCTTATAAGTGCCATCAAGTTTTTCTCCACTAAGAGCGGTGAAGTTTTCAAGTCGATGCTTGAGCATATTCTTCCTTGATTTCTTGGTAGCTTCATTACCAAGAAACCTTGTTTCAATAGCATCCATTAACTCTTTAGCGGACTCATAATGTTCAAAGTCCAAAGCATGCTCATTAGGTATTCCCATGAAGAGAATACTATGAACTTTAATCTCCGACTTCCTTTAGCCTTGTCAACCTCACTAACAATTGCTATCTCTTTACCATCATCACCCTTCTTAGGAAGAGTATCACCCTTCTCAACGACATCCCGGATGGTATAATCAATCATACGAATGTATTGCCCCATTCGCATTCTCCAAACTTGGTACTCACCCCGCTGAGCATGGGCACCTTTGATGCAATAACCATGTGAGTTTCACGACATCTTAACTTACTTGAATAGAACGTAACTAAACTTCTTCTTGGTTTTAGTTTCTAGATCACAAGCTCGATACCACTTGTTGATCCCAGTTGAGCAAACTATCCTTTATAGAAACTGACTTAACAAAGACTTATTAAGTATCACGCGAAATTTAATACTTAATCTTAAGAAGAACAATAAACATTCAACACCTCAATATTATTATTAATGAATACTCTAACCAAGATTAGGGTTTTACAACCTTGAAGTGTATCGACCTTAGATATAAAACATACGATATCTAATCTAACCTAGGACCTCCTTTTATAGGCTAAGGAGTCCTTTACATAATACAATACATAACCTACAAGATAAATATATTTTCTATATTTATCTAATACAAAATATTAAACCGACTATACAAAACTAGCAATGCTTACAATACATTAGCAGTGGTTCTATATTACTACTAGCCGCGGTTTCACATCAGCAGTGGATTCATTCTTCTGTCCGTGGTTTCATTAACTCTGTCCGAGGTTCCAATACTTAGAATAAATCATGTTCTGAGGAACCTAAAACCAACAATGTTTTTTTTTTTCAAAGGCTCAAGGGCATGCTCTGCATAGGAGAGTCAATTGTACCAAACCCCCTCCATTAGACCCGTGAATGGATGTAATTACGCTTTTCCAAAGAGACTTAGGTTCCGAGTGAAAATGCCAACACCATTTAACTAACATGACTAAGTTAGCCGCATAAAGACTACCAATTCCAAGACCTCCACAATTAGTCAAAGAGCAAACTCTATGCCAAGCAACCTAAGCCATTTAATTTGTATCAAGTGTGCCACCCCAAAAGAAGTTACGCCTAAGCTTTTCAAGATAGTTGATGACACATTTAGGATTCATAAAAATGGAGAATAAGTAAGTTCCAAGATCGCCAAGTACTCATTTTAGGAGGGTAAGTCTACCTATGAAAGTGTTCTTGATTTCCAAGAGATAAGTCTTTGGTGGAATTTATCAATAATAGGTTTCCAATTACAAGCTTTGATCATATTGGCACTAATCGGAAGACCAAGATAAGAACATGAGAGAGTAGATGGCTAGTAATTAAGGAAAGAAGTGAAGTTTTGTGATTCGAAAGCAAAAACGGCAATACCAAAAAACTTGCTTTTGGAAAAGTTCACTTTTAGTCCGGAAGCCGAGTTAAATCATCTCAATAAACGACAAAGGGTTTTAGCGTTGTCTCGGGACCACTAACCCATTATGAGAGAATCATCCGTGAAATGAAGATGAGAAATGTCAACTTTGTTTGAGCCTACTTTCACTCCTTTAAAGATTTTTTTTTTATTTGCCTTCTTCAAAAGCAACATGTAGTGCTTCCATTGCGATGATGAAGAGAAATGGTGAAAGTGGGTCTCCTTGGCGAAGACCTTTTTGAATCTTAAATTCTTTAGTGGGATACCCGTTAACAATTGCCGACCCGAATGCAGATTTTAGACACCCCTAATCAACATTCTCCATTTATCACTAAAGCCCATTTGTTTCATTGTGTTGTCAAGGAACTTCCAATCAAGCGAGTCAAACGCCTTTTCAAAGTCAACTTAAAGTAAAAAAAAAGGCGTTCTTTTTTCCTTAAAGCCCAAGATAAAATTTCATTCATCATAAGCGGGCCATCGGTTATTTGTCTACTTTTCAAGTAAGTGGTTTGAACATTGCTAACAACCGTGTGAACAAATTGTTGGAGCTTTATAACAACTCGCATTTTTTAGGTCCTTACTCAACCTCAAACTCAAAATCTATTCTATTTTGGAAGATTTCACATTCACCATTTCGTATAATTATTTAGTTGTGATGTTTTGGTGCATGAGAAATGAAACTGAATGCCATTGTCTGCAAAAAGCTTATGAAGGTTGTGATTGTCGAATTCACCGCCATGGTCACACTGAAAAGACCGAATTTCACATTGAAATTGAGTGTGAACATATTTACGAAATAGAACAAATTTAGATAGAACGTCAGATTTGTTTAGAAGTGGATACACCCAAACAAAGTGAGAAAAATGATCCAAAAACAATACATAATATTTAAACCCTGAAAGACTCGGAACTCGTAAAGTCCACACATCCGAATGAATAATTTCAAAACAAGCATTAACGACAGTAGTGGAACTAACAAACGGAAGTCTAACGTGTTTACCAAGTTGGCAGGCATGGCAAAGCACGGGAGGCTTTTCTTTATTACATGAAATAAAATTATTTGAAACTAAGCGACGTAACACTTCGCTTCCTGGATGTCCAGACGCTGATGCCACATATGTTGACTGACAAGAAGAGCTTGAGGGATGGGAGATGGAGCCGTGACTGGATAGAGGTCCCCGGTGCGATCACATCGGAGAAGGACCCGACAGCGTCATGAAATCCTTAACGAAAAAACCAAAAGGTCAAATTCAACGGTGCATTTATTATCGCGTACAAATTGAAGAACATATATTAAAATTTTGACAATATTGGGAGTAATAAGCACATTATTTAGTGAAGTGGTCGAGTGGGAGTTGGCAAGATGCTATGACCCGTATTGGTGATTGGAATAGAATGTCCATCACCAACCGAGACGGATGGATACATGCACATATTTAAAACATTGCTAAGACTATGAACCGAAGAATTAAGATGGAGACTCGTACTGTGTCCATATTCCATACACAAGTTGTAGGGTCGTGAATGGTCCCAACGGTAAAAGCCTGAGGTAAATTAGTCTCGAGTCCCGGAGGTTGGAGTGGTTGACATGCTGAAGTAGTACTGTTCGAATGAGCAGTTGCACTGGTTGGTTTGTTGGGCGATGGTTGGGCCTGTTTGATGGGTTGTGGGTGTGTGATGGAGTCGTGTGAGAGTAGTCAAAACCGTGGAGGGTAAAGGGTATACGTTGAAATTTGGGTTGGGTTGGTGGGCTATAAGTAGTCATGTGGTGATGGTCCAGGAGGTGTATTATGTATACGAGAAGGGTGGTTTGGTTTGTGACCAGTAATGCCCATTTTTTCCAAAAGCCTAATAACAATCTCCTCAGTAGGTTCCTTAGTTTCGACCTGTCGACTTGTGGGTCTAGTGTTCGTGTCATGGACGAATTTACAATTCATTCCATATCGACAGGCTCCTCTAACAAAGTGAATACATGGATTTCGAGATATCACTTGAGGATTTGATGGGGTACGAGTGATACCTTTATTTGTCATAAGAACTAGGGGTGATGATGAAGAGGTATTGACAGGAGGAGATAGGGTTTTAGACTTGAGTCGCATCTCTTCGGTGATAAGCATCGATCGAGCCATTTTGAAGTCGGGAAAAGTATCCTTATGATGCATGATCCCGCATACTTGATCGATTTATCGGAAGACCTTCAAAAGCATAATGGACCAAATCTTCTTCCGTGACAAGAGAGTTGAGGCCCGGCTAAAATGGTGGAAGTAGACTCGAGTTTCCCAAAGTAAGTTTTCATGGTTTGATCACCAAGGCGAATAGATGAAGTTCTGCCTTCAATGCATTTGTGCGAGAACGTTTATTATCTTTTACAATGGCGGCAAGTAGTTCCCACGTCTCTTTAGCCGTTTTGGGTCGTGCCAATACCAATCGCCTTTGTAGTGATTCTGAAAGGGTGGTGATCCATGAGAGGACGATTTTGTCTACTTTGATTTCATCTTGAGTTAGAGGAGGGATGGTAGTGGACGAGGCATCGGAAGGAGCCCCGTGAATAAACTTGTCCACTTCATATGAATAACAAAGTTGCTCAAAGAAGAATTCCCACGAGCCATAGTTCCAATTGTCGAGATCGAGTTTGATAGGAACCCTCGTGAGGAGGTGATGGTGAGTGACTGTCGAAAGTTTTTCGGATAGGGGAATAGATGGAGGTGTTGTTGATCCGGTCATTGTATGGTGATATGGGATACGTAAAAAAAACTTGATTTTGGTGACCTTAATGCACAATAACCTTAATAATAATACACGAATGAAAGTTGATTTTGGTGGCTGAGAAGAGTTGTATCAGTAGGGTTTGTATGGATATTGATTTCTGTTTACGTAAACAAAAGAATGTATGCAATAAGAGACAAAATATTAATGACTTGTGACCTAGAGAATGCACAAGTAACAATGGTGTGGACTGTGACCTAAGCACAAGTCACCAACACACTAACAGTTATGGTTTGTATGGATCGATGTATTAGTTGCCTGTGATACCATGACAGAGGGTATATTGTTTATTGATGGATGTCAATGATACAATGTACATGGTTTATATAGAATTGCCTCTAATCTATTTTGGGTAGATTACCCTTAATTCTAACTAATTACAATCACAGCTTGCTAATCAATATAAATTGCTAATCAACATAAATTGGTGTTTATCCACACCTTTACAAATTGAACATAATTATAGCTAACAACACATACTAGCTAGATAAGTCCTAAATCGTGACGAGTTTGGCACTAAAAAGTCCCATAAAAATAAGGAACAACTTGCAATCGTTGACTAATGCATTGACTTTTGGGTCATTTAGGTTGAAATATCAAATCTAAGAGTGCAACGCAATTATAAAAAAAATTACATGCATACTAATTTACATACATAAGGGGGGAGGGAGTGGGATCGGGTAGGGTGATTGGTTTGTGTTACCCGATCGGCAACACCATTCCCTCCTCATCGGGTAGCACGATCGGGTAGGGTGATCGGTTTGTGAGCCCGAGCGGCTTTGGTGAGAACGTTTGAAAAATATGACCGTTTGGGGGATCTCAACGGCTACTTTGCTATAAATAAAAAATAAAAAAAATTCCCTTTAAAACCAAACATTACAAACTAATTTTTTCAAAATAAAAACACACAAAACACAAATAAAAACACACACTAATCTTTCAAAAACACAAAACCATGGATCTAAGAAGAGGTAAAAAAACTTCCACCTCGCGTCAAGGTCGGTCTCAACCCGTTCAACCGCAACCACAACAAAATCCGTTTCCACTAGTACAAAAACGGGATTTGGTCACGCATGGTCGAAATGGAACAGCCACACATTCGCATATTTGTGTGGTCAAGGTACGAAATTGACAACATGTACTAATTAGTCACACATGAAAATTTTGATTGTGTGACCATTAGAACTATGTCGCCACACAATTGAACGTTGTGTGGCTAAAGGTATCCGTGATTTTGTTTCGCATCATTTAGCCACATATGAATTTGGAACGCGTGACAAATACAAGTAACCTTGATCGTTAGTCACATGAAGTAATTTTGTGTGTCTAAATCATAGAGTAAAGTTTTGTCACACATTATTTAAGGGTGGTGATATGTTTTGCCAACTCTTTAGCCACATCCGAAATTGGAACGAGTGACAAATGAAAAGTGAGGTTGCAACATTAGTCACGATATACATATAAATAGTGATAAATATATGTCACACACTTGAACACTGTGACCAAAAGCCATATATGGTCACACTAAAAGTTTTGTCACACATTCGTTAAGTGTAGCCAAAATCCAGTACACATGTTCACGTAAGTTAATATGTGTGTTTAAAGTTTAGTTTGTGTTAGCTTGCCAAAAGCTAATCTATAAAGTCACATTTGCTACTAACACCGTGACCAAATGCCATATATGGTCACACTAAATGTTTGGTCACACATATTATTTAAGTGTAGCCAAAATCCAGTACATATGGTCACGTAACTTAATATGTGGCCATTGGATGATCAATAGTCACTCAAAATACACGTTTCTTCACTTTAAACACCATATGGTCACACTTATTAACACTTTTAGCCACTTTATGATTAATTGTATGTGACTAAATACTCAAAACAAACATTCTTTGTGTGACTAAATGTTAGAAAATGCCACACAAACATAAATTTAATGTGGCCATTGGATGATCAATAGTCACACAAAACACACATTTCTTTACTTGAAACACCATATGGTCACACTTATTAACACTTTTAGCCACTTTATGATAAATTGTATGTGACTAAATACCCAAAACAAACATTCTTTGTGTGACTAAATGTTAGAAAAGGCCACACAAACATAAATTTGACGTGGCCATTGGATAATCAATAGTCACAAAAATACACGCTTTCTTCACTTTAAACACCATATGGTCAAGTTTGTTGCATTTATTGTGTTAATGAAAATGTGGGTTTGTAGGTGATGGCTTTTATAGTCACATTGATATGCACACATTAACACTTGTGCAACACCACAATATACTAAACTTGGATAAATCCAAACTAATTATATATATGAAGAACTCTTTAACAACGAGTACTTGATTGTTAATCGGAATCTTAACAACAAGCAAAAAGAACACAAATACTATTTCACTAATAAACTTATTTTATTAATATTTCTATTAGTCTAAGTACAAGTTCATTTCACTATACTTTAGGGTTCCTTTATACACTTAGGAAAACCTAGTATACAAAGCGTGTAGAAGGATATAGATATCTCTTCCTAAGATATCTCTACGAGTACATATGCCTTCCCTAAACTCTAATAAACTATTATGTTTTTCATAAATGTAACTAACTACTGAATACTACCGAGACTTAATCATATATCGCCAAGATTATTGTTGAGCTTTTGATTCAATTAACCTCAAAAGTCGATAGCATGCATCATCCTTTCTTTCACCAAAAGCTTCTTCTCAAGCATAGCCACGAAAATCTTGCTTGAAGTGGATACTCCACTTACGTAAGCATATAAAGAATTGCGTTTCTAATTCCAAACAAGTGCACCGACAAGTGTGGAAATATCTCCATCCGATCACTTGTTCTTGACAGCCGCCCACATTTCATCATCAAGATCGGTGTCTCAAACATGGTCTTCAAGTCACCCTGCAGGACTCTTTCATATTCCTCTCGTGTCTCTCGTCACCATGCTTCTCCATCATCGGTTGGTACATGGTCTTCAAATCATCCACGGACAAATCACTCAATAAACCAGAAAGTTCACATATATAGTGTCTGTGATTTTCCTTACTATCGTGTAAACTACCTTTTTCCCATTTTGATGATCTCGAACCTTTGCAATCTTAGTAGGAAGTTGAACTCAGAGGAATGGAGCCCATGGTAAACTCTTCCGATGACGGTTCATCAACCTTATCCTTCATGTACTCTTCCACTTCCTTCTTAACATTTGTCTTATCCTTTTCACCCTTTCTTTCCAAAGGATTTCTTCCTTGTCATATTCAAAAGCCGTTGCTTAACCTCGCCTTCCTCCTCTTTCTTTACGGTTTTGGCTTATCACCAAGTTTTTCACCTTCAAGAACCTTTTCGATCTCGCAATCTTGTGCTTCTTAGCATCCTTTGGTTGAAGATTGTAACCTTCCTTTTAAGCGTTAAAGCTTCCAACTCGAATCCATTGGAAAAAATTTTATTTTGGTACACTACTTTTTCAAATTTTGCTTTTAGTTCATCATTCTTCAATTTCCTTAATCGGCTCAACTTCCGGTAGGATTCCTTGACTTTTGACATAGTGGATCATATAATCCCTTTGCTCGCCTTTGGTCAAGGATCATTCATCCTTTCTCTTTGTCTCGCTTCTTTGAGAAGCTCTTCTTCTCATTAATCATCTCAACCAATTTACTTGCATAGTCTTCTCCGCCAATATCGGAAGGATATCTCTCATTTACTAATAATCTGCATTTATAGTATCCCGCCTTCATCGGTGTAGAATTTGGCGATTCGAACTTGACTTTCCTTTTCATTTGTTCTTGATTAATTGTGGTTCCTCCTGCGCACTTTTGGCAATCACCATCATCCCTTGTTTGTTCTCGACGCTTAGCTTCTTCACCAAGATCCTCCGCTTGAATCCTAGCAATCTCAAAAAGCTAGCTTCCTCTTCATGAAGTTGCTTTTTGGTCTTCACCGCTCGAAGATTCTTGCACTATTCCTTTGCCTTCCTATGCACAAACTCCTCACCAAGACTATCCGGATCACTACCGAGATTAATATGATCGGTGACTTGTATTAACTTCAAAGATCAAAGCCAATATTAAAATCTTCATCAAAAGCGATTTAATTTCAAAGACCACCGCACTTATCGTTAGTAAAGTCACCAGACTTATCCACTCCACTAGAACTTGCGACTTCTTTATCCAGCCTCTTCTTAAAGGATTTCTTGTGACTAAAATTCTTAACCAAGATTTCACCGCCCAATCCTTGAGGACTAATTTGAGTTTCCTCAAAGGATTCCTCACCTCCGAGTCTGTAATGTCTATCCCCGTCTGTTTGAATTTCCTCCAATTTCTTAACTCTTTTATGAGTAGTCCCCGGTGACTTCTTGGTCTTCTTCAATTTTTCTCCAACTCATCAACCCTTGAAATCGGTTGTGGAACCGGTTGAAGTAGATCTTCCATAGATAAGAACCGGGTTCTGCTGTAGTAGTGGGTGTTGGAGGTTGTGGTTGAGGAATTACTGGTGGTTCTTCCTTATGGACCAAGGTGAAGGTGGTGGGGTGTTGGTGTCCTCTGTTGAAACTCGCTTTTTCGTGTTCGGATGTAGGTTGAGCCCGAGCTCGATGTAGTGTAGGAGATGGAGCATGATGTAGATGTACCTTCGTGGTCAAGAGCAATGTAAGGCAACATAGCGCATAAAAGTGGCTTGTGTGCCCTTCAAAACCCCTTTTCATATTACCAAATATCTTTTTAGTGAAAGGGAGAGCAATGTAAGGATGTTTGCTTGTTTGTTTCAACATTTAAGATCATTTGCAAAAATCTTGGGTACATCAAAACTTTTTCTTATTCTTGGAATTAGCAACCATGGCATCAAAATAATTTTGAAAAATTGAAGAGTCTCGTGGAGAGACAGACCAATGCGTAGCAATATTGCTTCCAAATTGATCCCATCCATCACTTTTAGAGCTCATACAATGTAAAATATGATGCACAAGGAAATGCCATTGTGGCGTAAAATGACTCTTCCAAAAGTGAATGTTCCATCGGTTGGATATCCAATCTTTCCAATCCACGAAAGAGGTCATGATTTGCCAACATTGAAATCCCCGAGGCATCACCAATTGAAGCTTGCTTCGATCGATTCCTCGCTGATTGAATACCTAACGTATCAATAGTTGCATTTAACTCTAGTGTCCCATCGCCAATAGTTCTAGCAAGATGGCACCGCGTAACCTGCTTTGACTAGGGAATCATAGATAGTTGGATTATGAGGTGGCATACCGATATGACTACCCTTTAGAAAGTCCACTATCCGTCAAGCATGTGCTTTCAAAGAGCTTTTGAGAAATCCCACTTGATTGTGCTTGTCACAAACTTTAATTGTGCCATCTTTTATGTTAATTGAATTCTTGGTAGTGCGGGGGCAATTAGGGTTTAGTCTTGGTGAGGAGACTTAATCGAAATAAAATAATTAAACTTTTAAAGATTAGGATAAAGTAATTAAAGGATAAATATGAATTCTAAAAATAAAATTATCCATATAAATACTTGACCATCTAAAATTAGGTAACGGTACTATTTAAATAGTAAAAATCGTTTTTATTTTTGCACTACCGCACTAAAGAATGGTCAAACAGACTTAAAAATGACATCACCGATTAACTCGTGCTATAGCACATCAACTAGCTGACTTCCATACATCTCCAACTGTGAGAATTCGTTCTTTTCAACATATCGTTAAACAAAAAATATACCTAATGATTTAACTAATATTAAGTCTTGTATTATAAACATAAATTCTTAAAAAGTACAAAAATCGAATGTCTATATGCTTTAAAAGAGTGAAATATGATAAAGGTAGAGTGTGACAACTTGACCATAACATGGTTCACTTGGACTTCAGATAACAACACCTCCACAATCGGTTCGATAGTAGTCGGTTAGTGATTCGTTACCCAAGTCACGCCGATCCACACGTGGCAATATGTTATCATTGTCTTTGGTGAATGACGGTACTAAATTCCTCATCGACTTCAAATCATACTTATCTTTGTAATTCTTGGGAGGTATCTTAAACACAATAGACAATTTTTATCTACGGCCTTTCACATAAAACACTTGTCGTGCTTGTGCGGCTAATATAAACGGATCAACCTTGTGGCCTAAACTATTCAGTCAACCAATGTATACCCAAGAGTAGTATCGCTTCACACCACCAATTTTGTGATTAACCCACCACATTTGAAAAGAGGAATTTGCATGTAACGGTAATCTAGTTCCCATATCTCTGTGAAACCCCATAATAATATGCTTTTCTTGTGGTTACAACTTCTTTAGATATGTGGATATCTAATGCTTCAACACTAACCCCAATGCTCGTAAACTTTGCCTTCATGATCTTTCGTCGAAAAGTATACCCATTGATGTGATATGAATCGATTTCACTACGGTGGCGCGTGGTCCATAGGATATCCACCTTACGCTTCGATACACTTTCTTTGTCGATTTGTAACTCTCTCAACCTGAATTTCATTAGAAGTATATATTAGCTCAAAAGAATAAGTACACCAATTTTCGGATCAAAATGAGTCGAGAAATAAGGTTTAGAAAGGGTATGTTGAGTAACATAAGATTAATTACTTTGCATAACCACTTGGCAAAAGATTTCTTTGTGCTCATTCTCCGTAAATGCTATTCGCTTACCCGGGTTTCGCTTTCAAAACTTGCTTGTGTCGCTCGAAACAACGTGTTTGATTATTATATTTGATACATCATTTAATTTTCGATGTGAAATAGACATGTGTTAGTAAGACTTACTCGATATCTGGTACAATTTCATCTCGTATTATTTATTACATACAAATGTGCTTTCGAAAGAGTTCATGAAACTTCAGATTGATTTCTTAGGCCGACAATGGCTTTCCTTCCTCATTTTTATATGTTTCATGTTTATCGTGGGATACCAACAGTTTTCATGGATTTATGATATTCGCTAAAAAACTCTATTGTTTCTTCCGATAGTCTCCTCAAGAATGCATCCTTCGGGTCTATTTCTGCTTCGCACATGTCCTTTAATAACCTTCATACATCTTTCGAATGGATACATCCACCAAAGCATATGGGACCGCATAATTTTACCTCCCTAGTTAGGTGCACAACAAATGTATCATAATATCAAAGAATGATGGAGGAAAGAACTTCTAGTAGGCACGGTGTCACTACTAGCTCGCTTGCATATTATCTAGTTCTTGCAATATTATTTCTTTGCAACATATTGATTTAAAGAAAAGCAAACCCGATAATAGCATATCGTGTGGGTGGGTGCATGATTGAACGTATTGCAATTGGCGTAAACTCTTGCATTAGCATGTGATAGTCATGCGATTTTAGGCCAATGAGCTTCCTATCCTTTAGGTCGACCAAAAAGAGAAATTTGAACAATAGCCTTGTGGTACCACGATGTTGTGTAAAGTTTCACAAAAATATCTTTTCAAAGATTCGTTAATGTGTAACTTTCGGAGGTAGTGTTGTTTTGTCTTGTTCTTGCATAGCAAACAACTCTTGTTTTACCCCCAACTCACCCGGATCCAATCGAGCATTGGTCCATCTTCGCCTTTCCGGAACATGTAGCAAAGTTCCGACGAGACTCTCAAGAACATTATTTTCTACATGCATAAAATCAATACAATGTGGAATGTAATTATGCCTCCAATACCTAAGTTTTCGATACCAAATGTTGAATTTCTTCCAACACGCACCATTTTGTCCGCTTACTTGGCTTGAACTACCCTCTACTGTTATGTTTCTTTTACGCATTTGAATCATCCCACCTCTACCTCTCGATCTTCTTGGTTTTCGATGCATTATTGTTTGTTCGTTTTCCTTTTCCCCACTTATTTTCAATATGTTGTACCTCGTTGTATATTTGTTCCCGGTCATTGGGTTTGAGTCGGGAGAAATTCTTGTTGTCCATTAAATGCCTTCCTTGCCTTCCGAACGGATGGTCATATGGTAGATATCGTCATGACCAACATAACTTTGCTTGGATGAGGCGGAAAGTCTAACGCAGCTTGTATCTTTCCACATACTACACAACCTTTGAATCCACGGCACGGGCAACCACATAATGTACCAAGTGCGGGGTAATCATTTATTGTCCATAACACAACGGCACGTAGATTAAAGTTATATTTTGTAGATGCATCATATGTATCAACCCTCAGATCGAATAAGGTTTGCGGATCATCAACTAACGGTTCTAAAAACATCGATATCATTTCCGGGTATCCCGATATTAATACCGAAAGCATGATAAACTTTCTTTTCATACACAACCATGGAGGAAGGTTGTATATGACCGTTAAAACCGCCATACATCGTGATGCCTATTTCCGAGTTGACGCCAACCCCATCACCAATATTCCTAGTCGTAGATTTCTTGGATCTTGACAATTTCGGGAATTTTTCATCTATGGTACGCCATGCCTTTGAATCTGCTGGTGACGTAACACACCATCGGTTATCCTCCGTGTCGCGTGCCATCTTAAATCCTCTCAAATACTTTCTAGCTTAAATAGTCGTTGCAGCCTTGGTATAATTGGAAAGTACCACATTACCTTTCTTTGGAATGTTTTCGTACACTTTCTTAGTCTTATTATCCACCTTCCATCTTGATATCCGACAAGTTCAACACGCATCAAATCCTTGTCACCCTTCCAAGAAAGAAGGCGTTGTTGATACATACATGTATCTTTTGTATCCCGATCCCTTCAATTTCAAATATTTTTGGCTTGATAAGTTTTTTCCACCATTTCGTTACCAAAGAAAAGATCTTCTTTAACAATCCTAGTAATTCAAGAAAGAACTTATCGAACATCCGTACTTACCCTTCAAGTTGAGTAGTTTAACTATTGCGGACATCTTTGTGAAGTCGGGACATCCTGCGAAAGAGGCTTCTCTGCGTCTAATAATAATTGTTGAAACTTGACAAGATCATCCTCATCAAAATTATCTTTTGTAGCATTAACCATTTCTCTTTGTTCTGTGGGGCATCCGTTGGAATATCTCAAGCAAAATCCGTGTCGTCAACAAACTCATTGTAGCGCTATGTGTGTTTGGTGTACTTATTGATGACTCATCCTTCTCTCCATGTTTAGTCCAGTTTAGGTAGCTTAGATCAAACCCATTTTTGAATAAATGGAACCGCACTTTCTCCACTTGATGCTCTATGTGGTTTAAACAAACTGCATACTACGGACATGGCATTGAAAGATCATTTTCTTAACTCGTGGGTCGATGTTCCCCATCTTCCGCAAGTTGTGTAATCGCATAATCAATAAACGCCGCTACTCCATCAACATAAGATTTGTTGGTCCTATTAGTTCCTATCCAAGACTTGTCCATGTTTATAAATGTGTCCCACTTATCCGAGCAAAGAATGTTTATAAATGTAGTCTCTGCAGCATGTTAAAAAGCAGTCAAGTTATTGAAGATTATACAAGACAACATCAAACTTCAATTGATGATCTTAAAGTTAAAAAGACATTCCAAGTAATGAGGATAGCTCAAAGATTGAATGCCGATTGAATTATGCTAAGAATTGAATAAAGTCTAATGAAACAGTTCCTAAAGGGATGTTTGGGTCAAGGAAAATAAGAAATTAACTAGCTAAATTATGGTTCCATGTTCATGTGGTAATGAGCTTAACATGGTTTCTTAAATTTTAACCAATTAACTATCTAAATTTAACAAGAAACCCATATAATTTACAAGAGGATATCTCGAAACAAATGTTCAATTAGCTAATAGGCTTAACAGGTTATTTTATGTGTTAGAACGATGTGTACAAAAGGAAGATAACAATACTTACGGTGGTAGCCAGGATGGTGGGTCTATGACAGAGAGTTGTGGTGGTGACGGATTTGTAGTGAGATGAGAAGGAGGTGTGGCGATGCAGGAGGAGGAGGAGTTAATTTTTGCAATTAGTTTGAAATGCCTTGATGTAAACTTTGGGGAATAAATTTAATTTGTGGGGGAATTTTAAATTTGCTTAAATTTTGAAAATTTTCATATTATTTTAAAAATGTTTTTCTCTTATGATTTAATGATTTCATTTAATTAGTTTAAAAAGGTTTTTATTCATAATAAATAAAATAAAATTTTAAAAGTATAATTTAAAAATATATATATATATATATATATATATATATATATATATATATATATATATATATATATATATATATGTTTAAGTATTTAGGACTTTTAAAAATAATTTTAAATTTTATGCTTAAATTTACAATATTTGGTATTTTTAGGATTAAGTGCATTTACGTTATTTCGACTTTTGTTAGTTGATTTATTTGCTTATTTAGTTGTTTTAGTTTAAAAAAAAAAAAAAAAAAAAAAAAAAAAAAAAAAAGAAAAGAGTAAACTAACTCCCAAGACTGCTTTCACGGGTTATGGGTCCCAATATCGCCTTCCACGGTGTATGTGGGAGGTTGAGACGAGAGATGCCTTACCCCTACCTAAGGTAGAGAGGCTGCTCCTGCTCTACCAAAGGTTGAAAAGGACCTCCGGCCTTGCAAGTGGGTGAGGATCGAACCTCGAGAGGTCGCTTTTCTACCAAAGGTAGAAAGAACCTCCGACCTGTGCAAGGGTAAGGATCGAACCTTGACCTCTTTCTCCGCAGGCAAGAGTGTTAACCACTTGATCTAACCTTGCTCTTTTTTGTTTTTAGTTTATGTTTCATCAATTTATTCACAAAATCCAAATATCTTTCATTATTCTTTATCACCCGATCACGAACCTAACACTAATTTCCAAAACGTAACATGTGTGACTATAATTTTATATATACTATTAATTGAATGTTTGAATTTCCTAAACCGGACGCTAATTTCCAAAACCGTAACATGTTTCCAAAACCGAACGCTAATTTCCAAAACCGTAACATGTTTGAATTTCTAAACCGTAACATGGTTTCGTATATAATTTATATATACTATTGATTGAATCATGTCGTAAAATGAAACTCTAAGCAACTATAACCCAATGCTTTTGACCCATATTATAGTGTGAAGGTTATATGAATTGTATTAAAGTTATTAAAGGTGGGCGTTAATTTTGACATTTCGTGATGACATAAAATCATTAACTCACGTGTCTTACTCAAAACATTGTGTGAAATCGTGTTTAGGGTTGCGTTATATACGTTGGGCACGATAACACAACCCTTGCGCTTTAGTCTGCCTTATATTTCGTCCGTGTTCATACGTTTTCTTAGTTTTGTACATGTTTTCTTTCGATTTTATGCGTTTTACACGCCGCGTCTCTTTCACATGTTTTCGTCTTTTTTGCACGTTTTACACTTTTACACATTTTCATACGTTTTACACGTTTGCCCTGCTTTCATACTTTTTCCACCGCTTTTGTACGACTTTGTCCTTTTTAATAAGTTTTACTCGCTTTTGTTTTTGTTTACGTTTTCGTCCGTGTTTACACTTTGTCACCGGGTTTTTCATGTTTTAGTCCGTTTGTATAAGTTTTTGACCGTTTCGTCCGCTTTCACCCGTTTTCATCTATTTTAGACGTTTTAAATGCATTTTCATATGTTTTACATATTAACTTACATTTTATTACGTTCTTATATCGTTTTCGTCCGCTTTAGTTCGCTTTTTTGTCCGTTTTAGCCATTTTCATATGTTTTGAAGACTTTTTCGCGTTTTCATACGCTTTCTTACATTACACATTTTCATACGGTTTTACACGTTTGCGTCTGTTTTCATACTTTTTC
The DNA here is from genome assembly GCA_022545495.1 of Chrysanthemum lavandulifolium. NCBI lineage: Eukaryota > Viridiplantae > Streptophyta > Magnoliopsida > Asterales > Asteraceae > Chrysanthemum > Chrysanthemum lavandulifolium. Next base: position 40,224,862 of record CM040244.1, on the reverse strand, counting down.
AACCGTTTTGCACGACTTTGTCCTTTTTAATCGCTTTTATACGCTACGCTTTTGTTTACATGTTTTCGTCCGTGTTTACACTTTCTCATTTGGGTTTTCATGTTTTAGTCCGTTTGTATAAGTTTTTGACCGTTTTCTGCTTTCACCCGCTTTCATCTATTTTAGACATCTTCGTCTGTTTTCATACGCTTTCATATGTTTTACATATTAATGTACATTTGTTAGGTCACTAGTTTTACAACACAAGCTTATAGAGAAAGAGATGAAGGCGATTGAACAAGCTAAACACACAACCACACGTATAAGTAAAACCGGTTAGGCGAAAGAGTGAGTGAAAGAATAACTTGAACAACCAACCCTCAAATGAGGGTTTACAATAGTTTATATAGGCAAGGAGCTAGGGCAACACTCCTCTCCTTCCCTATTCCTTATTGGGCTTGGGCCTCGACATGGGCCTTCTACATAAGTTGGACCTTAAACAAACATAAAGGCGAATAAAGCTACCTATTACATATGAAATATAAATACTTGAAATCTTGTTTAGGAGTGATTCCAACAATCTCCCCTCAAGTATATATGAATGTAAGCGGTGAAGGCGTTGATGTAATAGTAGCATTGGCGTCATCGACATTCTTCTTTCTTGTGAGAGGAATAGTCTTGATTCGAACAATCTCCCGGTGTAGAGATCGTTAACTTTGAGCAGTTACGCTTTGGCGTCATCATTGACTTTGTTCTTTGATCATTGTTCTTTGTGGTGAAAGTGATAGTATGTTGTTATGCGCATCGATGCGCCTCAGTGCCTTGTTTGCTCGGTGTCTCCACGTCATTCTTCAACATGCTCACACGCTCTTTGTGGTGGAAATCAATCTTGATGAAGTTCTTTAAGTCTTTAACTTTGTAGATTCTTTGGTTGATGAAGAATCATTACATTGTTGCGTTGCATTGAATAGAACTTCCATTAGTAATGAAGTTGGCGTGAGCATGAGAAGAGTCGACACGATCATCCCGCTCGGAGCTTCCATAAGAAGAAAACATTTCAAGCGGTTAGTAATAAGCGGTTTCGGCACTTATAAGTTAGAACTTGAGAGTGTTAATGACATAGTGTGAAAACACAACTCTAATTCTCACAAAGGCCGTTCTGAGCTGAGTCCCACAAGTGAGATAACGCGATGTATCGAAATACATCTGATTCGGATAGTCGTTGAGGTACACGAAGCATCACCTCTGATGTAGACCGTTTGAGACACACTCCGCGTAATCCACGGGGAGTTACGAAGCGACCTCTTTGTCGGTGTTTGATGTTGACCTGGCGGGAGTTTCCATTCAATCGCGAGGATCACGGTGTGAACCTCTCATAAATGTTCTCGACAGTTGCTAAGATCGTGAAGGACTCGATATGAACCAATGAATCACTGAAGATCTTATTTGTTGATCAACAAGTGATTAAATGTCAAGTGTTCCTAAGAGATCTTTTGATGAATCTCGTGGCTCTAGACTCAATAGTGCATTTTGGTTTTCTGGCGGAGACTAGGGAGAGGGTCTCCTTCTTCAATACCGGCGATCTCTAAGAAAGCCAATAGTTTATGTAGGGTTCCTGTGAGAATGAAACAAGCTTACATTGAGAGAAACTTGAGTGGCTAAGAAGGTTTAGTGCATGCGTCCTTTGGGTCCATGACGACTTTTGTTCTTCAATACCGGTGTCACTAAGTGACAACCGGTAGCATATGAATTGAACCCGGTTGCGCCTAAGTTGAATAATCGGAGGGCTATTTCTTTTCACCCTTTTCTTTACATTTCTTTTGATTCTTCAACTCCTTCTTTCTCCGATTCTCATTTCTCCTTTTATAATCATTCCTAAGGACTTCTAACACTAACTAATGGTAGTGTCCTTGGGTGATCCCTCCGACTCTGGCGGATCATAGGACAGTTATTCTAACCTTAGTCACCTTATAACTCCATGACTAACCTATGTTTGCCATTATAACCCTTTGAAAGTTAAAATATCTCTCAAAGGGTTTGTAAATGAAAACATGTTTGAACCACGATGAGAGATAAGTTTTGCATAAATACTCCCCTCCACATGTGCTTGATAGTTTTAATGGTTAAATGCACGGTGAGGAAAAAGCGCACTTTTGAATTGATCCACTAAAGATAGACAATCTCCCATGAGACACGGTTACGTTGAATAGTTATAGAGATACATTGTCAGCTTTTAGGTGACAACTAGCTCTAATAACTACCTTGAAGGTGTAGACAAACCTTGGAAGGTTGTCAAACCCGTCAGAGTTCATGTCTATCAAAAGTTTCTCGAATGGTACTTTCTACTTGGACAAGTCCTTTGCGAGACACGTTTACATCACTAGCGAACTAGCTTGAAATTATTACCCGTCCAGGACAAGTCTTTTCGAGTTACAAACAGTTAAGGATCGTCAATTCATTGGTTAAGTCTTTGCACACGAGAAAGCCAAGGGCTTGCACATGTTGCTTTACAAAACATATTTCTTATCACACAATTTTCTCCCCTCAAAATGGCATATAAGATGTTATTTTGAAACATTTTGAGAATAAATATGACCATTTTGAGTGTTGCGGGAAGAGTGACCCTTGTGAACAATTTGTGAACAAAGTTTTCATTCAAATACTCCCCTCAACTAGTGATATAAGCGGTTGAGGTTTTGAAAATCGTATGGGAAGTACTTGTCTTTTGAGCAAAACCTTGAAAAATGAAAGGTTTGATAGGTTTTACTCAAAATAAGAAGCTTTCGCTCCTTTTATAAGGATTGTGGCAGCGAGGCGTACCACGGGGTCCTTTCTTGACACTTACGGGTTGTACCTTTGTTATGTGTGCACAAGCCATCCACATATATAATCATACATCCAAAATTATATGAAGGAAACCAATTAAGGGTACCGGAAGTGCGGTGATATTCCGAGTGCGCGCGGGCGTTGAAAGCCGATGATGTTTCTCTGAGTCGACCACCAACATAGCTCTCCGGTCGTGCAGGCGATCCCCCGAACAACCGTTCATCAATCAAGGTGATGATCGTCTCACATCCCTCCTTTCACGAGAATTCCAACGCTTAGGATTCCCAATTTTATTGCGTATATCCTTCAATCGTATGCCAATCCATCCCTAACCATCTTCAAGGTATGATCCCGAATTTGTGGAGCTCACTACGCCATTAAGCAGTTCTGCGAAGTTCACTGCGGTAAACAATGCCGAAAGGTTTCTTGATGGCGTAAGTTGTTTGGTGGTTGATGTCGGGAAGGTCAGGCGTGGTGGAGTGAAGTTTACGTTTACGATATGATTCAACGACCATCGGATATCTTCGACCGTTCTTTGATCACAATCGTCTAATGAAGATGAGAGCCGACTTGATAAATTCACGTTGAACTTGATCGAAGCTGTCTCATACGACCACATGCTTTGGCAAGATACATGTCTTGATGTCGTTGAGGACAAGTTCTCAAAGTCGACTTCGGAGAATCCATAGTCTGTTCATCATGTCGTTTGACTATGATATTCTTTAAGAATGTGTAGTCCACTTAGACTTGAGATCAATGTGTTTGATGGCCACGATGTCCTTGAGCTATACTTGCATGTTGAGACTTTTGAACCGAGCGGCCGGTAGTAGATTCTTGACGTTCGGGCCAATGATGAATCCCATACAATGCATCTTGGTCGTATGCTTGCGTTGTCGAAAACAAGTGAGTTGCACGTTCCTCGATAGCTATGCGATTAGAGTAAATGGGCTTTGGGAATGGAAGAGTCAATGATGTAGTGTATTTTCTCGAACCATCGCCACCATGGAGAAGAAATTCGGTCTTTGTTGAAGAAATATCGGAAGGAATCCTTGGTTAAATGCTTGGCCAATGGTTGGTAGAGGTTTAGTCAATCGGTGTAGTATGGAGGTTGTCCCTTTGTGTGAAGTCAATGTTTGCTTCGGATTGAGCCAATCCATGTTGTTAGACATAGCTCGGCGATGTTCTCAAGATGATATTCGACCTCGAGGGCACTTTCGGGCTGTCTTTCCATAGTTGAAATGCTTCATTCTTGATTCGCTTCAATTGATTTCGTCATTTTCTTCACATGGAACTTTTCTTGCAGCAGTTTTGCATGCTCCAATGTTGAACCATCTACCAATTCTTGACCTTCATCGGGGTAGGGAGTTTGATTGACAAGTGTGGAGAACCATTCAAACTCTTGGTTTTATCGTCATCTAGCCATGATCGACTCAAATTTGAGTCGTCTGTTTCTTCTTTTGGAAGGCTTTGATGATGAAGTGGTTTCGCACTTGTTTGGGTGAGGTGGGTTGTTGTTGGGGCTCGAGGACCTCTTCATCGTCACCACCCTTATACTCAAAGTAATCACCAATTTTATGAGTCGGGGTGGTAACTCGGAATCGTCTGAGGTTTTCGGTTGAAGAGCAGTAGGAGACCTTTGTTGAGTAGGGGTCCGTTGGGGAGGAGGAGGCATCGAAGAAGATTCACAGGCGCCCGGCGTTTAGGTGCGAGTCTTTATCCTTATCCTTATCTTCATCGTCTCGGGACGTTTGACTTTCTCGCTTCAAATCTACAAGCTTCTTGAAGTTGGTAGTCCGGCAATGCTTGATCTGATTTTGCTTCTTGATATTGAACATTGCGGATCGTGGCGACATTTGTGTCACAAGCTTGGCTACCAATTCATTATTCGAGAACACGACCGAATCGGTCGGATTGATTAATGACGGTTAAGGCGTTGATCGAATAGTTTGTTTGGCGATCGCATCGATTTGGATAAAGTTGTCTAGTGAATAACTCCTTTGTGACTTTAGGAACGTATTCGAAGGTACTTTTAGTGTAGCCTTGATCATTTCGTTCGATTCCTCGGCGGTGTTGTTTCATGAATTCTGAACAAACTTCCTTTCCTTTTGCATCTTTTCATTCTCGTCATACGAGATCTTTGTATGTGATCGACAAAGAAATTGACTTCTTGTTGAGCACGTCTTTCTTTCGACTTGTTTGTGACTTTGGTAATCCGTTCATGAGCTTGAGAAATCCAAGATTTAGGTGGTTTCTTCAACGATTTGGATGATGATCGGTTGACTTTGTTGATGGTGGTGGTGATGAATGAGATGAAGAATCCGATGATGAGGAGACATGAGGAGACTTCATGTCCTTAGGAGTTTCGAGGTTTTCTCCTTTGAGTGTGTTGGGTTGTCTAGAAGAAACTTTGAGTAATCATCCTCGTCATCCTTAGACTTTTCTTTCTCGATTATCTGTTTCTCAAAATCATAGACAATAGTGTCCTCCACAGTTGTTGTTGTTGCGAGAAGAGTGGTGGCACCGGCTCCCTTATCGGGTTGATTAACCGCATCGGAGATGGTTTAGAGTGGCGGCGCCACTTGAACCTCGAGGCCACCCATTTGATCTTTAGCAAATTCTTGACCTTGTGAAGGTGTCGGCTTTGTGAAACTTCTTCTGTATGCTTGATCCAATTGCTCTTCTTCATCTTGAGCTTTCATCACGAGGTACAAGTGCGATAGTCTTCTCTTTTCCTTTAATAGTTTGAGGACTTGGAGGTTTTGGTGCTGAGGATTTTCATCCTTTGCGTTTGAGTATGAGATCTCTTCATCGATTCGGTAGCCTCGAGTCCTCGTCCTAAAATTTGTCTTTGTGGTTCAAGTGAAAGGATCGGAGTGGCTTCACGAGAAGGAACTTTCTTCTTAGGAGTGGGTTTCCTCTTTGGAATGGGTTTCTTCTTAGGAACATTCCTTTGACTATCTGTACTTGTGACACTTCTGCACTTCCTCTTACGGTTCTCTGACGGTGTTCGAAGATTTTTAAATCAAGATGACCAACTTTGCCTTGTCATTGCTTCGGATATCTCTTATGCGTTTGAGCTTTCGACATCTTGATTAGAAGAAATCGGTAGCACTGACACCTTGTTTCTTTGTGGACGTTTCCTTGATTCGGCGAGAGAGAATAGGTTCCGTCAACATGTCGTGATTGTCGGGGTCATTGAGCCTTTTGGGAATATCGGGATGAAGTCCAAGAGCTCTTTGTATCAACAGTTTGGTATATCGATGTAGGGAATCTTTGAGCCAAGTTTGTTGAGAAATGACATCATGTCATCCCAAATCGAGCTTCAATAGCGATGTGTTTCATGTTGACGAATGCCCAAAATATTTGCGGTTCTATGAGCTTAGGATGCTCATAGCATTATCACGACCGAAAGCAGACTTGGTGATGATCATGTAGAGTGTTCTCCATGGTTGAGGAATACTCTTAAGCTCTACGAGAGAGTGCTTGGTGATTACTCCTGTAGCCTCGTCATAACCGATATCGATTAAGAATTGGAGAGTTAGCTCTTGACGGTGTGGCATAAAGTTTGGTTGGATTGACTTGAGGAATAAGGAGAGCGACCCTTAAGTCTTGGTGTAATAGTGACTTGTTTGTGGTTGAGTCAACATTGTCGCGTGATCCTTCCTTTGACCCTTTCCATAGTGTTCGAGGCTGTTGGATGTAGATCTCGGGAATGGTTGCGAGTTAGTAAGCATGTTACGATATGGATGAGTCCTCGAATATCAATAGCAATAAGACACGAAGATTGAGCAAGTGAGGGTGTCAAAGTCAACACGGAGGTTATTCTTTCCAATCTTCATTGGATAGCCATGAGGATAGATATCGACAATGGAGAGAACTTGGTGCATCCACATTCATTTGTTCGACCATGTCGTGATGCGAAATAACATTAGCCAAAAGAACCAACATATCGAAAGACATAATGTTAGTCAACGAAGGTCTTATTGTCTAGTTGTTGAATGTATAGTGATAATGATTATTCTGAGTCCTAAGTCACTTGTATGTTCAATCAATGATATCGTGAAATGTTTAGTGAGTTAGTTAACTTTAAGTTTTAAAGCTTATTTTATCACATATTGTTCACAACATATCAAGCGATTTAAGTTTATTAGTGACATTTTGGATTCGTGATGATATGATTAGTTTATTTACAAGTTTGTACAAGTAACAATTCATCATGAAGGTCAATCCATGGTTAAGCGTAGTTTTGGTAAAGATACGGCGTGAGCGGGAATGATATATGCTTAGGCGTAAACTTACGCGTAGAACCCTAACTACGCGTAAGAAATGTTACAGCGTGGGAAAGAGACCTTATGCGTAGAGCTTATGCGTGAGCATATATAGTCCTTACAGCGTAAGGCTACTCGTGAAGTTGACCTTAAGCGTGGGGTCCTTTGTTTACGCATATCCTTCACGGGATACGCGTAGTCCATTGTAGAACCTTAGCGTAGAAGCTACGCGTAAGACAAGTCTTCACGCATAACAATCTACGCGTAAGGTGATCCTTATCGTAGATAATCAAATGACCTTGATTACGAATTATAAGTGTAGCAATCACGAAATAAATTATCAAATCATCAAAATCGGCACATACATTCATTTCAATAACAACACATGGCATGAATTATGTATAAATCGATTCTGCGTAGAATATCTTCGCGTAGACTAAACCCTAGTTCTCTGGCGTATCAAATCTAGCCATGGATTATGCACCAAAGTTATTACGGTAGTTCAAGAGAGTTGTATGAGCTTATATACCAAGTATTAACATCTAACTCATGGTGAATCAAAATACCCAATCTTATGAACCTTAAACCCTAATTTCAAAATCTGAATTCATCGGTGTTTACGGGTAGTTATAGAGCAAGGATATGATTAATTCAACATCATATGAACATAACCCGACAATATTTAGACCAAAAACACTTCTCATTTGGAAGAACCCAAATCACGCATAAACCCTAAGTTTCAAAATCAATCAATTCATGTTTCGGGTAAGATTTGAGGATAAAGATATTATCATTGATGCTAAATACACGTTTTGAAACAATCCTTTTAACCACAAACACACAATCTTGATTATATGATCATACACTTATCGTAGATCATAAAAGCGAGATTATACATAGTTTTAACCGTTGGATTTTGAAAATTCAAAACCATTGCTTAAAAACATGTTGTAAGCAGAATCACTTACAAAATGATGATCGAAACACGGTTTGAAGATTGATTCTTGTGCGTAGGATATGTTTGGTTGATAGTAATAAATGAGAAGAGTTAAGTTAGGTGGAGGTTTTATTTAAAATAACTTTAAGTTTTTGACAGTTTGGTCCCTCCACCTTTTCCATTTTCATCAAAGCCTTTTAACTTCCAATTTTGGTTACCAAACGAAGATTTTAGAAACCTTGACGACACTCCCCTCGACTTGAGAAAATAATGAAAGGTTATTAATTAAAGTCCAGGGTGTCAATGAACCGAAATTTACCACCATTTGTAAAAGAATCAACCGAGATGTGATAACATGCAAGTACGAGATGTTTTGAAGCGGTTAATGGATTATTTTCTCCCCTCAACACTTGATCGGAAAAATCTTGAATTTTGAAAGATTAAAGTGTTGACGGAAAAAATGTACTTGCCATGTTGAAAGAAATATAGATTAGAAGAATATTTTGTTGTTTTATCGGATTTTATATTTTTGTATTTTGTTTTGAAAATTTATTTACAAAAGAGGTTTTGGTGTTTGACGGGTTTTAAGGCTGTTTTAAGAGGTCATCCAGTTCCTCTTGAGTCAAACACCTCATACCAATTCGGTGGACCAACTCATTAAACCCGGCGGGAGGCAAGGCTTTGGTGGCGGATCGCCAATTGGTATTCGAGTACCACAAAGTATAATTCAACGGTACCCTGTTCCACGTGGTCCTTGATGAAATGATAGCGTGATCGATGTGCTTTGATTTGAGTCTTTGAGCGAGTTGCGAGATTGCAATGGCACTCCGATTGTCATGATACATCGGGATACATCAAATACGTAACCATAGTCTTTGAGTTGTGTTCGCATCCGGATGACTTGAGCACAACATGCGGACATGGCTACATATTACGCTTGATGATGGCGATGATGTACTGATCCTGCTTCTTAGATTGCCAAGACACGGTTTATCACCAAGAAATTGTAGAGCTCTGAAGTACTTTTCCTTGAGTCTAAGCATCCTGCGTGATCGCGTCTGAAAAAGCTATTAGTTCAAAACCGAATCCTTCGGATACGGATCCCAAATTAATGGTTCCCTTTATGTATCGGAGGATTCTTTTAGCCTCGAGAGGTGGGTTTCGGTTGGTCGCGACGATAGCGGGAGCATAGATAAGCGGCAAAGACAATATCAGTCGCTGGTTGTTAGATACATGAGGGACCCAATAATACTTGGTATTTGGTGGGGTCAACTAATTTCCATGTAAATCGACATCTAGCTTCTTGGTATGAGTCATTGGTGTGGCATAAGTATCACGAGTTTTCATTCCAAATTTGTTTAACAATTCAAGGGCATATTTGGGTGACTCGAGAAAAATACCACGGGGTGATTGATGAACTTGCGGTCCTAGAAAGAAGCGTAAGTTCACCCATCATGGACATTTCAAAATTTTTCTTCATGAGTTTTGCAAAGCGATTGAAAACTTTTATGTGTTGACCCAAAATGATGTCATCCACGTAAATTTGAACAATTAAGATGTGTGCCCGTGATATTGTATGAAAAGAGTTGGGTCAACCGAGCCTTTGGTGAAATTATTGGCAATGAGGAAAGATGATAGCTTATCGTACCATGCAGGGGCTTGTTTGAGACCATAAAGAGCTTTGTTCGGTTTGTAGACATGGTTCGGGAACTCGGGATCAACGAATCCATCGGTTGGTGACATAGACCGTTTCTTTAAGTTGTCCATTGAGAAGCGCCGTTTGACATCCATCGATGACCGTCATGTTCATATGAGCATGACGCAAGAAATATCCGAACGACCTCAAGGCGAGCAGCCGGAGCAAAAGATTCTTCAAAGTCTATCCCTTCTTCGGCGATAACCCTTAGCAACTAGCGTGACTTGTTTGGATGACATTCCTTGACATCAATTTGTTTTCCAAATCCATTTTAGACCAATGGCGTAGACCCTGTTGGTCTTTCAACCGATTCCATACTTCAAGGCGTTTGAATTGGTTAAGTTCTTCTTGCATGGATTCAATCCGGTTGTCTTTTGTCATTGCGTCTTTAATGTTTTAGGCTCAGATTGGCGGACGGTGAGTGCATAAATGCAATGTTCACCGTCGAGTGAAGGCGTTGTCTCGTAACGGTTGGTTGATTCGGGTTGCCAATAATGTTAGCGGAGGATGGTCTTTTGTCCATCTATGTGTAGAGGTTGATGTTGATATACATTGTGCGATTCGAGGATTCAAATGGTTTGTGGAAGATTCCGCAACATCGGGTGCGGCGATCTCATTAGCAAGCGGGTTGAAGAAGCATTTGGATCAAAATCTGCGGTGGGGTACTTCATTCGAGAATATCATCATTTGGTTCATCATTGTTGGAAGCGGTGTGTTCAAGCTGTTGTGTTGGAGTCAATTGGTGTAGGTGCATCTTCAACGATGGTTGTTGTAGCAGTGTATCGGTATAGGAATATTATCGGGTTGTGCGGTGAGCAGCGGATACACGAGAGCACGTTCATCAATATCGTCACGAGCAGAGGAGCAAATAACCTTTCCATTTGTTGTGAGTTAGGTGAGGGCTTTCTTGGTGATGATGGGGTTGAGGAAGTTTAAGCGGTTGTGTCCGGGTTCTAAGTATTATACTCGAAGCCATTTCCGTGAGTTCATCGAAATGAGCATGAATCGTTTCCATTACCTCCTTAGTACGACGATTCAGTTCGGAAACCTTTAGAATTGTCACGGTATCAATAAAGACTCCAATATCGACTTTTGCTTTGAGCTTTCCAAAATCATCACGATCATTATTCGGATAGCAAAGGGATCCAAATACATGAAAGTGTTTGAGGTTCGGTTTGTAGTTGTGGACAAGCTCAAAAGGTGTTTTGTTGTGGCGTTTGTGATCATAGAACGGTTTGAGTATAGCATGCGATGAATCGACACGCCCATAAGTAATCTGGAAGTTTAGCATTGATTAACATTGTTCTTGCGGCTTCCACTAACGTTCGGTTTCGTCTTTCAACAACTCCGTTTTGTTCGGTGTCCGTGCAATAGATGTTTGATCTTTGAATTCCACTTTCTCATAAAATTCACGAAGGGTTTTGTTAACAAATTCGGTTCCTTTGTGCGTCCGAATAATCACGGCGGTGTTGCGGGTGAACACTGTATCTTTGTGAGAAAGGTGATGATCATTTGTGGAGCTTGGTCTTTGCTACGAAGAAAATAGACCCAAGTCCATCGTGAGTAGTCATCAACAATTACTAAGATGTAGCGTTTGCCGTTGATCGTTTGCACACGCATCGGGCCACACAAATCCATGTGAAGAAGATGAAGCACATCTTTGAGGCGTGTTCCACCTTTGAAGGAAAATGAGCACGAGTGCTTTTCCCTTGTTCACATCTTGAGCAAAGGTGATCTTTTGAATACCGGAATCGTGGGAGTCCTTCAACTAGTTTGTGTCGAGCAAGGTTGGTGATGGTTTGAAAGTTTAGATGTGAGAGGCAGCGGTGCCATAGCCAAGATTTTGTTGATGTTGCCTTAGAAAGTAGCGGATGGGAGAGGAAGCAACCATGTCTTGCATAGAGATAGTGTAGAGACTAGAATTACGCGAGCGGACATAAGGTCGTTTCCTTGTAGATCACGAATGAAACAAGTTTTCTCCACGAAAGCAACCTCCAAATCTCCATCACAAAATTGACCTCTCGAAAGCAGTTGTGACCGAGGCCTTCCACATAGTAAACCCTGGCGATTTCGATGTTCCCATTAACATAATCTCCGTAGCCCATGATGGGCTGCAGTGATCGTTCGAATCGGCGGTGCCAATGAACTTTGCAATAAAGTTTGATAACAGTTTAAGGTTGCACTGTCATGTGTCGGGAACATCCGCTATCAACAATCAGAGAATGATCATATCACACGCATTACACACGGGCGACACGGATGGAATAGAAGTAGATGTGGAACCCGAAATGTTAGAGGGTTCCAAAGCGATATATCGATATACACACATTCATAAGTTTAGGAATCCATTTAAATCCTAGTGTGTTATATATCCATTTTGCCATCTATAACTACTCTTTGCTTTAGTCTTAGTGAAATCACTAGGTGGTACAACATTCTTAGGAGGTGTGGCGGGAGCTCTTGTGATAGCAATGGTTGCCTTAGAATCTAAAGATGGTGGTTTACCAAGCATAGACTTAGAATGATTAGTTGGCCTAGAGGTATTCGATTCTTAGGATTCGGAATCTAGAGATTATAGCTTTAGCAACACATTTGTCATGACAATCGAATTCATACTCTTTTGACAAATATCACAAGGTGCATCGGTGAATATCAAAGGTACTTAACGGTTTAGCATTCGTTACATCACTATTTCTATTACATTTGCCGACGCAACATCTATAGTGGAAGTAACATGAGTTTTATTCGAGTCCTAGGGTGTTCTTCTACTTTAGCATTCCTTATTGATCTTTTCTTAGGTCGCAACTTCCTATTCTTCGTTTGGGTGCTCTAGGCGTGAAGTGCGGACGTTTGGAAAAGATGCAACTATTCTGTTTCGATGAGGGAAACACATTAGCAACTTGTGATTTGGCGGTGGGAATTCTAGGTTCACGATTACTAAGTGTGGTGGTGCTAATCTCTTAATCACGATGGCGGGAGTTGTTCATACTTTCCTAACATTTCCGTAACTTAGAGATGGTGTGAATCGGATCTTGATTTTCGAGCGAATATTACCGGCAAAATTCATGACATCTCTAGTGTGAGCAAGATAGTGATCAAGTTCATTAGATGCTTCATCTCGAGTCTTTTGAGTAAATCAAATATGACACCATATTCTGTTTAACTTTTAAAAGTTCTTGTTCATATTTTGAGATTTGACTTTTCAAAGACACGTTTTGATCATCCAGTTGAACAATTTTAGGATCGAAGATTTTGCACTCAATTGAGCGATTTTCTTTTGAAAACTAAGTTGATGGTTGTGAATATCTTTTCACACCATTGAAGACGACGTTTTGCATTGTGAATTTCCGTGTGTGTCGTTTATTTTACGCTTTTAAAGACTCGATCGAAGCACATTATCGGTGTTCTCAATGATTACAATGATGTCAACAATATCGGTGAGAGATATGATCGGATGCATATGGCAGCGAATAGAATAGCACAACATTATGGATATCGGTACGAGATAACATCTTCCAAGAGTCGATCAACATCTTTTCTCAACGGTTTCTTTTTCCGTTTTGTGTTAGTAATAGATGTTTCATTTTCTCGGCGTTTTCATTACCCAAGTTCCTTATGAAAATCCTTTTCCGAGCAATTGCACAACTTTTCAAGTTTTAACATTAGGTAAAGATTTTTCGAAAAATGTCTCTTTGTTCTCGCGCGAGGCGATTGAAAATGTTCAACTTTTATTTCGGATCGATATTCTATCTCATGTTGTAAAATTTTGAGGTCGACCATGAAAATGTCAAAATATCGAAGAATTTTTCGATTTTCGGGTTGTGAGTTTACTTCGCTAATGGAAGGTAAAGGACCATAAGTTTGTGCAAAAGGCATTTTGGGATTAACAATAGAAGACTCGGTGTTTTGATGATAACCCTTGGTGTGTTAGAAGAATCCGTTGGTGTGTGAAAGTGACCGCTTTTCATAATTAAAGGTTTGTTGTAAACAACGGTTTTAATTTGGATCGACTCTCGTCTTACGCATCTAATTCCTCTTGACGATGGTATTCAACAACACTCATGTGATATTATCAATTTTGTATTGTGCCTTTGGAAACTTGAGGAGTTGGTTTGAATGTTTTTAGTGAAAGCTTAGGTTTATGTCACTAGATTTTTCCATATCCATTTGGATTGGGTTTTAAGGTAAACTTTTCAATAGTCATTCTTGATTCACCATGTTTGTAAACAACCGTTTTAAACTCTTTAATTTTGTTTTGCAAACCGAGAATTTCGACAAGAAGGTCATCTACCGATTCGTTGAATGCTTTTTGTATCACGGAGAAGCTGTTTTGACAATTTAACAACTCGACCTTAGCTTTTGATTTTCCAAGGTGAGGCGTTAAGTTGCTTTTTATGTTCATGTTTGATTGTTCTAATTCGGACAACAAAGCATTCTTCGAGGCGGCTAGATCACGCATCTGTCTCTCTAAATATTTTCGTTTTGATGAGATTTTGCAAAGCGGCTTCAAAACCTTTTCACTGGTTTTCTTGAGTTTTGAAAAGTTGAGTTGCATTTGTAAACATTCAAAATCCTTGGTTAACGATGCATTTTACTTTTAAGGACCGATTTAATGCATAACATTCCTCCATTTTGATTTTATGGTCTTGAATTAACCGAGCAAAATCGGATGAGGCAACAGATCATCTTGTTCAGCGTGAGTCTCAACATGATCATTCGTTATATCCTCAAATGCGACCACGGAGTCAATTTGATTATCAAAGGGACCATAAGGTCATCTTGATCGTCAAATGTAACTCTGAGGTTAACTTGAAAATCATCGAGAAGAAGATGTAGAAGACTCATTTTGAGCGATCGATCCGTGCGGATTCGAGATATTGGCGGAGATATTAGTTCGAGATATGATGATGGTTTGTTCGGTGCACGAGACAAGCCATCGATGTCATCTCTTGGGCTGTATCACTCATATGCGGCTCATGCATATTAGCCATCAACATAAATTGCATTCGCTGCAAGTCCTCCATATCATCATCGAGTGCGCATCGCCATAAAGCTCGTTCTTTGTCGATAAGAGATCCACCGACTTCATCCTTAAGAGCGAGTAAGGCCTCTTTGAAATAAGCACCGCCCTAGTCCTTGGCTTTGGGCATGCATTAGCCAGTGTCCTTTTCATTGCGGTTGTAGCATCTAAGACCATTTAACCGATTACGAGCATTTCCTTGTTCTACCACTTGAGCTCTGTTATTATTCCTACCACGACATTAAACCCTTGACCACCGCCCATCGGCGACCATAATCACGATTACGAACTTCAACACGTCCATTGTTCTGTGACTTGAGTCCGTGTGTTAGATGAGGAGCGAATCGATTGTTGGATTTGTTGGTGTAACGGCCAAAAGCATTAGCAATCATCACAAATCCTTGTTGCAATGCTTGAATGGATCAATTTCCTCGGTAGCTTCAACGACATATGCTTGAGCATTGTTCTTTGTATGGGACCAATTGATTTTGTTGAGGTTGAGGTTGTTCTTTGTGAAGGTGTGTTGGAAGCGATTGGTTGAGTTCTTTGGTTGAGAGGATAATTACATTGAGCATACAAGGCAAGTTGTTGATTGTCCGGTTGTATTGTTTAGCAATTTGAGCACGGAGAATCCTTTCGATCAACTTCCTTCTCATGAGGCTTCAAGTAATCGTACAACAATCCATAAGTAGAGTGATGCATGTTCTTCGCAGCGGAGAAAAATGACATACTTCTCCCATTCGGACCAAGACTACTCGGGAACTTAGTATTCACTGCAATTCTTGGCATGATGATGTTGTGTTTATCCAAATCATTGATGATGTCGAAAATCGGTGATGATATGACTCAAGTGTCTCTCGGGTTCAATCATGAAGTGTTCATAAGCCAAGTAAATTTTGGATTCCAAATCCTCTTGATTGAGTCTGAGATCCTTCCATAAGAAGGCGAATATGATCCCACATTTTTGTGCGGTCTTTTGAGCATCAACACTACGAAGAATTGGGTTTGGTAATCCTAAAAGGATGTATTCCATTGCAAGTTCATCGACTTCATAGTGTAGAAGTTACGTAGCATTTAGATGCTGCTTGATAGCAATGTTGATTTGTTCATCTCTTGGTGGAGCAGAGTTGGATCTCCGGGTATAGTGACGATGAGGCATCTCAAATGGACCTTCTAAGATAACCTTCTTTAAGAACTTTCCATGTGGCTTCTTGGATCACGAACCTAAAGAACCTTATCACCCATTGATCGTAGTTTCTGGAGTGAGCATTGGAGGTCTATCAAGTGATCCGACTTCATGAATTGATTGTTGGTCGCTTAAAGCTTCACACATCTTAGCAAACCAAGTGGGTTCCTTCATAGTGGTCCGTGATGGATGTTGATTGAAATCGGTTGTGTAGGGTTGAACTTGAATGCTTGGTTGTGGTTGAACCATTTGTGGTTGTGGAATTGCACCAAGTTGTGGAGTATGTTGCTGATTAAATTGTTGTTGATAAATGGCTTGTTGTTGATTCCATTGTTGATGTTGTGGAGTTAATTGTTGTTGTTGTTGATTATAAGTGTGAGGGAAATAGTTAGAGTATGGTGGTTGAGACATGATGATAAACTTGTGTAGTAAGAATGGATCTTTGTAGTCGAATGAACCTTTGTTGATGAAGTATCCTTAGGCGTAGAAATGACAAGAACCAAGTAGCACTTATGCGTAAAAACACCAAAAGTTACGCGTAACAAGAATAGTTCTGGCGTAGGATTTAGCTTCTGCGTGGCGGGAAAAAGACTAATGTTATGCGTAAGCGATGAAGTTAGGCGTGAAAGTTAGGCGTGGGATTACCTTATCGTGGGACTAAGTCTACGCGTAAGATGAATCTTAAGCGTAATATTTTCTCGCGTAAGCTTATCTTAAGCGTAAGATTAGGGTTTTATCCCAGTGATCTTTACACTTCACGGTGCAAAAGATATCCAAAGTCGACGTATTTTCGGACTTATCCAAGTAAGAAAACACGGAATAAACCGAAAATTGAAGATCAAACCAAGGAAAAAGTTACGCGTAATTTTAGGGTTTTGATACGCGTAGATTACTCGTAACTTTGATTCTAACCAAATGTGTTTCTAAACCGGTTTTGTGTGTTGAAATAGCTTCAATAACACCAAAATAACACAAAAGTGTGAAACTTGATGATCCAAAGCACTTAAAAGCGATTCTGGCGTAGGATAACACTTGCGTACAAAAACAAGCTTAAAAACAAGGAAAAACACGTAAAGTTCCAAACTTTTGCCAAAACCAATAGTTTAACACCTAATAACGTTGAAAGTACAAGAATCTTGGATTCAAAAGTGTAAAAATTAGTTTTAAGCGAACCAAAGATTGTGTTATCTTCTGCGTAAGACCCAAACCAAAACTTCAAAACAAGCGAGTACACCCAACTATTTGGCGATTGATACCCTTTGTTAGGTCACTAGTTTTACAACACAAGCTTATAGAGAAAGAGATGAAGGCGGATGAACAAGCTAAACACACAACCACACGTTAACAATAATACGGTTTAAGAGAAAGAGTGTATGTGAAAGAATAACTTGAACAACCAACCCTCAAATGAGGGTTTACAATAGTTATATAGGCAAGGAGCTAGGCAACACTCCTCTCCTTCCCTATTCCTTATTGGGCTTGGGCCTCGACATGGGCCTTCTACATAATTTGGACCTTAAACAAACATAAAGGCGAATAAAGCTACCTATTACATATGAAATATAAATACTTGAAATCTTGTTTAGGAGTGATTCCAAATGCGCTCGCTAGTTTGTTTCATCATTTTTAATGTTGTTTTGCATTTAGGAATTGGTT
Source organism: Chrysanthemum lavandulifolium (assembly GCA_022545495.1). NCBI lineage: Eukaryota > Viridiplantae > Streptophyta > Magnoliopsida > Asterales > Asteraceae > Chrysanthemum > Chrysanthemum lavandulifolium. The sequence continues at coordinate 40,207,294 of CM040244.1, read as the reverse complement.
GTGGTGTTTAAGTTCATATCTGGTAGAATGTATTATTGTAGGTTTGAGGTTGATCCAAACTCTGTTCAATGTTGAGCCATGGATATGCGGTTCATAAGTGCTTTGCTTAGGTTGTTCATTTTTTAGGTTGTTGTCAATTTTAGGGTGTTTTTGTTGTTGTTTTTGCTTTAAGTTAATTGCATTTACATGATTTCTTGATTTTTTTTACTGTTGGAGGATGTTAGAGCTTATTTAAGTGCTTATAAATAGGTTATTTATAGGCTTAAAGTAAGGTATCGAGGTTGTTTGTTGTGTCGTTGATCCTTGGTTGGATTTGATTATTTTGTGCTTACTTGTTTATATGGGACCGCTTATTAGTTATAGTTGCTTAATTAGTTGCTTTAATTCCATTTTTTATTTTGTTTCTTCATTTGTATCGCCATGTGGTGAGATTTTAGTGTATTTGTTATATGTGCTTTGATACTGATTGGTTTTAAGTTATATGGGTGTTTGGGATGTGGGTAAGAACCATTTCATCATGGGTGTGTTGGTTTCAAAATGCAGCCAAAAATGAAATATTTAAATTCTATATTATCAATTTGGAGCCACATTTTAAAATTATGAAATTTGGGGCCAAATTTCATTAAAATTTTAAAAGTACTTAGAAAATTATGGTTTCCTTATTTGAAAATCGCCCATAATGAGCCCTAATTTTACTCCAATAAATCGTGATTCAAGCAAAACAACCGAACTTCAATTTTACACCATTATTTACCAATTAAGTTTACTAATTTTCTTTAACACATTACTTCGACGAATCATGGCAACTCAAACCAATTGTTAGGATGATTTGGTTTATTACGATCGTGAAAATGATAACCCATTTGGATACGAATCGAGGCATATTCGAGATGAGGTGAGGATCTTGAAACAACCATTCAAATGCGAATGTTGTTAAGAGGGCATAACTAGGTTAGCTAAGTTTCGCGAGGATTATGGAAAACCGACGGAATAAAGGTCGGTGTAACCTTGATGCATCGAATAGGATATCGAGAAAAAACAGGCATTGTTTTCGAGTTTTTGGGTGATTTGGTTCGTGAGCATATAGGTGTCGTGGATTCTATCCTAGAGGAAGGTTGATTCAAGAGCAAGAGATAAAATGTGGGGCGAAATCACGACACATATACTTTTTTAACTAGTAGTGGCTTGGTTGTCGAGGTACAAGGTGTTAATAAGTTTATCTCTGCATTTACATTATGTGCAACTAATTAACAACATTGTGTTAATCTTTGCGCGATATTTTGATGTTGGCTTGACCGTCCGAAAGGCGATAATGAATCGTCTTGGTCAACTTCTAAGGAATTTCATAAGGAAATTGACCGAAAACTACATATTGCCCAACCAAAATACCCTTTCAAAACTTAATGAAGTCCGTGAGTATAGTGCAATTATAAAAGTCAAGATTGGGTAAATTTTGTAAACTACACTACCACCGAGGAATACAAGGTGTTAATTATTCATTTTATTCAAGTTCAAATATCATCACATTTAATGTTTCCATATATATTAGTTGTATACTATCGGCATTACTACATCTAAACACCTTTTATTTTGTGTTGCAAGGTGAAATCATTTGCATCTAAAGTGGCGCTGCGTTCCAAGTCATTTATCGACATAGAATGGGACGAAAGTGGATACGCCCGTTTGATGGATAAAATGGTAACATTAAACATTTGCATTTAATAGCATCATACTTTCGTTTATATTGGTTTATCTTACAAGTGTATGTATTTGATGTTTATAAGATCGAGAATAAAGAAATTGAACGGATGAAGAACCACCGCGTGGTACGCTGTGGTTGAAAGGAAGGGTGAATAAAGACGGAGAATTTCACGATGATGATATCGTAACAGTTGGACAAAAATTGTAAGTTTGACTCATTTTATGATTATGTTTATTGTTAGTTATAAGTTAATCGATAGTGTATTAGTTAAAGCGATAGTGTATTAGTTAAAGCTGTTAGTTATTAATTAAATCATTAGTTATAAGTTAATCTTGTTATTTATAATTTGATCTTGGTAGAATTAAATAACCTATTTCCATATTGTGTGTGCGAGAAAGAGACGGAGGAGAAGATCAAACAAGGAACCTTGAAGCTTGATCATGGCACCGATGCCATGACATTTGTATTAGGTAAGGAAAAGGGAGGATATGCGAGAGGAGTGGGAGGTAGAGTAACCTACAAGAGGTATTTTGATCGCCTCGAATCGCACAAACATCCGATGAAAGAGTGGTGTCACTTCAAAGTGAACTTGATAATGAGAGGCGCCAACGTCAAGCAAAAGAGGCGATGTCTGAGATTTGATAAAACAATTGGTCGCACAAAGGCGGTTCAGGATCAACTTCAACTCCATTGATGTAAACGGAAGTAAGACACAAGAAAGTAACATTCCATCTTTTTTACCCTTTTAAATCTGCTGCAGTCTTCTTATACAATTTATATTTCGGTGTCTCCGGTGAACATTAATCTTTTAAATAGCAGTCTTGATGAGGATGCCGAACACGTGTTCTTTGGACGTGAGAAAGTTATGAGCATTGAGAAGTCTAATGGACTTGCAACTTTGGAAAAGGAAATTCAAATAGGTGTAAGTAATAAATCACCCCCAGGATTTTTGAATTCTACATACATGTATTATTTACCGTGTATTATACATATAGGAAGCTCATTAAACTGTCGCATCTAAGAAATCGACTAGATCAAAACGAAAGGATTCTTCACGTCAACTTTCGGATCACAAGAACAGAGTCTCCATTAACAAGACTACCACAAGTATGTATTTAAACATTTTCATATGTTCTTTAGTTAATTAATTATCGATACATATATACATGCAACAAATTATCTTTTAGGTAATTAAGTGCGCATCGTGGCATAAAGAAATCAACTATTATTGCGGAGGGTAGTGTACAAAACTAATGGAAAACAAATGCTTCATAACAAACCACGCCCAAAGGATTGCTACAGAGTGTCTATTGAAAAATCTTTAGTGGATGCGTGATGCATACCGGATGTAGGAAGTAACGGTCTCAAAATGCTTAAGGATGCGAGAGGTGGTTTTTATGCATGGCCAAAGGATCAGTGGTTTTCGATGAAAAGGTACATAGATGCATGTGTTTTATAAACCTAAATATATCATTCTTCATATTTAATTCGGTGTTTGATACCCGGCTTTTGTTTCTCTGGTAACACCACCAAGTACCATAAACCGATTGGTGAGAACAGAATCGCACCTAAATTACATACGAAGCGCCACGTCTCTAGTCATACCATGCAAAAGGAAGCTAAGAAGATCAAGAGTTAGAAGTCGTTAAATTATTAAGAATTTTATTATGTACGACATTACAATTTTATATACATTCCAATTTTATTGTATTTGAATATATTTTGTATATATTAGAATTTGTTTTGATATATATTGATTTCTTATATGTGACTAAAAGATTCATATAGTCACAATTATTAACACTTTTTTGTCACAGTTTGCTTAATTCGATGCATGACTAAATGTTAGAAAAGGCCACACAAACATAAAATTCATGTGGCCATTGGATGATCAATAGTCACACAAAACACACATTTCTTCACTTGAAACACCATATGGTCACACTTATTTCTTTATACTTAATTATATGTGACTAAATACCCAAAACAAACATGCTTTGTGTGACTAAATGTTAGAAAAGGCCACACAAACATAAAATTCAAGTGGCCATTGGATGATCAATAGTCACACAAAACACACATTTCTTCAGTTAAAACACCATATGGTCACACTTATTAACACTTTTAGCCACTTTATGGTTAATTGCATGTGACTAAATACCCAAAAGAAACATGCTTTTTGTGACTAAATGTTAGAAAAGGCCACACAAACATAAAATTCATGTTGCCATTGGATGAGCAATAGTCACACAAAACACACATTTCTTCACTTAAAACACCATATGGTTACACTTATTAACACTTTTAGCCACTTTATGGTTAATTGCATGTGACTAAATACCCAAAAGAAACATGTTTTGTGTGACTAAATGTTAGAAAAGGCCACACAAACATAAAATTCATGTGGCCATTGGATGAGCAATAGTCACACAAAACACACATTTCTTCACTTAAAACACCATATGGTCACACTTATTAATCGTTTGGCCACTTTATGATTAATTGGATGTGACTAAATACCCAAAAAACGTGCTTTGTGTGACTAAATGTTAGAAAAGGCCACACAAACATAAAATTCAAGTGGCCATTGGATGATCAATAGTCACACAAAACACACATTTCTTCACTTAAAACACCATATGGTCACACTTATTAACACTTTTAGCCACTTTATGGTTAATTGCATGTGACTAAATACCCAAAGAAACATGCTTTGTGTGACTAAATGTTAGAAAAGGCCACACAAACATAAAATTCATGTGGCCATTGGATGAGCAATAGTCACACAAAACACACATTTCTTCACTTAAAACACCATATGGTCACACTTATTAACACTTTTGGCTACTTTATGATTAATTGGATGTGACTAAATACCAAAAAAGCGTGCTTTGTGTGACTAAATGTTAGAAAAGGCCACACAAATATAAAATTCAAGTGGCCATTGGATGATCAATAGTCACACAAAACACACATTTCTTCACTTAAAACACCATATGGTCACACTTATTAACACTTTTAGTCACTTTATGGTTAATTGTATGTGACTAAATACCCAAAACAAACATGATTTGTGTGACTAAATGTTAGAAAAGGCCACACAAACGTAAAATTCATGTGGCCATTGGATGATCAATAGTCACACAAAAGACACCTTTCTTCACTTGAAACACCATATGGTCACACTTATTAACACTTTTAGCCACTTTATGATTAATTGTATGTGACTAAATACCCAAAACAAACATGCTTTGTGTTACTAAATGTTAGAAAATGCCACACAAACATAAAATTCAAGTGGCCATTAGATGATCAATAGTCACATAAAAGACATATTCTTCACCTTAAACAACATATGGTCACACTTATTAACACTTTTGCCACTTTATGCTTAATTGTATGTGACTAAATACCCAAAACAAACATGTTTTGTGTGACTATACAATGTTTATGGTCACTAATACGGATTAATCCAACAAAATTTGTACCTAATTAGTCACACATGTTACGGTTTTGGTTACTCTTTTGCAATAGAGACTAAAAAGTCAAACACGTGACCATAGGGTACCTATGGTCGCGACCTTTTAGTCACACACTACCGAAAAAACATGTGTGACTATATGTATATCGTCACACATATTCGGTGTGTCCAAATCCACTTTTTGTTCTAGTGTTCCAAACCAATTTTATTCTCAAGCATCCCCGAATCAATTTTACGTTCCACAACCCCCATCTCCACATCAATTTTAATAATATAATATGGGTCCTCCTCAAATGAATCCACAACACTACAACATCACTACTACAAGTGAGTTCTCTCCGTTCGAAAACAATGACGATGACGTAGAGTACGTACCCGAAACACAACAACTACCAAACGAAGAAGACGAAGATGAGGATGTTCAAGAAGTCGATCCGAGAGGGAAGAAAAAAGCCTTCGGGAGGAGGCCCGTGAAGTTTGGTCGCCGACAAGAGGAGGCTTTGGCGAAAGCATGGATTCAAATCTCCGAATGTGGTGTTGTCGATAATGAACAAAAGTCCGACGGTTTTTGGAAACAGATTCTCAAGCATTACGAGGCAACTATGGGTTCGAGTTCACGAACTTTTCATGCGTTGAATACCAAGTGGAAAACAATAAACACGGCCATGGGTATTTTCAACGGCTACTACCTCCAAGCGGTACAAGCTATACTTTTTATTTTACATAATCTATACTTTATTATTTACAATTACATTATTTTGTTTAAGCTATACCTTTTATTATTTTGTATATAATGTAGAAACGTGCTAAGGCTAGTGGGTGCAACGACTTGGACGTGGTGAGGCAAGCTGAGTCGGATTACTATACAGCAAAAAAAAGACAATTTACTCATAGCTTGGCGTGGGAGGTTGTCAGAGGTCATGACAAATGGACGGATCAAGAATGTTTTCAAGTTATTGGCGGTGCGACAAGCAATTCTTCAAAAAGGAACTCGGGGGAGTATGAATCGGCAAGCAACACCATTTCCGACATGAATGAAGACCCCACCCCTCCACTTGAATCAAGAAAGATGAAAAAGAAGCAAGACCCATCCTCCTCGTCGGTCTCAAGTATTGCGGATGAAATCAACTCCTACACACAAAAGAAGACGCAATATTTGGAAGAAAAACGCGAGAAGGATGCGTTGGTGAAACAATTGTTGGCTACACAACTCGAGGGGGCGAAGTTCAAGAATACACAACGGGAGATGAAGTTTTTTGGGCCGCATGATCACATTCGCGATCCGTTATGTTGGAATTCGTTTTACCAAAAACGTGAACTTTCGGCCAAACACGGATGGGCTTGCAATTTTAAGTTGTAGTTTCAATTTCTTTTAATTTCAACTTATGTAATGTTTTTTTTTTTTTTTTTTTTTTTTTTTTGTTTAAGTTGTAGTTTCAATTTTTAAGTTGTAGTTTTTTAAGTATTATGTAATGTTTTATTTTTAATTAAATGGTATGTTTTATTTTAAATATTGTATGTGATTTTATGTAAAAAAAAAAAAAAAAAAAAAAAAAAAAAAAAAAAAATGGGGTACTAGGGTACCACTCCCTCCAAATCGGGTAGTGTTAGGGTAGAATTGAGTAGTTTTGAGTTGGAGGGTTTTTATTGGATAGAGGTGATGTGACACTTAGGGTATTAGGGTACCACTCCCTCCCTCTAACATATATACAAACTTGACGTATGCATGTATCATGCATGTACTTATACTTATAGTAGTATATATGTATGTGTGGCTGCTGTGTGCATACAGCATATTTGCACCTGACATTTTTTTTTTCAAACGGCCATTTAGATTACGGGCCTACCAGGAAGCTAGCCAAACAAATTACAAGGAAATGGATATAACATATATTACAATGATCGCCATCAAGGTTTTCATATTGCTTTTGGTTCTTGCATCTGTGATCAGTTCAACATAAAGAAAACCACAAGGTTTCTGGTTGTTGGTTTTGGGTCGTACACACTACAACAACAATAAAGAGTTTCATGCATTATTACTTTTGATTAAGAAGTTGATAGCTTTTCACTTACTAGTACTAGCATACGTTATCGTTTGTCTAACAACGTATAGTGTGTGTGATTCATGTGGAGAGAATCTACTTTGATTCTTGAAGTGGTTTTGTGTGTGAAAGATTTATACACACGCGTATATTTAAGATTGTGATCGTTAGCTTGCGAAAAGGTACGCACATTCTTGATCTATATTGATTAATATTTATTATACTTGACCTATTTGTCTTCCGTTGCGTACTCGTGATTATATGTTTATATTAACGTATTAATAGTTTATGAATTCCAACAGGTGGCACGTGATATGGAAGAACCATACATATATTTGTTATCATTTGGTTATCCCGACACAAAAAAAAGGAAGAGGAGACGACTCCTTTAAAACATGGGTGGAGATAACATAGAGTTAGTTTGATTACATTACAATAGACTTGGTTTGAGTATATGGAGGCCAGATGTAGATTTATATGTCTACGATCAATAAATCCCATGTGTTTTTCATGTAGTACATAACTAAATTTTGTTTATGTTATTAATCACAGAACATGAAATGTACGTAAATCTAATATGTTTTCTAATATACTTTTATTGTTTAGATAAGAAATACAATGAACACGAAAGAGGTTCGGCCATTCAAATACAAGTTTTATGTTGAAGGGGAATTCTAAGACATGCCTTTCCAGTATGAATCACAATGAACACGAAAAATACAACCATTCAATATATTACATGTTGGAAAATATGATGAAGTATGTTTTGGAAAGTGACTTATAGCAAACCAAAAAAGCATATGCTTGATGTGTCGGATGAGATGGTTGTTTTTTTTGCCAAGACACCAAGGATGATTTGCTAATTAAGTACTTAACGGAAGATTCTCCAAAACAAACGAAATATTTTTCATGTTAACTCATCAAATACTGTAAAAATGAGTTTACCAATATTTGGTGGCAAATACGCACTTAGTATATAGCTGAGTGGAAAATAAGGGTTGTTGAAAAGATGAGTGGCAAATTAACTCTTTCCGTATATTTATAGTGGCAAATTTGCCCTTTTAACCTTTTCTTATCTTAGTGGAAGTATGTATATTCATTGGAGGGGGAAACATCAATCACCATCAATTGTACACTTTATCAAATGTGATGATCATACATTTGCCAATGGCGCCTTATATATGTCTAAACACAGTTGCAAATTATTACAATCAACACAGTAATCAAAATAGCAACAAATAGAATTGAATAATATCACAAGATAAGAGTTTTCGAACCAGTATCAAACCACATCACTTCATAGTTGATTACTAAAAAACCAGATAAACCTTACACACTAGGTTGTTTATTATTTAAGCACGATCATATATTGCTTAGCTAGATACATATTTAGATCAACAGGTACAAGTGAAACCACCACCTATATTGATGAGTCTATAGGAGAAGACGACGATCATGCTGCTTCCAACATCCATAACAACCTCCCCATGTACTATCCGTATGAGCTACTTTTTCTGATTCAAAAGTTGTGTCTCCTGCATATGTAATTAAGCATTATCATTTATCAGTGAAGAGTATATATAAGCATTATACTGGTGTACGTACGTATATGATTGATCGTACCTTTTTGTTTTTGAGTTTGCGGCTGGTTGATAGGTTGATGGTTTCTTGCAGCTGATGAAACAAGTGCAATCGTAAAGAGAACAGCCAAGACAATAGCAATAATACGATTGAGCTTCATTTTATGAAGTAGTTATGTTTTATGCTAGAGTGGTGTTGGTTTATATAGCGAGGGAACGTGTGATGGTTTGACTTTACTCATGCCACTAACATAAAAGTTCTTATATTTATATAATAAGATGTGTAAAACATGAGGTTTGATTATCTTGGATGCATGAATGTTTCTCACTAATGTTTCAGAAACTGTAACAAGATATACTAATATAAAACTTATTAAATAGTGCTTCAAAAAAAATGCTTCTTGATACTTAGACTAGTGGTAATAATATGACAAGGACGCTTGCTATGTCTTATATATGTGGCATCTTCAATACTCGTGCTCCTTACTGCACTCACCCATGGAGAACTCGTGCTAGTTGGAAAAAAAAAGAACTCGGTTTTTCAGACGACCGAGTTGTGGAGGTGCATTTTTGCAAGTGTGTGTTTGTCGGATATATTTTTGTTGAAATGAGGTATGTCTTGGTAATGATGTTGGTTATTTTATTACACTAGTTTGGTAATGAAGTTGGCTGTGAAAAAAGAAAATAACGTATAACCAGTAAAACGGCAGTGGTGAAATTATTTATGGTGACACCTTATTACCATTAGCCTTAACTTTTCATAGAGATGTTCAAAAAAAACTTTTCATAGAAGGTTTTTTTTTTTTTTTTTGAACTTATCATAGAAGGTTAAGTTAGGTTCAAATACTACGTAATATAGTTGGCAATAGTTGACTGTAAAGTGTTCTTCTTTTTTCTTTTTTTCCTTTTTCTTTCTATTTTTATTCGAACGGCAGTTGACTCTAAAGTCCAACGAAGAATCCAAATATTGGTTACGGCCTTCGATGGGAATCTAAATAAAAATGTATACGAAAACTCTCGAATTTTAAATATGCATTATTTGTAATAAAATGTAATTAATTAATTGTGTGTTTTTACCGCTATAATTATTTTCATAATTAACAAACGTTGGCCATTGGAGCCAACATGATCAGGTTGTGCAGTGGCGGATCTAGCGTAAAATCTAAGGTGATTCTTTTATTAAGTCAACGTAGAAAAAAAAATGGACGATTGCAACCAATAAATGGGTCGGGTCGGGTCCAGTTTAAACTAGAAAATAATATGACACAACAAAAACATATACAATTTCTCCCTATGAAATTGTTAAAAGTGTTAAGAATTGAGTATTTTTTTAGAAGAAAAACGCACACTATAAATACGCACACATCCTTTTTAAACGGATTTTGAACTTGTAACTGAAAAATATTTGAAGTCATGTACTAGTAATTACTTTTAAGTTAGAAACCATTTGATCAACACTGAGTATTGTAAAGTTTCGTTTTCAATGTACGGCACGAAACACTTAGAAAAATATAACTAACCCGATACATAGTGATACATTTACATAAATAAAATAAATTAGCAAATACTTAGAAATTATAAAAGCTATAACAAGGTCCATATTTTTCAAAGTGGGTGTCATTTTCTTTAAGTAGTTAAATGACACTTCACATATTTTTATATCAGATTTTTAAAAAGTTTAAAATCCAGTACGTAAGAAAAAAGAAAGGTAAAAAAGTATATCAAAAGTCAACACTGGAATACAACTAAAAGAAAAACATTAAAAGTACTTCTCTTTCTTCTCCTTCTACTATGATCATCTCCTAATTTTTCCGGCGAGCAAAATCCATGGTAAACCAATTTAACAAATCTAAAAACAACAATTAAATTAAAGGAGCCACAATCTTTCAAGTACCAAGGCGTGGTTCCCGGTATATTTCTAAGGTAGGTCACATTTTTTTCGTTACATATATTTCTAAAGACTTCCGGCGTCTAAGGTGGTTCCCGGGCACCACCTGGAACAACAGTAGGTCCGCCTCTGAGGTTGTGAAATCATTTAAAATTATTTCTATCTGCAAAAACTCACCATCATATATACCAACTACGAAGTTACTGTACTTAATATAGTTGCATATATACTTGCATGAAATTTTGAACAATGATAAATTTTCAGCTAAAAAATGACCAAATTTAGATTCGAAAATTGAAGGAAAAAAAATACTGCACACTTGTAAATGTCAAACATCGACTGTTAGTTTAATAATTAAAAGAAAGACTCCGCCAACTTGTATATATATGCTCCATTATATGCCAGCAGATTTCCACGAAGCAACACATACTACATAAGTCCTATATCGTGACGAGTTTGGCACTAAAAAATCCCATAAAAATAAGGAACAACTTGCAATAGTTGACTGATGCATTGAATTTTGAGTCATTTAGGTTGAAAATATCAAATCTAAGAGTGCCATACAATTATACAAAAAATTACATGCATACTAGCTAATTTACATACATAACATATATACAAACTTGACGTACGCATGTATCATGCATGTAAGTATAGTAGTATATATGTATGTATGTATCAATGCGTGCTGTGTGTTGACAATTTTTTTTTCAAACGGCGATTTACATATATTACAGTCCTACCATGAAGTTTTAGGAAACCTATCTGAAATCCAATTGAGGGTGAACAATTTTACATCATTAAGGATGAGGCATGTCATCGGTCTCTGGAAAGAAAAGCTACATAGACTGATCATTACGAAAATGCCAAATGATCCATAGGGTTGATTGAACCACGGCATCAAACAGTACCTTTATACCATGGGTATAAGTTTTGGAGTTGCATGGTGTTTTGATGGATTCTTCTGCCAGAAGAAAGAAAGACAAGTGCAAAGATATTAAATGAACAACTTGCAATAAGTAAACAGCAAATACCAATGTAACGTACGCCATTGAACTTCATTTTCCAATATTTTATTTTGAGATGATATGGTTTTATGCACACAGTACACTTTCTCGTGACTTAGAGAAAAGAGACGAATTTGCTAGAGAAATTATATGAACAACTTGCAATAAGTGACTCAAAGTCTACCCAAAATCCAAATACCAGGATAGACATGTTAGACCTGTCTTCAGTGAGAATCTTTTTGAAATTTTTTTAGATATGTATACTCCGTATTCATATATTTGTTAGTATGCAGTGTAAAAGTGGAATTTTAATCTTCGGTTGTGTTTGATTTCTGTATATTTGTTTCTGTTATAACTAATTAAATGGAATTGACAAGTGGTTTTAGGGATTTGATCCGGAAATAGAATAACGAGAATACGTGAAATGTCAACAAGATAAGAGTGCTAGGTGCAATTAAGGTTACAGGGCGACTTATTCGCTTGCCGCATCACCTTTTATCATATACCATTCATGTAACACAAAATAAAAAAATAAAAAAAACACTCTCCCCAACCTATAATATTTTTATAACACACCATCAATAAACCCTCTCTCATTCCACATTTAAAAAATAAATAAATAAAAAAATGTATTACTTTCTTTACTTTATAACGTTGCACATATAACATTATTATATGACACCATCAACCGTGCAGTTGGTGGCATTATAGGCATGTACAAACCTTAAGAACGGCGGGCTCTAAAACTTTGAGGTTTTAGTTATATTTGATTAAAGGAAATATAACTCTAACCTTCCCAAACTAAGCGATATAGTCTTTCGGCCTCTAATAAATTCATTTAAGTTCCGTCTATGATTATAGGTACCAAACATGCACGGATAACGCTTCTATAATGCTTTGCAACGAGCACTCTAGATAAGAATGAACCAGACCACAAGCGGACCATTCCCAAGTTTTTTGGATGAAACTTTGAGGCTTAGAGCTTACCTCTCGACTCAAACCCGTAACCATGCATAAACTCATGTTCCAATACTTTATCCATAAGCAATTCAGAGTTACTAGTTTGAAGAAAAAAAAGTTGATTATTATTCAAGTGAGTACTAGTAATATTTACTTTTATAAATGTTACTGAGTAGTTATCTAGTATCAATAGTCATATTAAATGTCAGGTTTGATTTCTAAATCTTTCTTTCTTAACTTTGATTATAAATATTTTTGTTGTGTTATATAATATTTGATACAAATTATATGAATATATTGAGTTTTAAATGTATTTCACTACTTATTATTTTTATCTAATACTATATACACAGTAAAAATATTTAAGGTCAAGATATAAAAAAAGACTTGAAAAATCAAACCTGAACATTTAATATGGGAAGGAATGAATAATTCTAAAAAATTTAAACAATACTATGTTAAGTTTTATTGTATTTTATTCTCAAATGGGTCAAGTTTAATAATTAGCTAAAGAATCAAACGGTTTAAATAGGCTATACATATGTTGAATGTCACCAGTTCACCACAATCTATTCAAATGATTACATGCAACTCGTAATTCATAACCACAATATTCTACTGACTCCTTTAACAAATTCATGTACTTATATGCAACAACATTATATTACACTGGACAACAAAGAAGAACTAATATTGGAGTATTGGACAACAGTCACATATATGCTTGGTTATGTTGAGTGTGACGGTTACACTGCTACATGCATAGATACACACGTACAAATGTACAATCATACGCACTGCCATCATTCGACTAGAATACCTTAGAGACGGCGATATACATGAACTGGCCAACAACCCCAAGAGCCATTTCTATCAGCATCTGTATGAGCTACTAGCTTTTACTGAGTCAACAGTTACTTCTCTTACACAAACAAATTAATACAGCAGTTTAGACACTAATTTGTCTTGTGCTTGTGCACCCATGTCATATTATGAACTGATACATGATCTTACTTGTATGTTTATCGATCCATTTGTTGTTGGATTGTGACTTGATGGTTTTCCACCGAAGAAGCGATTAATAATGTTAATATGATTTTGTCTATCTCCTTATACATGAATCAAACACATCTTGCAATAGCTCTTTTCTGATATTATCAACTTTTGCAAGAGTTGAGAGTAGCTTGAAGTCTACCAAAATTCCGTAAACCCTAAAAATTGGGTTAGAGTTATCTGTCAATAAAATATTTCTACTTCTTTCAACAAATTCTTAAAATGATTCAGAAATATAACTTTTAATCTTACTACACAACCAAGAGAACTAGGTATAAGAATATCAAGATAATCAAAAGCATTCCATTTTATAGCATACTTAGATTATTCAAAATACAAAATAATCAAAATGATAAAACGCTACATTATGCCATCAAAGATCATGTTCAAGACACCAAAGGCACGACCCATAAATTTAACTCTCACCAATCACAACACAACGATACAAATTACGATCACCAATTATAACTATTCTAACGCAGCAGACGACGATCATGGTTATGCCAGCAACCCCAACATCCACCCCAATCGTTATTAGTATGAGCTACATTTTCTGTTTTAGCGGTTGCATCTCCTGCATATAAACGCAAACAAATTAACATAAACGTACTCAATCTTAAAATGTACATAAATACACATGTACTAATCAACGTATAGCAAATTCATATAAATGTGCATGTGATTGATCTTACCAGTTTGTTTACGGGTTTGATGGGTCCTCGCCGCAGATGAAACTATGATGAGTGTAAAGAGAACAACCATGAACAAAGTAAGACCATTGAGCTTCTTCATTTTCTTATATTTTTGCTTTGAACTCAATGCTGTATGCATACACACATGCACTTATATATTTATATAGGGTTTTAGATGGTGTTTATTCTTTCTCGTGATTTAGATAATTGTATCTTTGGATCTATATGTAATTTTGTATCTTTTGAAAGATATATATGCAAATGACCCATAATAAAGAAGACACATTTGCAAGAGATATATATGAACTCGACAAAACTTGCAATAGTTGACTCTAAAGTCTACCCGCACTCACAAAAACAGGTATGATTGTATTCTTTATTCTAAAAGTATGAAAATTTCGGTGTACCTTATTGATGATTAAAAATAAAATATAAAAATGTTTTAATCGAAAATAAGTTGATCTTTGTTATCTTACTACATTACATTATCATACATGTTAGATTATATATTTTTTTCTCAACGGCAATTTATAGAAAGCAACTAGCAAGGTTAGAAAAAGATTACAATATGTTCATACAAGATGTAACTGGATCGTAGAGCCAGTCAATCCAATTAGGATGAGAATTCCTACTTCTATTTGAGATCCAAGAGTGGGATAAAACCTTTACTTGCTCGCCAAATTGTCCTTCCTAGGGGCATTTGGATCGAAGCATACACGGTTACGGTAACTCCAAAGGACCCAATTAGTTGTTTGAATAACATTATCAAAACAAAGCTTGGTGGATTTGTTGACATTCACAGAGTCGGCCCAAGAGAGTAAGTTAGGAAGATCGTTTGGATATGATGTAAAACCCCACCAACCTGAGATGAACATCCAAAGGTCACAAGCAACCAGGCTGTCAACGAAGAGGTGTTGAGAAGTTTCGATGTCATCGTCACACAAGGGCATCTCACTGAGTTTAGATCGATCCCACACAATTCAATGTTGTACCGAGTTGGAATTCGATCCATCCGTAGTCTCCAAGGATTGGATGTTTACCTTAATAAGGAGAATCTTATTCCAACTCACCTTGTTACTCGAGAAAGGTAAGATAGCTAATTCAACACACTTGGTCATTGAGCGAACATAGAAGGTGTTAGATGCATCCAAACTATATTGCTAAGAGTTTGGAGTGTCGACAGGTGAAACATCACGTAGAAGCAACAACATGCCATCAAGTTGTGATTCATCAAGCTGTTGACAAGTGAAACATCTCTCTAATGCTTCTACGCCATGTCCAGTTAGGAGATAAAATATCATTAGTGAAAGTGCACCGTTCTATAATTTTGCAATCCTTGTTAACTTCCAGTGAGAAAAGTCTAGGAAAAAGACTTCAATTTTGATTCACCAATCCATATATCCACCCAGAACCTAAAAGTGTACCCATTGCCCACTTTTCTTTTGAAAATTGATTGGAGATAGTAGTTAGCATGAGAAATAGGTTTGTTTAGTTCGATGATTTTTTTTTTCAAAGGCTCAAGGGCATGCTCTGCATAGGAGAGTCAATTGTACCAAACCCTCCATTAGACCCGTGAATGGATGTAATTACGCTTTTCCAAAGACACTTAGGTTCCAGTGAAAGCCAACACCATTTAACTAACATGACTAAGTTAGCCGCATAAAGACTACCAATTCCAAGATCTCCATAATTAGAAGAGCAAACTCTATGCCAAGCAACCTAAGCCATTTTATTTGTATCAAGTGTGCCACCCCAAAAGTTACGCCTAAGCTTTTCAAGAAAGTTGATGACACATTTAGGAGCCATAAAATGGAGAATAAGTAAGTTCCAAGATCGCCAAGTACTCATTTTAAGAGGTAAGTCTACCTATGAAAGTGTTCTTGCTTTCCAAGAGATAAGTCTTTTGTGGAATTTATCAATAATAGGTTTGAATTACAAGCTTTGATCATATTGGCACTACTCGGAAGACCAAGATAAGAACATGAGAGAGTAGATGGCTAGCAATTAAGGTAAGAAGCGAAGTTTTGTGATTCGAAGTGAAAGCGCCAATACCAAAAACTTGCTTTTGGAAAAGTTCACTTTTAGTCCGGAAGCGAGTTAAATCATCTCAATAAGCGACAAAGGGTTTTAGCGTTGTCTGGGACCACTAACCCATTATGAGAGAATCATCCATGAAATGAAGATGAGAAATGTCAACTTTGTTTGAGCCTACTTTCACTCCTTCAAAGATTTGTTTTAATTTGGCTTCTTCGAAAGCAACATGTAGTGCTTCCATTGCGATGATGAAGAGAAATGATGAAAGTGGGTCTCCTTGGCGAAGACCTTTTTGAATCTTAAATTCCTTAGTGGGACACCCGTTAACAATTGCCGACCCGAATGCCGATTTTAGACACCCCTAATCCACATTCTCCGTTTATCACTAAACCCCATTTGTTTCATTGTGTTGTCAAGGAACTTCCAATCAAGCGAGTCAAACGCCTTTTCAAAGTCAACTTAAAGTAAAAAAAATGTGTTCTTTTTTCCTTAAAGCCCAAGATAAAATTTCATTCATCATAAGCGGGCCATTGGTTGTTGTCAACTTTTCAAGTAAGTGGTTTGAACATTGCTAACAACCGTGTGAACAACTTGTTGGACCTTTATAACAACTCACATTTTTCAGGTCCTTAATCAACCTCAAACTCAAAATCTATTGTATTTTGGAAGATTTCACATTCACCATTTCGTATGATTATTTAGTTGAATCGCATAAAACAAGTAGCACCCTCTTGCGCACTATGACTTTGGACTAAGATTTAGTTTACATATTTTTAGTACATTGCCACTACTACAATTCACATTTAATTACTATCACAATTGCATTTTATTTGCGTATGATTAATTGAATTAATAAACGTTTTTCACAATTTGTATGAACACGTAATGTACCCAATACTCCCAACAATTATTTTAATACATTCTTACACTACTTAAACCCTACAAACTTGCAAAAATATATTTTTCTTACACTTTATATAATTCATTTATTATAAACACTTAAATGAGTATATTTAACTTTAAATACAAAACTAATACGCAATACCTAATTATTACTACCCAATACACTTACAAAACACATAATACATAAAAAAAAATACCATGATTCTTCTTCTTTTCACCTATTAGCCGTCCCCCCCCCCCACAAAAACCCTTTAAAAAGTAAAGCTAAACTTTTCTTTTGCTTATGATAATCTCAAGTGCTTTATTTTGTCTAACTTTGACTTGTTTAACCACTAAAACCAAATATTAGAACCATGGCGTAATTGAGAAAAGGAGGAGACAAAACATTCTTGCCCCCTTCCCCTTGCTTGTCGGCCAACATACCCCAAAACACCAACATTTATGTTTTTTTGGTCTAAACTAGTTCAATAAACTATTATACGTTGGTTCACTAAGGGTTACTTGTAGTTACCTGGCACATAGAAAACTAAAAACTCTCACTCACTAACACATAAAGAAGGGTTACTTGTAGTTATTTATGTTTACTTGTAGTCAATTTCGGTGGTATACCACTGGTATTTCGGATTTCGGATGTTCCCAAAAATTTCGCTCCAAATTTCGTTTCAAATTTCGTTTCCGAAATATTCGGCGAAATTGACCGAATAGTTGACTTGCAAATTTTGGTGGGATTAGTGGTTTTACCAGTCCATTTTTTTGCCCAAACTTAAAAAAACCCAAACACAATAAAACCCCAACCCAATAAAACCCACTTATTATACAATAAACCCATTTATTATACAAGAAATCTAATTCTCTTTTCAAGCAATCAAGTAACCGATCTTTCTTCTGTAAAGATGGATGGTGACAATGGTCCAACAACTCCATCCTCTCATGCTTCGCAAATCCTCAAACACTAATACAACGATAAATCGATGTGGCCTCAAGATGTGTAAATAAAGATATGGCATGGGAATGGGCGATTAGAGATCCGCGAAAAAAGCAAGCGTTTGGTGCAAATTAGTAATAAGAAAATAAGTGGAGGAGGAATTACACGTGAAGCAACATCTTGCTCATATTGGAGGAGGCGTGACGGGTTATCCAAAAGTATTGTGGATATCCGGAAGAGTATTGGCATCAATGAGAGAAAAGACCGAAACACTACTACAAAAAAAGAGAGAGAGATTCTTAGAGCAAACACGGTTGATGTTCTTGATGTAGATGAGGAAGAGGAAGATGAAGGCGATGTTCAAGAAGTTGTATCAAGAAAAAGTGTTTCAAAGAAAAAGAATTTTGTGGCTTCTAGCAACACGCAGCAGTTCTACGAGATGTTATGTTAAAGATTAATCTTAACAAAACAAAGCAAAGTTCCTTTGGATAGAAATAATCCAATAAAGAGGTTAAAGATGGTAGCTTGGGATAAATTTGCAACTTGGGCTTTTACATTGGTTTACCTTTCAATGACTGCGTGACGATAATTTCAAGAGATGATCAATGCTATTGGAGATTATGGAAGAGGTATTTAATTGTTATTATGATTTATTGGTTAATGGTTATTTGATATTTTGATTATATTATTTTATTTAATTTATTAGTTATCATTTTATGTTAGGTATGCCAGCTCCATCTTATCATAATATCCATGTCACATTGTTGAAAAAACGTTTAGAAGAGACGAAAAAGTTTGTGGATTCATATCGGCCACATTGGGAAGAATATAAGTGTAGCATTATGTCTGATTTTTGGACAGACGGGAAAGGAAGGTGTTTGATAAACTTCTTAGTCAATTGTCCTCTTGGAACAGTTTTTTTGAAATCAATTGATGCATCGGAGCATGTGAAGAATGCTCAATTGATTGTGGATATGCTAAATGAGGTGATAGAAGATGTTGGAGAGGCGAATATTATGCAGGTAGATTTATAAAGATGTCATAAACTATTATTTTTTAAATAACGTATATTTTTCTATCATGTGAACAATGCTGAATTAAATTTTTATGATAGTTTATTACAGATAACGGGTCAAACTTTAAAGCTGCTGGAAAGATTCTAGAAGAACAACACCCTAAGATGTTTTGGACTCATTGTGTGTGACAACTGGCAATTTAGGGGGTCTATTTTAGGTAACCGCATTCTGTTAAACTAAACCGAGCTTTTGCCTTTATCACTATTTTATAAACCATGACCTAATTTTATACCGTCTATTGGTTTTTACGGTTTATTTCATTATTAAATGACTTATCGTATGAGTTTTAACTCTATTTGGTAAGCACTATTCGATTCGCACTAGAAAAGCGCTAAAGCGAGAAATATTGTAACTTTTAGACCGTAAGCTGAAAATTGACAAATAAATAGTCAAAACTCGTGGAAAACATAAATAACGATGTTATAAACTCGAATGAGCGTCGTGCGACACTCGGGGGACAGGAATGGGTAAGCGGATAGTTATGAAAAATTACAACTCCGACCCTCTGGTTTCCCATGGGGAGCCCCTCCCATATTTTTATTATTTTTGAGTCCCAACACCCAAGTATAAAAGGCACCATCCACCCTCATTCTTACACTTTGTTTCTCTCACTAAAAACACACACACACACACACCTCTTTTCTCTCTCCCCTTTCTCTCTCTAAAAACCCTAGCCGCCACCCTCCATATTCCGGCCACTGTTCCGGCCAAAATCCGGCCACCACCGGCGCGTGACCACCCACCTTCACCACCATATCAAAGATCTTTTCATCCTCTTTCCAACCATATATAATACTCTCACTAAAACCTTCATTAACACCTTCAAATTTAAAGATTAAGATTCGGATTTTTAGGGTTTCAAGTGGGTTTTGCAATTCGTGCTTGAATAAGGTAAATGGAACATGGGTAACACTTGTTTTGGTCGTATAGAGCCACGTATGGCAAACTAGGGTTTCGACCCTATGGTATAATTTAGGGCTTTTGGGTGAAACATGGAATTAAGTCTAATTAACATCTAAATAAACAAGTAATTAGTGTTTGGTAAGTGTGTGGTGAATCAATTTGATGGGTTTATGCATTTTAGGTCTAGTTTCATATTTTTGGTTAGAATAGATGATGGGTTTTGTGTTTGGTTAATGATTGGAGCTTGAATGATTGGATTTGGATGTTGTGGAATTGATTTGGGTGATGTTTGGTTGGATTGGCATGGTGTACGAGCCACATAGAGACGCATCTGAGCCCCATGGGTTGCGTCACGTAACCCACATGGACCACGGGTCGGGTCGGGTTGTTTTGGTAGCTTGTTGGTTGATGTAGTTGAGGTTTGGATGAGGCGTGGGCCGAAAAGCTTCTAGAACTTGTTTAGTTCACGTGGTCTTTAGTGACCGTGTCATGACCATTAGGGTCATAACATTAGTTCGGGCATATTTGGTTGATTGATTGGTTGGCGAGATTGATTTGAGTTGTTTTGGGATTGAATTGCGCTATTATGACTTTTAAATTGGACTTGATATATATTGTTGACTTTGAGCTACGTCGGCATTACTTTGACTTTTTAGTCAATAGTTGACTCGACAAAGCCGTGCATGGACTTTAGTATAATTTGGACTATTGATTGATTAAAAGCCGAAGTCATGACTCGTGCTCGTGGACTCGAAGCGAATAACGATATGAGATTAATATTGGAATTTATTGAAATATATATAAACATGAAAATGCTAATAGACTATGAAATATAAATAATAAATGGGCTTTTGTACCAAAAATATCGATAACAAGACTTATCTTATTATTTACTATTTTAAATGGAAACTAACGACTAAAATGAAAATGTTTTATAATAAATGAGTAATTAATATTTAGATACGTTTATCGAAATATGCAAATTATGGGCATTTAATATTAGTTTAAGTATTTATTTGCTTACGTTGTGTGCATGGGTTACGGATAACCTAGCATTAATAGTGTTGATCGCGTGGGTAGCGGACTTATTGGGTTGACGAATCTAATAAGAGCCCGCAAATGCGTTAGGTAACCTTATAATGGGTGAATTATCCTTATGACGATCACGAGGTTTCTTGGCGGTCTTAATATTTATAGTGTCTCCATATACCTATGGTCTACAAATAAATAGTCAAAACTATAGTTACGCCTTAACTATTATTATATAGTTACGTCGTAACTATATAAGATTAAGTAACCCGTACTTTTAATGGTCAACAATATATGTTGAAACTATTTTGAACTAGTTGACTCTTATGGCCACTCATCGTACTTCATACTTTTATAACAAGTCATTGAAGTAAATAAACTTCATATGAATTGTCGCTTTTAGTCCCCGATCGTACTTGTTATTTTACTTTTCATCCTCGGAGTAAATATTATCTTCATTTAGCCACTGGACTTCAACTCCTTAGCTCCGAGTTATAATTTACGGCGTAACTAAATATCCTAGTTACGTAGTAACCTTCATGAAATAATTACGACGTAACCATAAGAATTGGTTCGCAGTATCCTTCAAAGCTCATATTTACGTCGTAACCTTAGTAGCTAGTTACGGTAATCTTCACCTAGAATCCAAGGCCCTCGTAAATCAATCTTGAACATATACTTGGCCTTTTATCACTTATTTTCCGCTCCAACGCTTCATTTATCCTGAAATGCAAATATGAACGAATATGAAAGAATTAAGTACCATATTAATGCAAATGAGGCCATAAACACGGGAATTTGATATATAAAAGATCAGGCTAATTTGATGTTATCATGACTCTTTAGCATACGATTGATTTACGGGATAATAAGCGACACGAGTAAATAAATGAGTTTATCAAGTTGATGAATTCGATAAGGTCTACTATTTATTCCGAAACTTATTGGACTATGGAGCTTATCGTTTAGAGGTCTCATCGTGTTGCATTGAGTTACATATGGGTTGTTTGAGTGCATTCATAGCATCATATTGAGTCGATACACCAGCATGAGGATACCAAACACTAGGATTAAATGGTGAAAGCGAGACATTTTGGAAATAACGAAATGGAATACATTGGGGTGAACAAGCGTTGATTATGGGAATTATATATTAAGATTTGGTCTACATTAATAGGTTATGCCGAGTCGATAGTTGTTGTCTTTGTGATACCGTTATCTTACGCTAGTGTTTATTTGTCGTTGATTGCTTGCGTTGATTGCTTGAGGTGAGTTTCATAGCCCCACTTTTATCTACGTTTTAACTATATTGGGGTGAGAATCATGCTACTATTTTTGAATTTGTTAAAACTATTTGGATTTGCTTGTATGCTATTTGTTTAGATAGATGTGCGGTAGTTGTTGCCTTAGCCTAGGTTTAACGTTGCCTAGCTAATAATAGACTTCTACCTCGACCTAGTGCGGGGTTGGCAAGCCCTACTCAGAGGTTACCACGACAGTCTTTGGACTAGAGTCATGGGCCGAGTAATCCTGGATCTTTGGATGTGAGTATATGGTTGGTGATCCGGTGGGATCGGTGTGTGCAAGCGGTATTATTCTATCTTAGGTCTTGCATAGCAAATCAACTCTTCTGGTCCACTATGATTTTGTTGAACTTAAACCTATGAACTCACCAAACAGTGGTGACCTTTTAACATGATTTCTTAGGTATTTAAGAGATGTTTGGAATCGTGATCGGTGGAAGCTTGGCAGAAGGCGGGTTCAAGGATCATTTCGACTCGATAAACTTTGGGGACCTATTTTATTAAACTATGTTTTGGGCCTAATATTTATACTTTTGGATTAAATGTTTTGGATATTTAAATTTGGGATTGGTTTTGAATGTTAAATGACTATCTTTTGCTATACTGGTGTGCGATACCAATCCAATAATAGCATGAAAACTTGATTAAGTCTTCCGTTGTGCGAGATTTGGAGGTGTTACAGATTAGTATCGAGCTCAAGGTTATAGAAATTAGGTATTCTATAAACCTAAACTATAACCACTTTTAAGAAAAATCGATCCTCGACCGACGATGCCCGCTTGCTGTCGAAGCTTTTATTTGATTATGGTATGAACTATGATTTGAATTATGAGATGATATGTTATGGGATATTGTGAACTGGTTATGAGATATGATTGTTGATTTTGGAAATGAGATATGATTATTGGTTTTGGAAAATGAGATGTGATTATTGAGATACTACGGAATATGGTTTTGAGTAAACGATATATTGTGATTTTGGAAATTTTGAACTCGATTGATTTGATATGGGATTATGTGATGGCCCGAACTTATGTGTTTTATTAAAGGCATGTTTTGTAATGCGGTACCTCTACTTTTAAAGCTTTCTTTATGTGATATATGTTTTGGTTAAGTTGATGCGCTTATTAAAACTAGTTGTTTGAACACTTATACCTACCCTATGCCGTTGTCACAGACTATGCCTTCACTAGCTTCGATGTGTCCGAGGAGGTCCTTGCTGTTACTAGTTCGCGGCATTGACTCATGGCGGTTCTTGTGAGGTGATCCTTATGAGATTGCCGTCGCACTAGTTCATCATCATCAGATCGTCCTAGCTCATCTAGGCAGCTCACTTTACATTAGGTTTTAGCGCGAGCATAGACTCCTAGGCTTGCTTATAACACTGCCCGCATGTCCGTGAGACCACCATCATCACCTATCCGTTTAGTAGCATCACCATGTCTTAGGAGGCCTAGATCTTCTAGTGTACCACTTGAGTTTACGCGAGACTCGACTCATGGACTCTCCCTATGGATGAGGCGAGGAGGAGCATGAGGTTGAGGAGGAGCATGAGATTGAGGAGCGGTATGTTGATGAGGATGAGGATCCGGGAGGAGGATGATGAGGATATCCTAGAAGGGGTACTCCTCCATTGCGAGTCTTGCACATTCTCGGGACCGGGTTCTCCTTTGATTGAGCACGAGTCCCACGGATGACTTTTGGTTTTGATTCACCTCCACATTCACCGAGATAGGTAGCCGTTAGGATCGAGATACCATCGAGATTGTTTCGAGCCCGAGGAGTATGGTGAGGCAGGTCCGATGTGGGAGAGGATTACATTGCGGAGTTACTAGGCTTAGTCGGTTGACGGATCGATTGGTTGGAGTATCTAGGGCTAGTATAGAGGATCGAGAGTTGATATGGGTATTGTAGTCGGGAGGACTAGGGTTTTGCATGAGGGTATGTCAGAGCTCCAGGAGCATGTTGGGGACCTGCTGAGAGGGTTCACGACAGCTCGTGATGCTGATAGAGCGATTTGGCGTAGGATTGGTGAGTTGGAGAGAGAGGTTGCAGAGCTTAAGAGTGATCGTGACACTCGACGTGTCGAGTTAGAATCTTTGTGGAGAGAGGTTGACGATGTTAGGAGATCAGTTAGTGGTATTCATAGACGTGGCTAGATAGTATTAGATTTATGGTTTTGTACCATCTTGAAACTAAGTAGTACTTGGTTCGAGATGTAGGATTATCCTAGTTATTTACTAGTATCGTTATTAGGATTGTTTTTGATTTCTTCGTATCCTTCCATGTATTTCCACTTTTGAAACCTATGAGTTATGGTTCTGGGAACATGCATCCTTTAGTTATGATGCGGTATCTGATCGTTTCGCTTTGGTATAGCGTTGTCCTTGTTGACCTTGATTATGCATTCAGGCGTTATTGGGTGACCCTTGGAACCCAACTCTATTTTTAGAGCGTGAATTTGTGAACTTATGAAACTGTTCTTCTTGCCTTCAGAATGATGGAAACAAGACGAAACCCGCTTAGAAACAACCGAGCAGCTCCTGCTGCTGTTATTGCCCCTGTTCATCGAGGTCGTCGTCCGGCCCCGACCACACCTCCTGTTGAGAACCCGAACATTGATAACCCAACTGTAGAGAACCCGAATGTAAACGACCGTACTGAGAATGGTCCTGTTCCACAAAACCCTCCACTGTGAACCTAGCCCATGTTGACCGGTTAGTGGGCAGCGTGTCGTTGACGCTAGTGAGACTAATCTCTAACACCTCTAGTGGAACCCCGATCTTGAATCGAACTCGAGGTTGTACCTACAAGGAGTTCGATTTTGTGGTCCCATTGAGTTCGGAGGCCGAGGGAGTAGTTTACTAACTAGGTGGTTGGAGAAAACCGAATCTATGTTTCTTTGTGAGTAAGCTGTGATGAGGATTGTAAGGTTAAGTATGCAACATTCACCTTGAAGGACGAGGCGTTGACCTAGTGTAACAACTATCACGGATCAAGAGGAATTGATGTAGCTTATAGTATGACTTGGACTCGGTTTAAGACTCTCTGATTAAGACTTCTTGTCCTAAGAATGAAGTTAAGAAGTTAGAGAGTGAGTTCGAAACCATAAGGTTAAGTAATGACATGGCGACTTATACTCGTCGTTTCCAAGAGTTATCATTGCTTTTCCACGAAATGGTTCGCAGAAGAACTTAAGATTGAAAGGTATATTGATGGATTGCCTTTGGCTACTCAAAATGATGTCATCGCTGCCAAGCCAGTTAATTTGCAAGAGGCAATTGATGTGGCTCAGAGTTTGATGGACTCTTATGTGCTAGAAGTAGGAGACAAGAGTAAGAATGATAGGAGTGATAAGAGGAAGAGGAACGAAGTTGCAAAATGGAATGGCAACAAACGGCAAAAGACATCCAGAGTGTTCGCCATAGGAAATGGAGGTAGGAAAGATTATGAAGGTAGTAAGCCTGTGTATGGTCGTTGTAACCGACACCACCATGGACTATGCCCGAATGTGTGTAGGAAGTGCTCTAAGCTAGGACACTTGGCCAAAGATCGAGGTCCCGATCACTTGCTGCGCGTAAAGCTGCACAAGGAGCGGTGGAAGGCCATCACACTGTTTTGGATGTGGAAAGAGGGACACTTTAAGAATGAGTGCCGAGAGCCGTGGATGAGAGGAAATCCCGTAATGTAGGAGGATTTGTTAACCGAGGTGTAGGAGGTAATGGTTTAAACCACAGTGAGCGTGAGGTTGTGGAAAACTAGGAAACCATGGAGCTAGGAATTAGCGAGAGTATGGGAGCAGTAGCGTGTTTACGTTATTGGGAAGGAAGTGGCGAGGACCTAACGTAGTTACGTGTCGTTCATCTCAATAATCGCTATGCTTCCATCTTGGTGCGGATATGAGTTTCGTATCCACCAATTTTATGCCATTACTAGGAATCTCCCAAACACCTCTAGGGTTTAGTTACGATGTGGAATTAGCGAATGGGAATAGAGAGAAGATAGACACCGTAGTTCGAGGTTGTACCTTAAGTTTCCTAGATCGCCCGTTTAGTATAGAATTATTGCGGTTACCTTAGGAAGTTTTGGCGTCATTATCGGAATGGATTGGTTGTCGAAGAACGGCACACATCATACGTGATGAGAAGATTGTGCATTTACCGTATGGCGGAAAAGTTCTAAGCATACAAGGAGATCGGAGCGTGTGGAAGTCCTTCCGGTTGAGCATCATCTCTGTATTAAGGCCAGTACATCGATAGAGGAGGTTGTCTTTTCTTGGCTCAATTTACGAAAAGAAAAGTGAGGAGAAGAGTGAAAGACACCTTAACGATGTACCCGTCGTTAGAGAATTTCCGGATGTGTTTCCGACGATCGCCGTGGATTCCACCGTCCGACAAGTGGAATTCCAAATAGATTTGATACCGTTGTGGCACCGTGGCCGGGCACCTTATCGACTTGCTCCAAGAGAATTGGAGGCTGTCTAAGCAGTTGGCGAGTTGTCGAGAAGGATTCATTCGACCAAGTTCGTCACCGTGGGGAGCACCAGTGTTGTTTGTGAAGAAAAATGATGGATCGTTTCGGATGTGTATTGATTATAGGGAATTGAATAAGTTAACAGTGAAGAACCGATATCCGTTACCTAGAATAGATGATCTATTCAACCAACTCCAAGGAGCTAG
The DNA here is from genome assembly GCA_022545495.1 of Chrysanthemum lavandulifolium. Taxonomy (NCBI): domain Eukaryota; kingdom Viridiplantae; phylum Streptophyta; class Magnoliopsida; order Asterales; family Asteraceae; genus Chrysanthemum; species Chrysanthemum lavandulifolium. The sequence continues at coordinate 40,180,036 of CM040244.1, read as the reverse complement.
TGTCTTTTCTAAGATCGATTTACAATCTGGTTATCACCAGCTTGGAGTTCGAGAGGAGGATATCCCTAAGACTGCGTTTAGAACTCGTTATGGACACTATGAATTCCAAGTGATGTCATTTGGTTTGACCAACGCGCCAGCGATTTTCATGGATCTCATGAACCGAGTGTGTAAGCCATACCTAGATAAGTTTGTGGTCGACTGAACATCTCAGCCATTGGCGGGAATTTCGCCCGCATCCGATCCCCAATTCTTGTTCACTCCGGATGATCGTGTTGGGTGAATTGCTAGAGAAATTATATGAACAACTTGCAATAAGTGACTCAAAGTCTACCCAAAATCCAAATACCAGGATAGACATGTTAGACCTGTCTTCAGTGAGAATCTTTTTGAAATTTTTTTAGATATGTATACTCCGTATTCATATATTTGTTAGTATGCAGTGTAAAAGTGGAATTTTAATCTTCGGTTGTGTTTGATTTCTGTATATTTGTTTCTGTTATAACTAATTAAATGGAATTGACAAGTGGTTTTAGGGATTTGATCCGGAAATAGAATAACGAGAATACGTGAAATGTCAACAAGATAAGAGTGCTAGGTGCAATTAAGGTTACAGGGCGACTTATTCGCTTGCCGCATCACCTTTTATCATATACCATTCATGTAACACAAAATAAAAAAATAAAAAAAACACTCTCCCCAACCTATAATATTTTTATAACACACCATCAATAAACCCTCTCTCATTCCACATTTAAAAAATAAATAAATAAAAAAATGTATTACTTTCTTTACTTTATAACGTTGCACATATAACATTATTATATGACACCATCAACCGTGCAGTTGGTGGCATTATAGGCATGTACAAACCTTAAGGGCAACGGCTCTCCCAAAACTTTGAGGTTTTAGTTATATTTGATTAAAGGAAATATAACTCTAACCTTCCCAAACTAACTGATATAGTACTCGGCCCTCCTAATAAATTCATTTAAGTTCCGTCTATGATTATAGGTACCAAACATGCACGGATAACGCTTCTATAATGCTTTGCAACGAGCACTCTAGATAAGAATGAACCAGCCACGAAGCGGACCATTCCCAAGTTTTTTTTGGATGAAACTTTGAGGCTTAGAGCTTACCTCTACGACTCAAACCCGTAACCATGCATAAACTCATGTTCCAATACTTTATCCATAAGCAATTCAGAGTTACTAGTTTGAAGAAAAAAAAAAGTTGATTATTATTCAAGTGAGTACTAGTAATATTTACTTTTATAAATGTTACAGAGTAGTTATCTAGTATCCATCCGTCCCATATTAAATGTCCAGTTTCAATTTTCTAAATCTTTCTTTCTTAACTTTGACCATAAATATTTTTTGTTGTGTTATATAATATTTGATACAAATTATATGAATATATTGAGTTTTAAATGTATTTCCACTACTTATTATTTTTATCTAATACTATATAACACAAGTAAAAATATTTAAGGTCAAAGTTGTAAAAAAAGACTTGAAAAATCAAACCTGAACATTTAATATGGGAAGGAATGAATAATTCTAAAAAATTTAAACAATACTATGTTAAGTTTTATTGTATTTTATTCTCAAATGGGTCAAGTTTAATAATTAGCTAAAGAATCAAACGGTTTAAATAGGCTATACATATGTTGAATGTCACCAGTTCACCACAATCTATTCAAATGATTACATGCAACTCGTAATTCATAACCACAATATTCTACTGACTCCTTTAACAAATTCATGTACTTATATGCAACAACATTATATTACACTGGACAACAAAGAAGAACTAATATTGGAGTATTGGACAACAGTCACATATATGCTTGGTTATGTTGAGTGTGACGGTTACACTGCTACATGCATAGATACACACGTACAAATGTACAATCATACGCACTGCCATCATTCGACTAGAATACCTTAGAGACGGCGATATACATGAACTGGCCAACAACCCCAAGAGCCATTTCTATCAGCATCTGTATGAGCTACTAGCTTTTACTGAGTCAACAGTTACTTCTCTTACACAAACAAATTAATACAGCAGTTTAGACACTAATTTGTCTTGTGCTTGTGCACCCATGTCATATTATGAACTGATACATGATCTTACTTGTATGTTTATCGATCCATTTGTTGTTGGATTGTGACTTGATGGTTTTTTCCAGCCGAAGAAGCGATTAATAATGTTAATATGATTTTGTCTATCTCCTTATACATGAATCAAACACATCTTGCAATAGCTCTTTTCTGATATTATCAACTTTTGCAAGAGTTGAGAGTAGCTTGAAGTCTACCAAAATTCCGTAAACCCTAAAAATTGGGTTAGAGTTATCTGTCAATAAAATATTTCTACTTCTTTCAACAAATTCTTAAAATGATTCAGAAATATAACTTTTAATCTTACTACACAACCAAGAGAACTAGGTATAAGAATATCAAGATAATCAAAAGCATTCCATTTTATAGCATACTTAGATTATTCAAAATACAAAATAATCAAAATGATAAAACGCTACATTATGCCATCAAAGATCATGTTCAAGACACCAAAGGCACGACCCATAAATTTAACTCTCACCAATCACAACACAACGATACAAATTACGATCACCAATTATAACTATTCTAACGCAGCAGCAGGCAGCGATCATGGTTATGCCAGCAACCCCAACATCCACCCCAATCGTTATTAGTATGAGCTACATTTTCTGTTTTAGCGGTTGCATCTCCTGCATATAAGCGCAAACAAATTAACATAAACGTACTCAATCTTAAAATGTACATAAATACACATGTACTAATCAGCGTATAGCAAATTCATATAAATGTGCATGTGATTGATCTTACCAGTTTGTTTACGGGTTTGATGGGTCCTCGCCGCAGATGAAACTATGATGAGTGTAAAGAGAACAACCATGAACAAAGTAAGACCATTGAGCTTCTTCATTTTCTTATATTTTTGCTTTGAACTCAATGCTGTATGCATACACACATGCACTTATATATTTATATAGGGTTTTAGATGGTGTTTATTCTTTCTCGTGATTTAGATAATTGTATCTTTGGATCTATATGTAATTTTGTATCTTTTGAAAGATATATATGCAAATGACCCATAATAAAGAAGACACATTTGCAAGAGATATATATGAACTCGACAAAACTTGCAATAGTTGACTCTAAAGTCTACCCGCACTCACAAAAACAGGTATGATTGTATTCTTTATTCTAAAAAGTATGAAAATTTCGGTGTACCTTATTGATGATTAAAATAAAATATAAAAATGTTTTAATCGAAAATAAGTTGATCTTTGTTATCTTACTACATTACATTATCATACATGTTAGATTATATATTTTTTTCTCAACGGCAATTTATAGAAAGCAACTAGCAAGGTTAGAAAAAGATTACAATATGTTCATACAAGATGTAACTGGATCGTAGAGCCAGTCAATCCAATTAGGATGAGAATTCCTACTTCTATTTGAGATCCAAGAGTGGGATAAAACCTTTACTTGCTCGCCAAATTGTCCTTCCTAGGGGCATTTGGATCGAAGCATACACGGTTACGGTAACTCCAAAGGACCCAATTAGTTGTTTGAATAACATTATCAAAACAAAGCTTGGTGGATTTGTTGACATTCACAGAGTCGGCCCAAGAGAGTAAGTTAGGAAGATCGTTTGGATATGATGTAAAACCCCACCAACCTGAGATGAACATCCAAAGGTCACAAGCAACCAGGCTGTCAACGAAGAGGTGTTGAGAAGTTTCGATGTCATCGTCACACAAGGGGCATCTCACTGAGTTTAGATCGATCCCACACAATTCAATGTTGTACCGAGTTGGAATTCGATCCATCCGTAGTCTCCAAGGATTGGATGTTTACCTTAATAAGGAGAATCTTATTCCAACTCACCTTGTTACTCGAGAAAGGTAAGATAGCTAATTCAACACACTTGGTCATTGAGCGAACATAGAAGGTGTTAGATGCATCCAAACTATATTGCTAAGAGTTTGGAGTGTCGACAGGTGAAACATCACGTAGAAGCAACAACATGCCATCAAGTTGTGATTCATCAAGCTGTTGACAAGTGAAACATCTCTAATGCTTCTACGCCATGTCCAGTTAGGAGATAAAATATCATTAGTGAAAGTGCACCGTTCTATAATTTTGCAATCCTTGTTAACTTCCAGTGAGAAAAGTCTAGGAAAAAGACTTCAATTTTGATTCACCAATCCATATATCCACCCAGAACCTAAAAGTGTACCCATTGCCCACTTTTCTTTTGAAAATTGATTGGAGATAGTAGTTAGCATGAGAAATAGGTTTGTTTAGTTCGATGATTTTTTTTTTCAAAGGCTCAAGGGCATGCTCTGCATAGGAGAGTCAATTGTACCAAACCCCCTCCATTAGACCCGTGAATGGATGTAATTACGCTTTTCCAAAGACACTTAGGTTCCGAGTGAAAACGCCAACACCATTTAACTAACATGACTAAGTTAGCCGCATAAAGACTACCAATTCCAAGATCTCCATAATTAGTCGAAGAGCAAACTCTATGCCAAGCAACCTAAGCCATTTTATTTGTATCAAGTGTGCCACCCCAAAAGAAGTTACGCCTAAGCTTTTCAAGAAAGTTGATGACACATTTAGGAGCCATAAAAATGGAGAATAAGTAAGTTCCAAGATCGCCAAGTACTCATTTTAAGAGGGTAAGTCTACCTATGAAAGTGTTCTTGCTTTCCAAGAGATAAGTCTTTTGTGGAATTTATCAATAATAGGTTTCGAATTACAAGCTTTGATCATATTGGCACTACTCGGAAGACCAAGATAAGAACATGAGAGAGTAGATGGCTAGCAATTAAGGTAAGAAGCGAAGTTTTGTGATTCGAAAGTGAAAACGCCAATACCAAAAAACTTGCTTTTGGAAAAGTTCACTTTTAGTCCGGAAGCCGAGTTAAATCATCTCAATAAACGACAAAGGGTTTTAGCGTTGTCTCGGGACCACTAACCCATTATGAGAGAATCATCCGCGAAATGAAGATGAGAAATGTCAACTTTGTTTGAGCCTACTTTCACTCCTTCAAAGATTTGTTTTAATTTGGCTTCTTCAAAAGCAACATGTAGTGCTTCCATTGCGATGATGAAGAGAAATGATGAAAGTGGGTCTCCTTGGCGAAGACCTTTTTGAATCTTAAATTCCTTAGTGGGACACCCGTTAACAATTGCCGACCCGAATGCCGATTTTAGACACCCCTAATCCACATTCTCCGTTTATCACTAAACCCCATTTGTTTCATTGTGTTGTCAAGGAACTTCCAATCAAGCGAGTCAAACGCCTTTTCAAAGTCAACTTAAAGTAAAAAAAATGTGTTCTTTTTTCCTTAAAGCCCAAGATAAAATTTCATTCATCATAAGCGGGCCATTGGTTATTTGTCAACTTTTCAAGTAAGTGGTTTGAACATTGCTAACAACCGTGTGAACAACTTGTTGGACCTTTATAACAACTCACATTTTTCAGGTCCTTAATCAACCTCAAACTCAAAATCTATTGTATTTTGGAAGATTTCACATTCACCATTTCGTATGATTATTTAGTTGAATCGCATAAAACAAGTAGCACCTCTTGCACTATGACTTTGGACTAAGATTTAGTTTACATATTTTTAGTACATTGCCACTACTACAATTCACATTTAATTACTATCACAATTGCATTTTATTTGCGTATGATTAATTGAATTAATAAACGTTTTTCACAATTTGTATGAACACGTAATGTACCCAATACTCCCAACAATTATTTTAATACATTCTTACACTACTTAAACCCTACAAACTTGCAAAAATATATTTTTCTTACACTTTATATAATTCATTTATTATAAACACTTAAATGAGTATATTTAACTTTAAATACAAAACTAATACGCAATACCTAATTATTACTACCCAATACACTTACAAAACACATAATACATAAAAAAAATACCATGATTCTTCTTCTTTTCACCTATTAGCCGTCCCCCCAAAAACCCTTTAAAAGTAAAGCTAAACTTTTCTTTTGCTTATGATAATCTCAAGTGCTTTATTTTGTCTAACTTTGACTTGTTTAACCACTAAAACCAAATATTAGAACCATGGCGTAATTGAGAAAAGGAGGAGACAAAACATTCTTGCCCCCTTCCCCTTGCTTGTCGGCCAACATACCCCAAAACACCAACATTTATGTTTTTTTGGTCTAAACTAGTTCAATAAACTATTATACGTTGGTTCACTAAGGGTTACTTGTAGTTACAGCACATAGAAAACTAAAACTCTCCTCACTAACACATAAGAAGGGTTACTTGTAGTTATTTATGTTTACTTGTAGTCAATTTCGTGGTATACCACTTTGGTATTTCGATTTCGGATGTTCCCAAAATTTCGCTCCAAATTTCGTTTCAAATTCGTTTCAAATATTCGTGAAATTGACCGAATAGTTGACTTGCAAATTTTGGTGGGATTAGTGGTTTTACCAGTCCATTTTTTTGCCCAAACTTAAAAAAACCCAAACACAATAAAACCCCAACCCAATAAAACCCACTTATTATACAATAAACCCATTTATTATACAAGAAATCTAATTCTCTTTTCAAGCAATCAAGTAACCGATCTTTCTTCTGTAAAGATGGATGGTGACAATGGTCCAACAACTCCATCCTCTCATGCTTCTGCAAATCCCTCAAACACTAATACAACGTCGTCTGATGTGGCCTCAAGATGTGTAAATAAAGATATGGCATGGGAATGGGCAGATTAGAGAGATCCCTTGAAAAAAGCAAACGTTTGGTGCAAATTAGTAATAAGAAAATAAGTGGAGGAGGAATTACACGACTGAAGCAACATCTTGCTCATATTGGAGGAGACGTGACGGGTTATCCAAAAGTGACTGTGGATATCCAGAAGAGAGTATTGGCATCAATGAGAGAAAAAGACCAGAAACACCTACAAAAGAAAAGAGAGAGAGAGAGAGAGATTCTTAGAGCAAACACGGTTGATGTTACTGATGTAGATGAGGAAGAGGAAGATGAAGACGATGTTCAAGAAGTTGTATCAAGAAAAAGTGTTTCAAAGAAAAAGAATTTTGTGGCTTCTAGCAACACGCGCGGTTCTACAGATGTTATGTTAAAGATTAATCTTAACAAAACAAAGCAAAGTTCACTGGATAGAAATAATCCAATAAAAGAGAGGTTAAAGATGGTAGCTTGGGATAAATTTGCAACTTGGGCTTTTCTGTTGGTTTACCTTTCAATGACCTGCGTGACGATAATTTCCAAGAGATGATCAATGCTATTGGAGATTATGGAAGAGGTATTTAATTGTTATTATGATTTATTGGTTAATGGTTATTTGATATTTTGATTATATTATTTTATTTAATTTATTAGTTATCATTTTATGTTAGGTATGCCAGCTCCATCTTATCATAATATCCATGTCACATTGTTGAAAAAACGTTTAGAAGAGACGAAAAAGTTTGTGGATTCATATCGGCCACATTGGGAAGAATATAAGTGTAGCATTATGTACGATTTTTGGACAGACGGAAAGGAAGGTGTTTGATAAACTTCTTAGTCAATTGTCCTCTTGGAGCAGTTTTTGAAATCAATTGATGCATCGGAGCATGTGAAGAATGCTCAATTGATTGTGGATATGCTAAATGAGGTGATAGAAGATGTTGAGAGGCGAATATTATGCGGTAGATTTATAAAGATGTCATAAACTATTATTTTTAAATAACGATATTTTTCTATCATGTGAACAATGCTGAATTAAATTTTTATGATAGTTTATTACAGATAACGGGTCAAACTTTAAAGCTGCTGGAAAGATTCTAGAAGAACAACACCCTAAGATGTTTTGGACTCATTGTGTGTGACAACTGGCAATTTAGGGGGTCTATTTTAGGTAACCGCATTACGCTAAACTAAACCGAGCTTTTGCCTTTATCACTATTTTTATAAACCATGACCTAATTTTATACCGTCTATTGGTTTTTACGGTTTATTTCATTATTAAATGAGTTATCGTATGAGTTTTAACTCTATTTGGTAGGCACTATTCGATTCGGCACTAGAAAAGCCTAAAACGAGAAATATTGTAACTTTTAGACCGTAACTCGAAAATTGACAAATAAATAGTCAAAACTCGTGGAAAAACATAAATAACGATGTTATAAACTCGAATGAACGTCGTGCGACACTCGGGGGACAGGAATGGGTAAACGGGATAGTTATGAAAAATTACAACTCCGACCCCTCTAGTTTCCCCATGGCCGGAGCCCCCTCCCCATATTTTTATTATTTTTGAGTCCCCAACACCCAAGTATAAAAGGCACCATCCACCCTCATTCTTACACTTTGTTTCTCTCACTAAAAACACACACACACACACACCTCTTTTCTCTCTCCCTTTCTCTCTAAAACCCTAGCCGCCACCCTCCATATTCCGACCCTTTGTTCCGCCAAAATCCGCCACCACCGGTAGCGTGACCACCCACCTTCACCACCATATCAAAGATCTTTTCATCCTCTTTCCAACCATATATAATACTCTCACTAAAACCTTCATTAACACCTTCAAATTTAAAGATTAAGATTCGGATTTTTAGGGTTTCAAGTGGGTTTTGCAATTCGTGCTTGAATAAGGTAAATGGAACATGGGTAACACTTGTTTTGGTCGTATAGAGCCACGTATGGCAAACTAGGGTTTCGACCCTATGGTATAATTTAGGGCTTTTGGGTGAAACATGGAATTAAGTCTAATTAACATCTAAATAAACAAGTAATTAGTGTTTGGTAAGTGTGTGGTGAATCAATTTGATGGGTTTATGCATTTTAGGTCTAGTTTCATATTTTTGGTTAGAATAGATGATGGGTTTTGTGTTTGGTTAATGATTGGAGCTTGAATGATTGGATTTGGATGTTGTGGAATTGATTTGGGTGATGTTTGGTTGGATTGGCATGGTGTACGAGCCACATAGGGCACGTACGAGCCCCATGGGTTGCGTACGTAACCCACATGGACCACGGGTCCGGGTCGGGTTGTTTTGGTAGCTTGTTGGTTGATGTAGTTGAGGTTTGGATGAGACGCGTGGAGCCGAAAAGCTTCTAGAGCTTGTTTAGTTCACGTGGTCTTAACCGTGACCGTGTCATGACCATTAGGGTCATAACATTAGTTTCGGGCATATTTGGTTGATTGATTGGTTGGCGAGATTGATTTGAGTTGTTTTGGGATTGAATTGCGCTATTATGACTTTTAAATTGGACTTGATATATATTGTTGACTTTGAGCTACGTCGGCATTACTTTGACTTTTTAGTCAATAGTTGACTCCGACAAAGCCGTAACATGGACTTTAGTATAATTTGGACTATTGATTGATTAAAAGCCGAGAAGTCATGACTCGTGCTCGTGGACTCGAAACGAATAACGATATGAGATTAATATTGGAATTTGTGAAAATATATATAAACATGAAAATGCTAATAGACTATGAAATATAAATAATAAATGGGCTTTTGTACCAAAATATCGATAACAAGACTTATCTTATTATTTACTATTTTTAAATGGAAACTAACGACTAAAATGAAAATGTTTTATAATAAATGAGTAATTAATATTTCGAGTACACGTTTATCGAAATATGCAAATTATGGGCATTTAATATTAGTTTAAGTATTTATTTGCTTACGTTGTGTGCATGGGTTACGGATAACCTAGCATTAATAGTGTTGATCCACGTGGGTAGCGGACTTATTAGGTTGACGAATCTAATAAGAGCCCGCTAGGTACGTTGGGTAACCTTATTAATGGGTGAATTATCCTTATGACTTGATGCAGGTTTTACTGAGCAGGTCTTAATATTTATAGTGTCTCGCTATACCTATGGTCTACAAATAAATAGTCAAAACTATAGTTACGCCTTAACTATTATTATATAGTTACGTCGTAACTATATAAGATTTAAGTAACTTCGTACTTTTAATGGTCAACAATATATGTTGAAACTATTTTGAACTAGTTGACTCTTATGGCCACTCATCGTACTTCATACTTTTATAACAAGTCATTGAAGTAAATAAACTTCATATGAATTGTCGCTTTTAGTCCCTGATCGTACTTGTTATTTTTACTTTTCATCCTCGGAGTAAATATTATCTTCATTTAGCCACTGGACTTCAACTCCTTAGCTCCCAAGTTATAATTTACGGCGTAACTAAATATCCTAGTTACGCCGTAACCTTCACAGAAATAATTACGACGTAACCATAAGAATTGGTTACGCCGTATCCTTCAAAGCTCATATTTACGTCGTAACCTTAGTAGCTAGTTACGGCGTAATCTTCACCTAGAATCCAAAGGCCCTCGTAAATCAATCTTCAGAACATATACTTGGCCTTTTATCACTTATTTTCCGCTCCAACGCTTCATTTATCCTGAAATGCAAATATGAACGAATATGAAAGAATTAAGTACCATATTAATGCAAATGAGGCCATAAACACGGGAATTTGATATATAAAAGATCAGGCTAATTTGATGTTATCATGACTCTTTAGCATACGATTGATTTACGGGATAATAAGCGACACGAGTAAATAAATGAGTTTATCAAGTTGACGAATTCGATAAGGTCTACTATTTATTCCGAAACTTATTGGACTATGGAGCTTATCGTTTAGAGGTCTCATCGTGTTGCATTGAGTTACATATGGGTTGTTTGAGTGCATTCATAGCATCATATTGAGTCGATACACCCACATGAGGATACCAAACACTAGGATTAAATGGTGAAACGAGACATTTTTGGAAATAACGAAATGGAATACATTGGGGTAGACAACGTTGATTATGGGAATTATATATTAAGATTTGGTCTACATTAATAGGTTATGCCGAGTCGATAGTTGTTGTGCTGTGATACCGTTATCTTCTGCTAGTGTTTATTTGTGCGTTGATTGCTTGCGTTGATTGCTTGAGGTGAGTTTCATAGCCCCACTTTTATCTACGTTTTTAACTATATTGGGGTGAGAATCATGCTACTATTTTTGGACTGTTAAAACTATTTGGATTTGCTTGTATGCTTGACTGTTTAGATAGATGTGCGGTAGCTGTTGCCTTAGCCTAGGTTTAACCGTTGCCTAGCTAATAATAGACTTCTACCTCGACCTAGTCGGGGTTGGCAAGCGCTCTAGAGGTTACCACAGCAGTCTTTGGACTAGAGTCGCGGGGCCGAGTAATCCACGGATCTTGGATGTGAGTATATGGTTGGTGATCCGGTAGGATCGGTGTGTGCAACGGTATTATTCTATCTTAGGTCTTGCATAGCAAATCAACTCTTCTGAGTCCACTATGATTTTGTTGAACTTAAACCTATGAACTCACCGGTAAGTGGTGACCTTTTAGCATGATTTCTTAGGTATTTAAGAGATGTTTGGAATACGTGATCGGTGGAAGCTTGGCAAGAAGGCGGGGTTCAAGGATCATTTCTGACTCTGATAAACTTTGGGGACCTATTTTATTAAACTATGTTTTGGGCCTAATATTTATACTTTTGGATTAAATGTTTTGGATATTTAAATTTGGGATTGGTTTTGAATGTTAAATGACTATCTTTTGCTATACTCGTGTGCGATACCAATCCAATAGTAACGCCCCGAAAACTTGATTAAGTCTTCCGTTGTACCGAGATTTGGAGGTGTTACAGATTGGTATCAGAGCTCAAGGTTATAGAGAATTAGGTATTCTATAAACCCTAAACTATAACCACTTTTAAGAAAAATCGATCCTCGACCGACGCATGCCCGCTTGCCAAGCCGAAGCTTTTTATTTGATTATGGTATGAACTATGATTTGAATTATGAGATGATATGTTATGGGATATTGTGAACTGGTTATGAGATATGATTGTTGATTTTGGAAATGAGATATGATTATTGGTTTTGGAAAATGAGATGTGATTATTGAGATACTACGGAATATGGTTTTGAGTAAACGATATATTGTGATTTTGGAAATTTTGAACTCGATTGATTTGATATGGGATTATGTGATGAAACTGAACTTATGTGTTTTATTAAAGGCATGTTTTGAGTAATGCGGTACCTCTACTTTTAAAGCTTTCTTTATGTGATATATGTTTTGGTTAAGTTGATGCGCTTATTAAAACTAGTTGTTTCGAACACTTATACCTACCCTATGCCGTTGTCACAGACTATGCCTTCACTAGCTTTCGATGTGTCCGAGGAGGTCCTTCTTTGTTACTAGTTCGCCAAGATTGACTCTCATGACGGTTGCAGGTGATCCTTATGAGATTGCCCGTCACACTAGTTCATCATCATCGGATCGTCCTAGCTCATCTAGGCAGCTCACTTTACATTAGGTTTTAGCGCGAGCATAGACTCCTAGGCTTGCTTATAACTCGCCGCATGTCCGTGAGACCACCATCATCACCTATCCGTTTAGTAGCATCACCATGTCTTAGGAGGCCTAGATCTTCTAGTGTACCACTTGATTTACCCGCGAGACTCGACTCATGGACTCTCCCCTATGGATGAGGCGAGGAGGAGCATGAGGTTGAGGAGGAGCATGAGATTGAGGAGCGGTATGTTGATGAGGATGAGGATCCACAGGAGGAGGATGATGAGGATATCCTAGAAGGGGTACTCCTCCATTGCGAGTCTTGCACATTCTCCGGACCGAGTTCTCCTTTGATTGAGCCACGAGTCCCCAGATGACCTTTTGGTTTTGATTCACCTCCACATTCACCGAGATAGGTAGCCCGTTAGGATCCGAGATACCATCGGAGATTGTTTCGAGCCCGAGGAGTATGGTGAGGCAGATTACGATGTGGGAGAGGATTACATTGCAGGTTACTAGGCTTAGTCGGTTGTGGATCGATTGGTTGGAGTATCTAGGGCTAGTATAGAGGATCGAGAGTTGATATGGGTATTGTAGTCGGGAGGACTAGGGTTTTGCATGAGGGTATGTCGAGCTCCGGGAGCATGTTGGGGACTCTTGAGAGGGTTCACGACTGCTCGTGATCTTGATAAGCGATTTGGCGTAGGATTGGTGAGTTGGAGAGAGGTTGCGAGCTTAAGGTGATCGTGACACTCGACGTGTCGAGTTAGAATCTTTGTGGAGAGAGGTTGACGATGTTAGGAGATCAGTTAGTGGTATTCATAGACGTGGCTAGATAGTATTAGATTTATGGTTTTGTACCATCTTGAAACTAAGTAGTACTTGGTTCGAGATGTAGGATTATCCTAGTTATTTACTAGTATCGTTATTAGGATTGTTTTTGATTTCTTCGTATCCTTCCATGTATTTCCACTTTTGAAACCTATGAGTTATGGTTGCGGGAACATGCATCCTTTAGTTATGATGCGGTGTCGATCGTTTAAGCTTTGGTATAGCGTTGTCCTTGTTGACCTTGATTATGCATTCAGGCGTTATTGGGTGACCCTTGGAACCCAACTCTATTTTTAGAGCGTGAATTTGTGAACTTATGAAACTGTTCTTCTTGCCTTCAGAATGATGGAAACAAGACGAAACCCGCTTAGAAACAACCGAGCAGCTCCTGCTGCTGTTATTGCCCCTATTCATCGAGGTCGCCGTCCGCCCCGACCACACCTCTGTTGAGAACCCGAACATTGATAACCCAAGCTGTAGAGAACCCGAATGTAAGCGACCGTCGAGAATGGT